>SJXQ01008361.1:504237-565798 GCA_006408695.1 Aepyceros melampus | reverse complement strand
ACCACGCAGACCGTGCAGCAGCCCCCGACTCTGTCTGTCATGCTCCCATGGCCGCCTTCCTGCTTGACTGGTGAGGTCCCCTCTCTCCTAAACTGCCCAGCTAGTCCGCCTATGGCCACCTCTATTTCCCTTGCTCTGGTCTCACACCAGACCCTTGCTGGAATTGTTTCCTGTTGAATATAAACTATTTCACCTACTATCTCTGCTTGAAGTTACTTACCTCTCCAGCTCATCCCATTCTTTGGTATGACCTGTGACCTTCAATGGCTGGTCCTCTCAGAGGAGCATCCCTCTTCCCATTCCAGCATGGGTCCACTGCAGTGCCCAGTCTTGGCAGAATATCTGGGCTCAACTATATCAGGCAATCCTGATCAGTGCTAGTGGAGAGTTCTTGCAAGTGGTCTGGATGGCTTGAATATTTGTCCAGAGAAGCCATGTGCTATCTGTCTCCCTGGACACCCCAGAGGTTACCCCTTTCTCTGGATCCAAAGGAGAACAGTAGTGAAGCCACCAATCCCTGAGAAACTTGTGGGGAAGAAACTCCGTAGGCCAAGGTAGATGGCAGCTGGGCTCCCTGGTATACATGGGGATGGTAGGATTCCAAAACGCAGAGGCTGGCACCAGCCCTTAACTACATCCACGTTGCTGCCAATAGAATATCCTCTCTTCTACCTAGCTTCAAGGAGTAGAGATAGGAATGGCCTCTCCTACATTCCCTACTTGGGACCCACCCAGGGAGGGTGCTTCCCTCTGCCACAAGTTTATGCTTTGTTGCAACTTTTTACGGGTTAGAAGGACCGAGGGAAGTTTCCTGCCAAGGAGACACAAGAAAGCAATTACTATATAACTTTGGCTGTGGTATGGAGGTAAGTCTGCCCTCAGATGATGGTGGGGTGGGCAGGAACATGTCTGGGAATCATGGGGTGGCATCTTTTGGTCCCTCTGTGACTGTCAATAGCCATGAATTTCAGTAACCAAGAGCTTGGTGGCTGGGGTTAAAACTTTCAGGAATGAAAACTTTTTAAACCTTTCTGCAAGTTAGCTAGACCATACAGGCAAGGTCTGAAGGTGAGAAATCTAGAATGAGTGGTAGGGGAGAAGCACATGGACAGTGAGCTGTTGCAGGTTGCCTAAGACAGGTGCTGAAAGTTTGGGGTATAAGATGTTGGTCAGCAACAAGCAGCCGTGAAAGGAACAGGAGGAAGCAGATTGGATAGAGTAGTCAAGCTGTGAGACATGCTAGAGAAGGCCTCAACCAACCCAGTGAGGGACTCTGAGTCATCCATCAGTTCCCAGATTTGTGCCTTTAACGGCTGTGACCTTGTTTCCCATCGCTTAGTGCTGCCTCAGGTAGAGCTCACTTTGAGCAGGGAGGCTCTATGACTGCAGACCCTGAAGGAGCTGGTGAACTGCAGATTCCATTTCCAGGCTGGGTAATACATAGAAATGCTTCGGTTAGCCAGGCTGGGTCACCATCATTCAGGCAGAGGGGAGATGACATCGTGTGAAAGGCCTGAGATGGATGCTAATGACATCAGCAGCCTTGGACGCGTGCCTGTTCTTGCCCCATCGCCTACCTTTCTGCTGATGAGATGGCCTGCTCTCCCTGAGGCTACCAAGGCCGTCCCCTTATTGTTGTCTTTCTGTGGCCTGGGAAGCATGAGGCTGCCATCTGTCTCTCCACAAGTCAGTGTATCTGATATTCTCTAACTCATCCTGTTCTTTGGCATGACCTTGGATTGTGTCAAGATTACTGATTTCTCCTCCCCTGGTAATCCTATTCCTGTTCCGGGATGGGTATACTTCCAAGCCCAGTGTTAGCAGAATTTTAAAGGCTGACTACATTAGCCCATCCTACTCACTGGGGGAAATTGAGCTGGTAGGTAGCCTGGATGACTTTTAGTAGGAGGAATAAGGGTACCCATCCTCATTCAAGGAACACAAAAAGTTGAGCAGCTATCAACTCAGGCACCCTGATGTCGGAGGAGGCTGAAGTAAGCCCTGCAAATGAATTATAAGCACAGTCAACAACATGAATAAATCTTACGGTGAAGAATTTGCCTGAGTCTTGTAGCACAGAAAATAATGATTTCAGAAAATGATCAATGTATTCTCTTGTCAAAAAGTGAGACATTTTGTGCCTTCTGATAGAAGTTTATGGCATGGCAGTTCTGGATTCAGATGTGGGCCATTCTAACATCCACTTGGCCAGAGTCCAATGCCTCTAATGCTGGGTAGCATTTTTCTGTAGTCTGGGGAGAGAAATTGCTGCTGCCTCAGCCACTGCCTGAGAGCGAGGCATCTGCGAGGGCTGCAGGGGAGCATCAGGTTGCTCACAGCCTTGCCTTACGGTGACTCCCTCCGGGAACATGAGGGCACTGGGGACCCTCTGAATGCACATCAGATGCTTGGCAGGAGGTGGGGGGTGGGGGTGGGACAGAGTCTATGGTCCCTGGGGCAGCTCTGGCAGTGGGAGGATGGAGCTAGTGGACAAACCATTCCTTCTTGGAGAGATTTGAGGGGAAACACCTTCCTTGTCCTCCTGAAAGACCTCCAGAGAAATCAGCTGGTCAGAGAACCATGGCCACTCAGATGCACTCCCGTCGTGTTTGCCATCCCTCCTTCCCTTATTGGCCAGAGTCCAATGCCTCTAATGCTGGGTAGCATTTTTCTGTAGTCTGGGGAGAGAAATTGCTGCTGCCTCAGCCACTGCCTGAGAGCGAGGCATCTGCGAGGGCTGCAGGGGAGCATCAGGTTGCTCACAGCCTTGCCTTACGGTGACTCCCTCCGGGAACATGAGGGCACTGGGGACCCTCTGAATGCACATCAGATGCTTGGCAGGAGGTGGGGGGTGGGGGTGGGACAGAGTCTATGGTCCCTGGGGCAGCTCTGGCAGTGGGAGGATGGAGCTAGTGGACAAACCATTCCTTCTTGGAGAGATTTGAGGGGAAACACCTTCCTTGTCCTCCTGAAAGACCTCCAGAGAAATCAGCTGGTCAGAGAACCATGGCCACTCAGATGCACTCCCGTCGTGTTTGCCATCCCTCCTTCCCTTTCCCCATTTTTCTTGGTATTTTACTTTATTACCATAGAGTGTCAGAACCTGTGGGAAAAATATTTGTGTGCCCCAGAATAGCACAGAATAGCTGGCCTGAAACAGCCCCCTATTAACTGTTCTTGCCAAAATACAAGCTTGAATCCCAAGTGTCTAGATCTAACTTTCAATTTATAGAAGATAGGGACAGAAGAACGTGACAAATGATACCATGGGAATAAAATATGCAAATCTAGGTTCTAGATCATCTGCTTTGTAAATGGTTCTAATTTCAAGGGGACTATGCAAAGAAATGGGATGGGCTTGAATTTGGGTCCTAATAGAAAATGGAGGCTCCAAATGTAGTGCTAAAACTCTTTCTCGGTGAGTGGTTTATACATGTAGATGTTTACTGAATTAATCTTTAAACTATGCTATAAATATAAAATTAAATGATTAAAGCAGGTAAAAAATGGGAGTGAACAAAATCACATGAGACAATAATTGGGTTTTTAGTTAGAATTCTACCTAAGGCTTCTATGGCTGAGGGAATACAGATACAGAATTTAGCACTGTAAGTTGTTAAAGGAGTGAAAACAGAGATCTCAAGAATAATTTGAGGTCCCCAGAAGTGATCAGCTCAAATGATGGTGCCTCTTACTAAAATAAAGGGAAGATAAGAACTGAGTGTTTCTCGTGGGCCTTGAGATTGCTGTGGGTCACTCGGGTAGACATGGCACTGGCAGTTAGGCTGAACAGAAACCTGCTGGAGGAGACCTGTCGATGTTGACGTACACATGGCTGGTGATGGAGCTGATCCCATGTCTTTGCTTCTGATTCTGTTTTCAGGGGACCCAAGTGGAGACTGAAGTGCAGGTGGCTTATTGGGAGCATAGTACAATGGGAGGAAGTGATGCTGAGCAAGGGCTCACTGCCCAGCGTGTGTAGAAACCAATACTGTGGCGCTAGTTTCTGGGGAAAGCAAGCTTTATTGCAAGATCAATGCTCAAACCGTCTCCCCGAGTCGGAGCTGGGGGCAAAGTTTAAGGGGCTAGGGGAATTTCACACTTGGCTGATAGGCTAGTCTCAAATCAATCCATAGATGGTAAATAGCTACTTGGGCTGCTGGAAAGTGGTTTTTCTTATTGAAGAACATCTTGTTTTCTAAAGGACTCTAGTGGCAATATTGTTATTACTTGGGTTCCATAAATTTAAGATTCTTGGTTCCAGGGTCATGCTGGGGACAAGGGTTCCTGTCTTGCACATGCACAATGCTGTTCTTGTAAAATCACTCAAGGTTTGATTAATCAACAAACTGCTTTAAGGAAGCAAAACTAGTTTAAGCTGTTCAGTGTCTTACATGCTATTCCAGTAGTAGGGAAATGCAAGACAGCACAGCGCTTTATTGAGCTGGTCTCCACTTCAGGTGACTGACTGCTGCAGCCCATGGAACTTCAGGAAAGGTTAGAAGAATCAGGGAGGCATTTATCCTGGAGACTTGATCATCCCTTTCGATCAAGTTTTGCTGCATGTAATTCCTTGGTTTTCTGGGCTACATGTGTCAGCCCTGAGCAGATTCCCACAGGCGTCTGTGAGCCATGTCAGAAGCTCCAGGCCAGGGTGCCAGGCAGGTGAGATGATGCTGAGCTGCTCTTGAATGGGACTGGTCCCTGTAGCAATGGCTCAAGGGTGAGCTCAAAGAGTTTGAAGTGCAGAAATATCTCCAGTCCCCTCCAAGGGGAGTATATAGAAACACAAACAGCTGAGCACCTTGGGAACACCAAATTTTAAGGGACAGGTGGAATGAAGTGCCTGGAAACAAACTTCAAGAATTAATAGTAAAAAGAAGAAAAGTTGCCGTGAAACCCGTAGGAGAGGAGCTTTCATGAGGAGAAATTAGAAAAATGGTGACAAATCAAGGTAGATTCAACTGATAATTGTGGGAAATCATTAGCTAAAATCTGATTCCTAGAATGAAAATAAAAAAGGTCACAACATACTAGCCAGCAAATAGATTGTGATCTGGGTAGACAAGTGATACAGTTATGTCTGTATACTTAGGTCAGGGCTTCAGTGGTAAAGAATCTGTCTGCACTGCAACGTAGGAGCGCGAGTTCGATCCCTAGGTTTGAAGATCCCCTGGAGTGGGGCATGGCAACCCACTCCAGTATTCTTGCCTGGAGAATCCCAAGGACAGAGGAGCCTGGCGGGCTACAGTCCATGGAGTTGCAAAGAGTCAGACATGACCGAAGCGACTTAGCACAGAACACACGTATACTTCTGTCATATGTATATGCAGCTGTATTAATGCAATATGTATATTTTTATTCTCAAATATCATAAAATACTCTTGATACAAAACATTTCTTCACCAAAAATGAAAACAGTAATTTGTCAATGATGTGAGTACAAGTGCTCTGTTTTCTGAAGTTTGTTTTTACTACTCTGTGATATAGAATTTTGAAGCTCTAAGTTTAGTTTGTTTTGATTCTTGGTTTTAAGGGTTGTCACAGCTGAGAAATATTTTAGATGGGTAGCTGCAGATGAACCGCACTGTTCTCTCTCATTAAATTGTGAAACTCACTGGTTACTTCCATTTACCAATTACGCAAAACTCTTTGTTTTTGAGATTTTCTTCTGTAAAACTCACATCTTCTCCGTCAATCAATTGTTGCAACTATTTGGAAGATGTAGTATTTCTACATCTTCAACTAATTAGCCCAAACCTGCTGAAATTTGGAGAAGGAAATGGCAACCCACTCCAGTGTTCTTGCCTGGAGAATCCCAGGGACAGCGGAGCCTGATGGGCTGCTGTCTCTGGGGTCGCACAGAGTCGGACACGACTGACGTGACTTAGCAGCAGCAGCAGCTTAGCTGCTGAAATTGTTTGAAAACATAACCTTCTAATGTTTTAAAAGCCTTCCAGATTTTAGTATGCAGACACAAGAGACTTTAAGCTTTTTTTTTTTTTTTCAGGACAAAATCTCAAAATTAGAATCATGTCAACATGAGATTTTATAATACGGTTCTCCTAGCATGAATTTCTTCAAAAGCAGTTTGTCCTGTCATTGCTACAAGTTCACTTGACCCTCTCCAGGAGGGTATCCTATTGACAAGGTCAGTAAATGTGAAACATCTGAAATTTTGATAAGAAAATGCATCACTTGTCTTTGTTATTTTTATTGGCTTATAGTTCCAGGTGTACAGCAAAGTGAATCTGTATACATATACCCACTCTATTTTGGAATTTTTTCCCGTATATTTTCTCTTTTTGCAATAGATGATGGTAAATGGTTCTTATTGCAAAGTATGAAGATTCAACTATGAAGTCTTCAATTCAATTCAGTCATTTAGTCGTGTCTGACTCTTTGTGACCCCATGGACTGCAGCATGCCAGGCTTCCCTGTCCATCACTAACTCCCAGAGCTTGCTCAAACTCATGACCATCAAGTTGATGATGCCATTCAACCATCTCTTCCTCTCTCGTCCACTTCTCTTCCTGCCTTCAATCTTTCCCAGCATCAGGGTCTTTTCTAAGGAGTCAGTTCTTCATATCAGGTGGCCAAAGTATTGGAGTTTCAGCTTCAGGATCAGCTTCAGTCTTTCCAATGGACATTCAGGACTGATTTCTTTTAGGAGTGACTGGTTTGATCTCCTTGATGTGCAAGGGACTTTCAAGAGTCTTCTCCAGCACCACAGTTCAAAAGCATCAATTCTTTGGTGCTCGGTTTTTTTTATTGTCCCACTCTCACATCCATATATGACTACTGGAAAAACCATAGCTTTGACTACATGGACCTTTGCTGACAAAGTAATGTCTCTGCTTTTTGATATACTGTCTAGATTGGTCATAGTTTTTCTTCCAAGGAGCAAATGTCTTTTAATTTTGTGGTTGCATTCACCATCTGCAGTGATTTTAAAGTCTGCAGTGATTTTATGATGTCTTGCTTTCATGAAATTAGTCCCATCAATGACAACTTAACACTGTGTACACTATTTTGAACTTCATCCTGGAGATTCCTTGTTTGTGAATAATATGATGGATGGATTGCACATGTGTGATATCCATAAACCTACTGATATCAACTATGGCTATAGTTATATTTTCCATGATGGGGTCATTTCATGCTGAAGTTGGCTCACAAAAGTAATTTTAGTTGTATATCATTTTTGAATAGAATCTGACAGATACTATAAGACATGTTCAAAGCATTTATATTTTCATTCAACTGTATAGCAACCTCCCACACTATATAATTTGTTCTAAACCTATTTCTTCAAATCTTCAGTATTTTCCATGCATCTGCCAGTAGTATTTGGTGATAGAGGAATACATCTGGTTTTATTTCTAGTGTATTCTAGCAATTTCCATCATGGTAGGGAGAGCCAAATGCTTCCCCAACAGTAAATGGATTTTTTATCTTTCACTCCTAAACATTTATGGCTAAATCTAGTGAAATTGTGTGGAGTATTGGAATAATTACATAATTTGACAGAGTGCTGACAGAGGTTTCGCTGCACTCTGTATACTTGCTATAAATTTAACGTGCCGAGTCGCTATACATCTGAGAAAAGGAATCTTTCTCCTAATGACAAACATTACCACGTCTTAAGTTTCAGTTAGATTTTTCAGTAGATTTATTGAACTGTTGTGTCTCTTAACATGGCTGTTGAAGAAACACAGTAGAAGTAAAAATGATCAGTTTCTCAATCCTATTCTCAGGGGCTTGCGTTAGTGTCTGCAATCTGGAGCCGTCTAAATCAACACACTGCCCTGCGTGTTGTCTAGTTAAAATAATATGCCCCAATCCACTAAGGACGACACATTGTGGAGTGAAGGCAGAGCCATGCCTGAGGGAGCACCGGTTAGCACCTCCAGGCTGGAGAGCTCCTTCTTTGATCACGTCTCTTGTGTCCAAAGCAACCCCTGACCATCCAATGTACAAATGACCAGGGCTCAACCTGTGTGTCCAGCGTCCTGATCAGAATTCATCAATGTTGGTGTGAGTCTCTCTACCCTCAGAGACTTTATTGGGGTAGTTTGCAGGCACATTCACTTCAATTTGGGATCTGCTGATATAATGAGTAAGTTCTTCTAGGAGCTGACCTGTGAGGAAACCCGTGATAATTAGGAAACACCCTGAAAGATTTTTAAACTAGATCAGGGAGACAGGGGTATTAAGTGGTGGGGAAGGAACACTGGGAGAGACGTTGAAGGTGCAGGAGGATAGATGGATGGATAATCAATAGAGTTTATCAGAGAAAGAGAAAACCTAGGATTTAGGAAACATGGAAGGATTAACCTACCTCAGAAAAGGCCACCCTCTGGTAGGTTGAGGGGGTGGTGGGTGATCCTAAGTGATGTTTGGAGTGAGAGGGAAATGAAATTGCTCCAGAAGTTGGGGGCAGGGACTTGTGTTGAGAGAAAGGAGCAAGAATGGGTTTTGAAAGAAACCAACTTGCAATAGCTGCCATATATAATGAGAGTTAATGAAGGGTACAAGACAATTTTTTAATTGCAGGATCATTATCTTGTTCGTCCTGTAAGAACTAACTGGGTTATGAGCACTAAAGCTGCAGTTGGATTAGCCCAAGGGTCCTACATCTGAAAGACATTGCAAAGTAAGGCCCTGGGCTCCATACAGAAAAATGAGTGCCCTTAAATGCCCTGCCATCTTCCAGTGAAAAGACATAAATGTTTTCTGGACACAGTGAATATAGGCTCTTAGTGCCAAAACTGTCAAATGTCTACCAGTTGGGTTAGATATACCCTTAAAATCATCAGACATTTCTTTTCAATACTGCCTTTTCTAGGCACATAACAATCCACGCTTCAGTGTTTACTCACATAATAGGCAATATCTGAGTCAGGCAAAGCTGCAGGAAACTTGATCCCAAACCATGGGGACCCATTCCCATAATGTAACCCCAGTTTTTCCTCTTAATCTTTCAATGAATGATCAGATGTTTGTTTCCTATGGTTAACTTACTCTGCTTTTTTTTTTTTAATTAATTTTTATTTTTTTTAGTTTGTTTTGCTTTACAATACTGTATTCGTTTTGCTACACATCGACATGGATCAGCCATGAGTTTAAAGTGATTCCTCAAAGGCTTTGTAGTGACCCCTGAAATTTGGCTGAAGACACAGGACATCCACCAGAGGGTAGCTAATGAGCTGGTGTCCCTCTGTGTGCTCGTGTGTGTGTGTGTGTGTGTGTGATACACGCAGCTAACTACCTTCACCAATTCTGTCAGGGGACCTCTAGCAGTTCAAAACCAGCATGGGTTGGGGTCTTTCTCAGATGACACTTTGTGTTTAAAATAAAACAATTAAGATGGCATCCAAAGAAGTCATTGTAGACAGTCGTTGTAAACTCAAGTCATTTTAGAGTCTCATAATTTGACTCTATCTTTCCCAAGGAATGAATTGAAGAGAAAATTCTGATATCATCTAGGCATATGCTCTTCCTAACCCACAGTCCTGGCAGAATACTACATGACACATGGCTAACTTCTAGAAAATAGTCACTAGTGGGATACGGTCAAATGGTGAATGTATGAGTGTTCCCTGCCGCCTCCTCCCCCTCCCTCATCTCTGCCGTCCCTCTAGCTCCTGGGCCTCGTTCAGATTCAAGTCATCAGGAAAACACGAGAACCAGGGAAGCTGTGTGTATAATAGTCACTTTACTGCCAGCAGAGAAATTATTGCAGAAGTTACAAAGAAAAACATTGAGATAATAACAGTTCAGGGAGGAGCTGTTTCCTGTGGGGATTGGTGAAAGGCCTCAGTGCTGAGGCTGTATAAGCTGTCTCACTGAGCAGAAGACTTCAGTTTACTGAGATTTTACTAGTTTTTAGAGAGCAGAGTACATGTCATGACTGTTCAGACTCTGTTCCTTTGAAGAGACTCCAGGCTCTGCCAGGACCTGGGTTGTCTTTGGGGCTGTGTTGTAATCACCTGATGGTGCTGTGTGCTTGACCTGGATTCCTTCATCCTCTACAGCTCTGAGGCAGGTTTTCAGATAACAGTTCTGAGGTTCAGCAGACCCCTCTTTAATCTAGAGGAGCATCAGTCGTGACATTGTGTGAGGATCCCAGGGACTTCCACAAAGATCACCTTTATTTTCCCAGCTCTGCACTTCAGGCCCCTGAAGTCACACTGCAAAAGACCTGAGTTACAAATGTATCCCAGGGCAGCAATTGAAGAGCCCAGGTTGATCATTACAAAATGCCTTTCATAGAAAAAATCCTTTAGTGGACACTCATTGCTGCTTCCAGACTCGAATTCCTTCTAACCATGACACAGTATGTAACATAAACCTTATCTTAACCATCTTTAAGTGTACACATCAACATCACAGAGAGTTGACTCTTGAACACAATGTGCAGGTCAACTTATAGACAGATATTCCAATACTAAGGACTATACAATCCAATGTTGGTTGAACCTACAGTTGTGGAACCAGACATACAGAGAGTCAAATATAATTTGAGGGGGTTGACACCTCTAATCCTTAGGTTGTTCAAGGGTCAACTGTATATTCACACTGCTGTGCAACCAATCTCCACAATTCATTTTGCAAAAGAGAAACTAGACTAGCCATTAAACAACTTTCCATCCCCTTTCTCCCCTCCTGCATGGCAACTACCATTCATTCTGTCTCTGAATTTGACTGTTCTCAGTTCAGTTCAGTCATTCAGTCATGTCTGACTCTTTGTGACTATTCTAGGTACCTCTTAAGTAGAATCACAGTATTTGTCTTTCTGTGGCTGACTTTTCATTTAACATCAATGTCCTCAAGTTTCAGCCATGTTGAAGCATGTGAATTTGCCATTTGGCCTTAAAGGAAGTCTCAATCAGTCAGTTCAGTCACTCAGTCATGTCCGACTCTTTGTGACCCCATGAACTGCAGCACACCAGGCCTCCCTGTCCATCACCAACTCCTGGAGTTCACCCAAACTCATGTGCATCGAGTCAGTGATGCCATCCAGCCATCTCATCCTCGGTCGTCCCCTTTTCCTCCTGCCCCCAATCCCTCCCAGCATCAGTCTTTTCCAATGAGTCAACTCTTGACATGAGATGGCCAAAGTATTGGAGTTTCAGCTTCAACATCAGTCCTTCCAAAGAACACCCAGGACTGCTCTCCTTTAGAATGATATGGTTGGATCTCCTTGCAGTCCAAGGGACTCTCAAGAGTCTTCCCCAACACCACAGTTCAAAAGTATCAATTCTTCGGCACTCGGGTTTCTTCACAGTCCCGCTTCACATCCATACATGACCACTGGAAAAACCATAGCCTTGACTAGATGGACCTTTGCTGGCAAAGGAATGTCTCTGCTTTTCAATATGCTATCTAGGTTGGTCATAACTTTCCTTCTAAGGAGTAAGCGTCTTTTAATTTCATGGCTGCAATCACCATGTACAGTGATTTTGGAGCCCCCCAAAAATAAAGTCTGACACTATTTCCACTGTGTCCCCATCTATTTCCGATGAAATGATGGGACCAGATGCCATGATCTTCGTTTTCTGAATGTTGAGCTTTAAGCCAACTTTTTCATGCTCCACTTTCACTTTCATCAAGAGGCTTTTTAGTTCCTCTTCACTTTCTGCCATAAGGGTGGTGTCATCTGCATATCTGAGGTTATTGATATTTCTCCTGGAAATCTTGATTCCAGCTTTGCTTCCTCCAGCCCAATGTTTCTCATGGTGTATTCTGTATATAAGTTAAATAAGCAGGTTGACAATATGCAGCCTTGATGTACTCCTTTTCCTATTTGGAACCAGTCTGTTGTTCCATGTCCAGTTTTAACTGTTGCTTCCTGACCTGCACACAGGTTTCTCAAGAGGCAGGTCAGGTGATCTGTTATTCCCATCTCTTTCAGAGTTTTCTACAGTTTATTGTGATCCACGCAAAGGAAGTCTGTATATATATATATACACACACACACACGCACATATACACACACACAGACCACATCATGGTTATCCATTCATCTGTTGATGGACACAGGTCACTTCTATTTTATGGCTGTTGTGAATAATGCTGCTATGAATGGCTGCAGTGGTTTAGTCACTAAGTTGTGTCTGACTCTGCAACTCTGTGGACTGTACCCCACTGGGCTTCTCTGTCGATAGGATTTCTCAAGCAAGAATACTGGATTAGCTTATCATTCCCTTCCCCAGCGGATCTTCCTGATCCATGGATAAAACCTCCATCTCCCATTTGGCAGGTGGATTCTTTACCACTGAGCCACTTGGGAAACCCATGCTTTGAATATGGGTATATATATATATATATATATATATTTTTTTTTTATAATTCCTCTCTGCCACATCTCCTTATTCCCCAAGGACTGGGGC
Source organism: Aepyceros melampus (assembly GCA_006408695.1). Taxonomy (NCBI): domain Eukaryota; kingdom Metazoa; phylum Chordata; class Mammalia; order Artiodactyla; family Bovidae; genus Aepyceros; species Aepyceros melampus. The sequence continues at coordinate 553,403 of SJXQ01008361.1, read as the reverse complement.
AACCCTGATCGACTGCCACTATAGATTCACCCACATTTTTCAGATTCTTATATAAATAGAATCATATAATAGGTACTCTTTCTTTGTCTGGCTTCTTCATTCAGCATAATTATTTTGAAATTCACCGATTTTGCTGTATATATATATATATTTTTTTTTTCCCCCAAGATGCTGCTTTCAACTTTTTTGGGTCTGAGTCCAAGAGTGAATAACTGAATCACATGGTAATTCTTTCTGTAGTCTGAGGAACCACCACACTGTTTTGCATAGTGACTACACAATTTCACATTCCCCTCAGCAATGCACATTCTCTCAAATTTCTTCACTTTTTTTTTAATAGTAGCTATCCTAATGAGCTAAACTGTGGAAAATTCTGAAAGAGACTGGAATACCAGACCACCTGACCTGCCTCTTGAGAAACCTGTATGCAGGTCAGGAAGCAACAGTTAGAACTGGACATGGAACAACAGACTGGTTCCAAATAGGAAAAGGAGTACATCAAGGCTGTACATTGTCACCCTGTTTATTTAACATATATGCAGAGTACATCATGAGAAACACTGGGCTGGAGGAAGCACAAGCTGAAATCAAGATTGCCGGGAGAAATATCAGTAAACTCAGATATGCAGAGGACACCACCCTTAGGGCAGAAAGTGAAGAGGAACTAAAAGCCTCTTGATGAAAGTGAAAGAGGAGAGTGAAAAAGTTGGCTTAAAGCTCGCATTCAGAAAACGAAGATCATGGCATCCAGTCCCATCGTTTCATGACAAATAGACTGGGAAACAGTGGAAACAGTGTCAGACTTTATTTTGGGGGCCTCTAAAATCACTGCAGATGGTGACTGCAGCCATGAAATTAAAAGACGTTTATTCCTTAGAAGGAAAGTTATGACCAAGCTAGACAGCATATTAAAAAGCAGAGACATCACTTTGTCAACAAAGGTCCATCTAGTCAAGGCTATGGTTTTTCCAGTGGTCATGTATGGATGTGAGAGCTAGACTGTGAAGAAAGCTGAGCATAGAAGAATTGATGCTTTTGAACTGTGGTATTGGAGAAAACTCTGGAGTCCCTTGGACTGCAAAGAGATCCAATCAGTCCACCCTAAGCAAATCAATCCTGACATTCATTGGAAGGACTGACGTTGAAGCTGAAACTCCAATACTTTGGCCACCTGATGTGAAGAACTGACTCATTGGAAAAGACTCTGAGGCTGGGAAAGATTGAGGGTAGGAGGAGAAGGGGATGACAGAGGATGAGATGGTTGGATGGCATCACCGACTCAATGGACATGGATTTGGGTGGACTCTGGGAGTTGGTGATGGACAGGGAGGCCTGGCATGCTGCGATTCATGGGGTCGCAAAGAGTTGGACATGACTGAGTGACTGAACTGAGCTGATCCTAATGAGTCTGTATTCATTATACTTTTGATTTGAGAATGGAGAAGGACTCACTCAGTCTTGTCTGACTCTTTGCAACCCCATGGGCTATACAGTCCATGAAATTCTCCAGGCCAGAATACTGGAGTAGATAGCCTTTCCCTTCTCCAGAGGATATTCCCAACCCAGAGATTGAACCCAGGTCTCCTGCATTGCAAGCAGATTCTTTACCAGCTGAGCCACAAGGAAAGCTCTAGTTTTGATTTAATTTCCCTAATCTATGTGCAGGAGAAGGCAATGGCAACCCACTTCAGTACTCTTGCCTGGAAAATCCCATGGACGGAGGAGCCTGGTAGGCTGCAGTCCATGGGGTCACACAGAGTCAGACACAACTGAAGCGACTTAGCAGTAGCAGCAACTTATATGCAGGTCAGGAAGCAACAGTTAGAACTGGACATGGAACAACAGACTGGTTCCAAATAGGAAAAGGAGTACATCAGGGCTGTATATTGTCACCTTGCTTATTTAACTTATATACAGAGTACTTGATGAGAAACGCTGGGCTGGAAGAAGCACAAGCTGGAATGAAGATTGCTGGGATATATATCAATAGCCTCAGATATGCAGATGATACCACCCTTATGGCAGAAAGTGAAGAGGAACTAAAAAGCCTCTTAATGAAAGTGAAAGAAGAGAGTGAAAAAGTTGGCTTAAAGCTCAACATTCAGAAAACGAAGATCATGGCATCTGGTCCCATCACTTCATGGGAAATAGATGGGGAAACAGTGGAAACAGTGTCAGACTTTATTGTTTTGGGCTCCAAAATCACTGTAGATGGTGATTGCAGCCATGAAATTAAAAGACGCTTACTCCTTGAAAAGAAAGTTATGACCAACCTAGATAGTATATTGAAAAGCAGAGACATTCCTTTGCCAACAAAGGTCCGTCTAGTCAAGGCTATGGTTTTACCTGTGGTCATGTATGGATGTGAGAGTTGGACTGTGAAGAAAGCTGAGCACTGAAGAATTAATGCTTTTGAACTGTGGTATTGGGGAAGACTCTTGAGAGTCCCTTGGACTGCAAGGAGATCCAACCATATCATTCTAAAGGAGAGCAGTCCTGGGTGTTCTTTGGAAGGACTGATGCTAAAGCTGAAACTCCAGTACTTCGGCCACCTCATGTGAAGAGTTGACTCATTGGAAAAGACTCTGATGCTGGGAGGGATTGGGGGCAGGAAGAAAAGGGGATGACAGAGAATGAGATGGCTGGATGGCATCACCGACTCGATGCACATGAGTTTGGGTGAACTCCAGGAGTTGGTGATGGACAGGGACACCTGGTGTGCTGAGATTCAAGGGGTTGCAAAGAATTGGACATGACTGAGCAACTGAACTGAATGATTAATGATGTTAAGCATTTTATGGGCTTGTTAGCTGTTTGTATGTTTTTGGAGAAATATCTTTTCCAAGTCCTTTGCCCATTTCTTAATTGGATTATCTGTTTTTGTTGGGTTGGGGTTCTTCATTTATTCTGGGTATTAACCTATCAGAAATGATCAGCAAATATTTTATCTCAGCACATGGTCAGCTCTTCATTCTTTGTCGTTTGAGTTCTAAATTTTTATGTAATTTTTTTTTTTTTTGCTTTTGTTATAGCTGAAAAATCTTTAGCAAACCCAGTGTTAGAAAATTTTTCCCTTATGTTTTCTTCTAAGAATTTTGCAGTTTAATCTCCTAGGCTTTGATTCATTTTGTTCCTTGTTTATAGTGTAGTGTAGCTAAGTTTCTAACTTTATTCATCTGCAGGTGGATATCCAGTTTTCCCATTACCATTTGTGGAAACTGTTCAGTCAGTCAGTTTAGTCACTTAGTTGTGTCCGACTCTGTGTGACTCCATGAATCACAGCACACCAGGCCTCCCTGTCCATCACCAACTCCTGGAGTTCACTCAGACTCACGTCCATCGAGTCAGTGATGCCATCCAGCCATCTCATCCTCTGTCTTCTCCTTCTCCTCCTGCCCCCAATCCCTCCCAGCATCAGTCTTTTCCAATGAGTTAACTCTTCACATGAGGTGGCCGAAGTACTGGAGTTTCAGCTTTAGCATCATTCCTTCCAGTGAACACCCAGGACTGATCTCCTTTAGGATGGACTGGTTGGAACTCCTTGCAGTCCAAGGGACTCTCAAGAGTCTTCCCCAACACCACAGTTCAAAAGCATTAATTCTTCGGTGCTCAGCTTTCCTCATAGTCCAACTCTCACATCCATACATGACCACGGAAAAACCATAGCCTTGACTAGATGGACCTTTGTTAGCAAAGGAATGTCTCTGCTTTTCAATATGTTATCTAGGTTGATCATAACTTTCCTTCCAAGGAGTAAGTTCTGCTGCTGCTGCTGCTGCTGCTAAGTCGCTTCAGTCGTGTCCGACTCTGTGCGACCCCATAGACGGTAGCCCACCAGGCTCCCCCGTCCCTGGCATTCTCCAGGCAAGAACACTGGAGTGGGTTGTCATTTCCTTCTCCAATGCATGAAAGTGAGAAGTAAAAGTGAAGTCGCTCAGTCGTGTCTGACTCTTGCTCTCCATTAAATGGTTTTGACACCATTATCAAAAAATCACTTGACCATGTATGCAAAGGTTTATTTCTGGGGGCTGTTTCCTTGGTTTATAAGTCTTATCTTGATGCAAATATATCACTGTTTTGATTACTGTGGCTTTTTAATAAGCTTTGAAATCAGGAAGACTGAGATCTCCAACAACTTTGTTTTTCAAGACTGTTTTGGCTATTCAGGGTCCCTCAAGACTCCACATGAATCTTATGGATTTTTTTCTGCCTCTATAAAAAATACCATTGAGACTTTGATAGGGGTTGTATGAAATCTGTACCTCAATTTGGGCAGTATTAATATTACAGTATTAAAGTCAAATCCATGAACATGGTATGTCTTCCTGTAAATTGACGTCTTTAATTTCTTTCAGCATCATCTCAATATGAGGCTCTAATCTTAGTTTATTCCTATGTATTTTATCTTTGATGCTATTGTACATGGACTTAACTTACTTTTTCAGATCATTGTACTGTATGGAAATACAACTGATTTTTGGTGTTTGTATCCCAAAACTTTACTAAACTCATTTTTTCTAGTGTTTGTCTGGAATATTTAGAATCTTCTATGTGTAAGATCATGTTTGCTAACAGATTTTATCCTTCCAATTTGGGTGCCTTTTACTTAGTTTTCTCCTCTAATTGCTCTAGGGTTTCCAGCACAATGTTAAATGGAAGCAAAAGAAAGTGTCCTATGGTGGCCCTGTTTTAAAGGAAAAGCTTTTATTCTTTCACAGTTATGATGCTAGCTGTAAACTTTCATCTGTGGCATTTATTATTTTGAGTTTACTTCTGGTTTCTTGAAGGTCTTTTTTAATCATAAAGGAGTATTGGATTTTATCAGTTTCTCACACATAAATTGAGAAGTTCATGTGACCCCCACCCTGCTTTTCATTCTGTTAATGTACCATATTTTCATATGCTGAACCATCCAGAGATTCTACTTGGTCATGGTGTGTAATTCTTTAATGTGCTATTAAATTGTTTGCTAGCATTTTAAGAATTTTTGTATCAACCTTCATCATTAATGTTGGCCTATAGTTTTATTTTCCTGTAATGTCTTTATATGTTTTGGCATCAGGGTAATGCTGGTTTCATAGAATGAGTTTGAATATAGTTCCTTCTCTTCAGTGTTTGGGGAGAGTTTGAGGAGTATTCTTAATACTTTAAGAATCCATTAGAACTCACCAGTGAAGACATCTGATCCTGGCCTTTGCTTTGGAAGTTTTTTTGAATACTGATTCAATCTGTTTACAAGTTATAGGTCTGGTCAAATAATCTAGTCAGTTTGTTTTGGTGGTGGTTTCTAAGAATTCATCTGTTTCATTTATGTACCAAAAATGGAATTACCTAATTGTTCATATCTTACGATCAGTTTTATAGGAATAAAAATTACAGTGTTTCCTCTTTCATTTATGATTTTAGTTAAGTCCTCTCCTTTGCTTAGTCAAACTAGTTAAAGGTTTGTTGATTTTGTTAATTAAAAGATCCAGTCTTAGTTTTGCTTGTTCTATTTTCTATTTCATTTATCTCTAATATTTCCTTCCTCATGCTAACTTTAGGTTTAGTTTTTACTATTTATAGTTCCTTAAGGTGATAGTTAGGTTGTTTTAAAAATCCTTTGTTTTTACAGCTAAAAATGATTTTCATGATATTCTTTTCATTACACCTCATAAATTTTGGTATTTTTTTGTTAGATACCTTCTAACTTTCCTTTGATTTCTTCTTTACTCCATTAAGATCATGTTGTCTAACTTCTAGGCATATGTGGATTTTCAGGTCATCCTTTTTCTATTTTTCATTTTCTTCTATTGTGATAAGAAAAGATACGCTGATTTTGATCCCTCTTATTAATCACTGTTTTGAGGTCTTACAGTGTATCATGTATGTTTCATGTAAACTTGAAATGCATTCTTTTGTTGGGTGAAGTGTTTTGTGTATATCTAATAGGAACGATTGGGCTGTACTGTTCAAGTTCTCTATTTTTTTTATTGGAGTTCTTTATATATTACTCAAAATGAGGTACCAAAGTCTTGTATTATTGTAGAACTGTATTTCTCTTTTCAATTCTGTCAATATTTACTTCACATTTAAGAGCTCTGATGTTTGATGCATATATTTAATTTTTAGTGAATTGATATTTTTATCATTATGTTCTTTGTTTCTTGTGACAGGTCTTCATTTAATTTATTTTATCTGACATTGCTATAGCCATATCTGCTCTTTTGTTACTTTGTGCATGGAATACCTTTTTTTTTCATCCTTTCACTTTGAACCATTTTCTCACTTTATACAGTCTGCAAGCTATTTCTCTAACCAAAAGAAAAAAAATTTCCTTGGGATCAGGAAATAATTGTATTTGGGATCTACAACCATGGCAAGCTATGTCCAAGTCCAACACAAGGAAAGGGAAAAGTGAGTTTAGCCCTGTGGTAAACGGAGTTCATTGGAGGAACTGAGAGTTTAGAATGGCTTTTCACTGGTGCAAATGTGATGGTGTCTCCTCCTTGACTGAGGTCTTGCCAGGAAGTCTGTCAATTTTCTGTTGGGTTCAGTCCTCAGAGTATGAGAGCTCCCCCTTCTGGCCTCAAAGTCTTTTAATTCGAGTTTTGTTGAGTATTTTGGTCGGTTTGTTTTTTATACTACATATGTCCTTAGATCTAAAGTAAATTTGAAGTTCCACATGTCAGGAGCTTGTCAGTTACCACTGTGTCTTAACAAGTGAAAAACTTTCAACTAAAAATCAACAATTCCTCTTGAATCTATGAGAGAGGGTAAGACACAGGGCACACTGCTGTCCCCAAAATTGGAGAGACAGGAGAAAACAGGTCATCATGGTTTACCAGGGCCAAGACTCTCAAGCGAAAACTGTGGGAACCAGTGCTGAGTAGGAAAGCCTATGACTGACAAACTGCTAGGGGCTTAATGTGGACAACTCTATTAAAAACCTCAGGGGATACTGTATTGAAATTTACCTGTTAAGTGTTCAACCATGTTACACAGTAAATACTGAGGAATTCTCACAGAGGGAAAGAGAAGAACCACAATTGTTAAATATAGTAGAGCCATCTGTTCTCAACAAGGACTGCCCTCAGGGGAAACTAGTTTATTTTTTTTCAATGAAATATAGTTGATTTACAGTGTGTGCTAGTTTCAGCTGCACAGCAACGTGTACATATGTCAGTTATACATATATTCAGGGTTCACAGTGCTTTTCACGTCTACTATATCCTTCTACTTCTCTGTAGATTCGTTCTATTAATTTTTGAAAATTTGACATTGAATCTCAAATCTTTATTAAAAAAAATTACATGGTGGAACTGTATGTAACCTTGTTCTATATTTTCCAAGTTTCCTGTTAATGTTATACTGCTACATGATATTACATCCTGTTAGTGTTATATACTTCCATAATTTAAAAAATAATTATAATTACATATACATATATACTTTTCTAGATCGTTTTCTCATATAGGTTATCACAGAATATTGAATAGAGTTCCCTGTGCTATACACTAGGTCCTTGCGTGTGTTCATCCCAAGTTTCTGATGTATCTCTCCCCTCCACATTTCCTCTTTGGTAACTGTAAGCTTATTTTCAATGTCTCTAAGTCTGTTTCTGTTTTGCAAAGAAGTCCATTTCTTTTCTTTTTTTTTTTTTAAGAAGGTCCCACGTATGAGTTGCTGCAAATGGCATTATTTCATTCTTTTTACGGCTGAGTTATAGTCCCTTGTCTGTATGTACCATATCTTTATCCATCTTCTGTTGATGAACATTTTTAGATTGCTTCCATATCTTGGCTGTTGTAAACAGTGCTGCAATGAACACTAGGGAACATGCTTTCTTTCAGATTATGATTTTATCCAGATGTATGCCCAGGAGTGGGATTGTTGAGTCATATGGTAGTTCTATTTTTAGTTTTTTAAGGAACCTCCATACTGTTCTCCATAGTGGTTGTAGCAGGTTACATTCTTACCAATCACACAGAAGGGTTCCATTTTCTCCACACCCTTTCCAGCATTTATTATTTGTAAACTTTTTGATGGGAAAGTAGTTACCAGAGCCCAGATGGCTGGCATATTATTAGAATCTAACTGACCTGACTGAGCAACTTTTTCACTTTCACGCATTGGAGAAGGAAATGGCAACCCACTCCAGTGTTCTTGCCTGGAGAATCCCAGAGGTGGGGGAGCCTGGTGGGCTGCCGTCTACGGGGTCGCACAGAGTCAGACACGACTTAGCAGCAGCAGCAACTGACCCGAGGAAGGGAAGTACCCTACTCCACCAGACAGCCTGTCCACCTCGGGGTAGAGAAAAAGTGAAACGCTTGGGAAATCCAGTCATAGGACCATAGACTGTCCCCACTCTCTACCCCCATAACTCACCACATTACTAAAGGCTGATGAGCACAGTGCCTTTTACAAAGTATATTATCATATCTAGCTGTCAAGAAAAATGTGATCTCACAATACATACAGATAATTGAACCATCACTACCTGGTATATGTGAAACTAACATAATGTTATGTCAATTATAACTCAATTAAAAAAGCATACCAATGACAAAAGAGCACAATTTAGAGACAAAGTATTAGAGCCAGACATGGCAGGGATGTTGGAAATATCAGACTGGGAATTTAAAACAGCTATGATTAATATGCTAAATATTTCATTAGGATAAAGTCGGCAGCATGTAAGAGCAGATGGCAATGTAATTAGAGACAGCAATCCTAAGAAAGATGCTAGAGAGAAAAATCAAAACACTAATAGAAATGGAGAATTCTTTGAACTTCATAGACTAGATAGGCATAGCAAAGGAAAGAATCTCCAAACTAGAGAATATACCAATAGAATCCTCAAACCAAAAAGCAAAAACAAAGACTTAAAAGAAAATCCAAGGATTGGAAGACAACTTCAAAACCTGTAGCATATGTATAATGAGAATATTAGAATAAAAGGGAACAGATAAAATATTTGAAGCAATACTGACTGAGAACTTCCCCCAAGTTAATGTCAGACACCAAACCATAGATCTAGGAAGCTCAGAATGATTAGGATGAACGCTTCCCCTAAAAACCTACACCTAGGCATAGTATATTTACAAACCATTTACAAACCAGGAAATCAGATGAAGATCCTAAAAGCCAAGCAAACACACACACTTAAAAGTTGAATGAAAAAACACCTTATTTATAGAGCAAGAAAGATAAGAATTAGGCCTAACTTCTCAGAACCCTGGAGGTGGAGACGGCAACCCACTCCAGTATTCTTGCCTGAAGAATTCCATGGGCAGAAGAGCCTGGCAGACTATACCGTTCATAGGATCACAGAGTCAGACTTGACTGGAGCGACTTAGTTTGCTTGCTCTCTTCAGAAACCACTCAAGCAAGAAAATAGTGGAATGAAGTGGTGTTGAGAAAGTTAGAACCAACCTAGAATTATGTACCCTGCAAAACATCCTTTAGGAGACTGGAATTGGCATACATACAGCACTGTGTATAAAATGGATTACTAATGAGATTACTAACGTATAGCACAGGGGACTCTGCTCCGTGTTCTGCAATGACCTAAATGGGAAGGAAATCCACAAATAGAGGGCATTAGACATATACATATAGGTGGCCCACTTTGTTACACAGCATAAATTGACACAACTTTGTGAAAGAACTATATTCCAATAAAAATGCAAAAAAAGTAAAAGACTTTCTCTCCAACAAATTGAGGGGATTTGTTGCAAGGCAGGTCTACTGGCAAGAAATGTTAAGTTGTTTATATCATAACACTCATCACCTGACTTAATGAAAGATAAAGTTTAGAACTTCTAGCATGGAGAGAGGTCAGCATTGCCTTCTCTTTTTATTCCATAATTTTGTCCAGGAACACAGGTTTCTGATACACCTGGTGATCCTCAGTAATACTGATGGGTTCCAGAAATAGATGGATGGGACGGGCTAGGAGACCAACTGTAAGAACTGGAGTCCAAGCCGGCTGGGTTGATTGGAATGGGCCCTGGCTGAGTAGAGGGGAGGACTGAGTCCACTTCCTCCCCAATGGCAAGTGACGTAATCTCTGCTAGAAGCCCCACCGCCACTCTGAGGCTGACCTGGGCAAGGCCAGCTAGCAGGGTTGCTGAGCTTCTCCCTGTAGTTCACTGGGCTGTGGAAATGGCAGAAACGGACGAGGCTGACCTCTTTCCACAGACCCCTAACAAGACCTCTATAGATGAGGGGTCAGCTCTGGGAGATTGGAAGCAGGGCTGTCATTAATGACTTCTCCTTAACTTTAAAAGATAGAGTTCCTAAGTTTTTTCAGTTTCCTTGAGGTATAATTCACATAATAAAATTGTAACTAGAGAAGAAAAATATAGGTCAGAGACTCAAATCTACCTATAAAGGGAAGAGCATCAAAGAAGTAAGAGAAGAAAAAACTGAGTCTTTTGTAGACCACATATAGTTGTATCCTGTGTTTATTCATTCTGCCAATCTGTCTTTTAATCAAGTACATTTATTCATTACATTTAGATTACTGATAGGGAAGGAATTACTATTGCCATTTTTAAATTTTATGTATTTTGGGGATGGCTTCCCTGGTGAGTCAGCGGTAAAGAATCTGCCTGCCAATGCAGGGGACATGAGTTTGATCCCTGGGTCTAGAAGATCCCCTGGAGAAGGAAATGGTAACTCACTCCACTATTCTTGCCTGAGAAATCCTGTGGACAGAGGAGCCTGGAGGGCTACAGTCCATGGCGTTGCAGAGTCAGGCAGGACTTAGAGACTAAACAATTGCAATATGTCTTGTAGCTTTTTGTTCTCCTTTTCCTTTTTATCCCTTCCTTTGTGTGTAATTGAATTTACTTCTGTAGTGATGTGTTCTGATTTCCATCTTATTTCTTTTGGTGTGTATTCTATAAATAGTTTTATGGCTACTATGGGATGCATCAAACATCCTAAATGATAACAATTTAAATTGATACATTCAGTTAAATACAAACTACTCTATTATAGTTTTACCTCCCACGTTTGGTCTGTTTTGATTGTTTTTGCAAATTTTATTGAAGTATAACTGATTTATAATATATTATTTTCAGTATACAACATAGTGATTCAGTATCTTTATAGATTATGCTCTACTTAAAATTGTACAAGACAATGGCTATTTTTCCCTGTGCTCCACAGCATACCCTTGTTGATCTATGTCTTACATAGTAGTTTGTATATCTTAATCCCCTACCTTATCTGGCTCCTCCTCTTCTCATCACTGGTAAGTCTGTTCTTTATCTGAATCTATTTCTGTTTTCTTTATATTCATTTTTAAATTTTAGATTCTACATGAAGTGATAGTATAGAGAATGCCTTTCTCTGGCTAAGTTCACTAAGCATAATACTCTAGGTCCATCCGCATCATTGCAAATGGAAGAATTTCATTATTTATGACTGTAATATTCCATTGCATGTAGAGGTACAGCTATACATCACATCTGCAGTATCCAATTCATATATAGATGGACATTTAAGGTTGCTTCCATATCCTGGCTATTATAAATAATCCTGCTGTGAACATTGAGATACATATGTCTTTGAAGTAGTATTTTCACTTTCTCTGGAAATATACCCAGGAGTAGAATTGCTGGATCATATGGTAGTTCTATTTTTTTTTTTAAGCCATACTGTTTTCCACAAAGAATGCATCAATTTATAATCCTACCACCAGTGTACTGGGATTCTCTTTCCTCCACATCCTACCCAATATTTGTTATTTATAGGTTTTGTGATGACAGGTATGAGGTGATACCTCATTATGGTTTAGATCTGCATTTCTGATTAGTGATATTGAGCATCTTTTCATGTCCTATTGGCCATTGTGTGTGTGTGTATATATATATATATGTGTGTGTGTGTGTGTGTGTGTGTGTATATCGGATAAAGGTCTATTCAAGACTTCTGCCATTTATTAATCAAGTTTTTGGATATTGAGTTGTATGAACCATTTATATATTTTGGATAGCAGCCCCTTATTGTTCATATCATTTGCAACTATTTTCTCCCGTACAATAGGTTGTCTTTTTGTTAATGGTTTCCTCTGTCCAATGTTTTCAAGTTATTTAGGTCCTATTTGTTTATTTTTGCTTTTATTTCTTTTGTCCTAGAGCCAGAAACAAAAATATTCCTGTGATTTATGTCAGAGTGTTCTGCTGTATTCTCTCCTAGGGGTTCAGGTCTTACATTTAGATCTTTAATTCATTTTGAGTTTATAAGGTATGAAGAAATGTTCTCTTATCATTCTTTTACGTAGCTCTCCAGTTTTCCCAGCATCTCTTTTGCAAGAGACTGTCTTTTCTCCATGTGTGTTCTTTCCTCCTTTGTCATAGATTGACCATAGGTACTTGAGTATCCCATTGATAATATATCACAGTGACATCATTAAATATTGTGTACCAAACATTTAATTTTCCTGTTTTTCTTTTAAAACTTAAGAGTTATGAAATTTATATAACACAGGCTTTTATACTTGTCCATACATTTACCTTTATCAGAGAACTCTCTATTCTCAGGGGACTTTGAGTTACTGTCTACCATCCTTTCTTTTAAGCCTGAAGGACTCCTTCAACTGTTTCCACAAGGACAGTCTAGTGGTCATGAATTCCCTCAGCTCTTCTTTATCTGAAAGAATTTATTCCTCATTGTTGAAGACAGATTTGCCAGATAGAGTATTCTGACAATTTTTTCTTTCAGCACTTTGTCTTGTTGCCTTCTGGTCTGTAAGTTTTCTGCAGAAAAATGTGATAGTATATGGGTGCTCTCTTTACGTGATGAGTCACTTTTCTCTTGCTGTTTTCAAGATTCTTTGGGCAGTTGGATAACATTTCAGTTGTGTCTCTTTATCCTACTTGGAGTTTGAACTTCCTGTATTTGTACATCCATTTCTTCCCTCAGACTTGGGGCGTTTTAGGCCCTTAGTACTACAGATAAGCTCTTTGATTCTTTTCTTTTCTGGGAGTCCCATAATGCATATACTGGCCCATTTGATATTGCCCCGTAAGGCCCTCAGGTTTGACAGTGGGTTTCTGCTACTGAACTTTGTAGCCACTTTTCTTGTTTGGCTCTGAGAAACAAAAGAATAACTTCAAATCACTCAAGTTCATTGATTCTTGTGCCTATTCAATCTGCTGTTGAATCTCTAGTAAAATTTTCACCTCAGTCCCTGTAATTCAGCTCTAGAACTTTTTTTCTATAGTTTTTCTATAGTTTCTCTCTCTGATATTCTGATTTTGTTCATAGATCATTTCCCTGGTTTAGTTTCGTTGTGTATTACTACTTAGCCCGTGAGTATATTTAAGATGATTTTTTGAAGTCTTCCTCAAGTAATTCAGATAATTCACAGGACTGTTTTCCTTTAGGGTCAATTTTTAGAGATTTATTTTGTTCCTTTAAATGGGTCATGTTTCCCTGTTTTTCATATGCATTGTAATTGTTTTTTGGAAATTGGACATTTGAAAAAAACACTTCTCCCAGTCTTTACAGTTATATATAAGAAAAACTTTGCTAATCAGTCCAATATAACAGCTCAAGTTTCTCTCAAACCTTTGGTGATGCATCTTCCTATGTGTGCTTCAATTCTCTATATGCACAGTTGCCTTTAAAAGTTTTGTGGTACCTGAAAACCTCACCTGCAAAGGGACTCCTCATGTTCTGTTGTAGTCCTTTGCCCATAATCTCCTGCCCCCAGGAGCCCATGTGTCTGCAGTCCCCCAGCAGCTCTCACCTTGTGATAACTGCCACTGGTTTCAGGGGCCTCTAACCTGATACTCAGACTATTCTGCCCTTTCCATCAGAGCTCCAAGTCGAGTGAGACAGAAGCCATCCTTCAAGCAGCCCTCAGATAAGTCAGAACTGGCAAGCAAGTTCTATTCTTTTCCTTCCTTCCTGCGGGATGACCAGGATTTGGGCAGCTTCCTCCTGACTGACCACAAAGCGGGTAGAGCAAACAAAAATCCCAGATGGTTTTCTCCTGTTACGACTGCAGCCTTCTCTTGGTTAGGTTGGTTGCTGCAGTTTAACTTGGTTCTAGGGTTCCTGTAAAGCTCCTTCGGCCTGCTTATTATTCAGTGTTTCCATGGTGGTGGGGGGCAGTGGGGGGAATGAAAAACTGGTGCTTTCTCTTCTGCCATCTTGTTCATGTCACTCCAACCCATTTTCACCACTTCTGTCCATCTCTCCCTGGCTTTGAGCCTTTGCCTCCAATAGTCTGTACCTCTACTAACTCTTTCAGAGGGCTGCCTTCAAGCTTGAAACTACCTCATCTACAGGAAGAGACCCTCAGCAGCTTGGAGTTTGCTTTCCTAAGGCAGTCCCTAGTCAAGGACTGTGCCCCCCTGGGGCAAAGGTGATCCATACCCATCAAACTTGGAGGCACAGTTCCTGTTAGAGCTCCCTTGTGGGGTCAGGCTGCTGCTCCCGTACGTGGAACTTTGCCTGAGGCATACACCTACTCTGACTCCCTCCCTTTCCTGCTTCCCAGACTCTTTTTAATTCTCTTTGTAACCCTTTCTTAGTGAATCACTTGTACCCCTGTCTTCATCTCAGGATCTCTTTCTCGGAACCATAACTGAGATCCAAAGTATAGGTTGCCTTTTTTTTTTTTTTAACTCTACAAACAGCGGCATGTAGATTACTGAGATTAAAAAACTGGTTTGGAGTGAGGGGTAGGGGGCAAGACTGTTACCAAGTCTAGGCTCACTCTGCTAGCTGCAAGAGAGGACAATGAATCTGAGTCCAAGAACTTTATTCAGGAGCTGACTGACCAAGAAGATGGCAGGCTAGAGCCTCAAAATAACCCTGCTGTCAGGGCCTGGTTGCCAGGCACTTTTATGGATCAGAGATGGGGGGAGGGTAGGGGGCATGAGGAAACAAAGTAAAAAGACTATTCAGTCCTCACAAATGTCCCCTAGAATGGCAAGCCACAGGCAGGGGAACGTGTTAGTTTCACTTCCTTGCAGTCCTTCACAGGTGGGTGGCTCAAGTAATCTCCTTGAGGCAGGCCATTACTTATGCCTACAACAACAAAAGCTGCAAGGTGAGGGTTAAAGTTGCAGAAGCAGATCCGGAATAAATTCAAAATTAACCCTTCCTGATTACAAGTCGAATAGAAGCAGAACCTCAATCCTTGTCTTCTTTGGAAAAAAAAAAAAAAATCAGAGACCAAGATTATAAAATAGGCAAAGCATTTACTAGAAGCAAAGTACATGTAGAAGAGCACAGGGTTGCACCCAGCGAGTTGCCCAACTTGGGCAGCTTAGATCACTTAACGAAACAGCCTTCCAGGTCATCTCTGGCCAGGCGTCCTGCTTGTGGCTGTATTTGACCTGACCCAGGGTCCCTCCTGGTAGGCGTGTGCATCC
Organism: Aepyceros melampus; assembly: GCA_006408695.1. NCBI lineage: Eukaryota > Metazoa > Chordata > Mammalia > Artiodactyla > Bovidae > Aepyceros > Aepyceros melampus. The sequence goes on along the minus strand of SJXQ01008361.1, from coordinate 538,023 downwards.
CTCAGCCAAGACGGACTCCAGCTTGAGGGTTTCTGGGAAGTTGACTGGTGTNCACCCAGCGAGTTGCCCACTTGGGCAGCTTAGATCACTTAACGAAACAGCCTTCCAGGTCATCTCTGGCCAGGCGTCCTGCTTGTGGCTGTATTTGACCTGACCCAGGGTCCCTCCTGGTAGGCGTGTGCATCCCTCAGCCAAGACGGACTCCAGCTTGAGGGTTTCTGGGAAGTTGACTGGTGTCTCTCTCTCCCTTGGACCCCTGTGCATGTGTGGACTAGGAAATCCCCTTGACCACAAGAATGGGGAAAAAATGTGGGTGCTTTGTCTTTTATCCAATCAGAGCCCAATGCTTCTGCTAGTATTTTATCTCAAAGTGTCAGGAGACAGGTTGCAGCTGCTCAGCCTGGGGCCCATCTGTCTCCTATCTCCAGAGGTCTAGAGTGCTACTATCTTAGATGTTACAAAGGAACTTGGGACAAGAGAACCAGCATGAAGAGAATCCCTGGATTACTGGTCCAATCAGATCCTGGCAAGATGGAGATGGCATCCTACGTGAATGTAACTACAGAGTGGTCTTTAAAGAGAGGCAGGGTTGAGGAAACTGACAATAATAGTGAAACAGCAAGGGTGTATAGACAGAGAACTGTAACCACCACAGCACCTGGTGGGGTGCGGAGAGGAGGTTGTTACTGGAACCTAGTCCAAGGTAGCTCTGTTGTGGAATCCAGAGTCACAAAACGCACCTCGGAGGACACTCAAGACAGTACAGTTTATCACGCCAGCGGCTTCAAGGAGAATCAGTTCCCACCAAGGACCCTGATGTTTCTGAGAGGCTTAGTTTTATACCCCTCAGTACGTGACTGGTTATGCATTAGCAACGTCTTTGTATATGTTTGAGTTTTACACCAAGCAGGTGCAAGTAGAACAAACAATTAAGGTTAAAGCGGGGAACGATGACCATACATGACGGGAGGATGGCTCCATGGTTAACCTAACGCGCAGCCTGACCTCAACTCCAGTCTCCATTTGTCATCTCTAGGGAGGGAAGTCTCCAGGAGACCTGGTTTTTATTAGCAGTGGTTTCCTCATTCTTGGCAGAGTTCAGGCCCAGTTCACATTCTTTCTTTAAGATGGAGTCTCTCCTGCTTTCCTCATAGTGGCCCCAACAGCCCAATAAGAGCTGTAGCTTTTGGTAGAGGGACTCGGCCCCTCCAGAGATGATGGTGCATCAGGAAGCCTGGGGAATAAACTCTGCAACCTCATTCCTCCCACTCTGACCCTCCTCTGTAGGTGCCTTCTGTGGGCTGAAGCACTGAACATCAGACGGAAGGTATGGGAGACAGAGATGTGTCCCCTTTCAAGGCCTATCTTGCTGCCCAGGAGCAGACAGCCATCATTCAAGGTCATGCAGACCCACAGCAGTCCCTAGCCAGTGACTCAGGGAGGTAGAAGTATGCAGGTCCTGTTCAATGTGCCCTGTGGGGATGGCATAGCTGAGCAAGACTTCGGAAGTCCCTGTCAGGCTGGCCAGAGTTCACTGGGTGTGCATTACAATTTGATTTCTGCTTTAGTCCAGCTTCCTTACCTCCCTCTCACAGGTGTTGATACCTAGTAACACCTTGCCTCCCAAACTCCATTTCAACCTGTGGCATCAAGCAAGATGGGTGTCACAGTCCCCACAGGCTAGCCACCCACATGCACAGCAAAACAGAATATCACTGAGGGGTAAACACAGAATAACCCACAAGTAGCCAATAACTGATACTCACCTCCCATTCCTGTGTTCTTACTACTCTATTCCTCCCCTTAAAGTGTGGAGCTAAAGCGAACTTGGTGCCCTTTGATCTGAGGGAGCCGAGGCAGTCAGAGGATGTGTGTAGCAATTGGAAGGTGACCTTGCCTCTGCATCCCATCCCCGTCGCCTGCTCCCCACCAGCCGTGTGGGAACCTGCACGAGGTTGACACTGTCTCCAGGGGTGTGCATGGATGTCAGCCCTGTGTGCGATGCCCCTGTGTGCTGTCAAGGAAACCGCCGCAGTGATGTTAAATGATACAGCTCTTAGTGAAGTGATTAAGCAGTTCAGTGGCGCATCCTCCCTGGCAGAGCAGGAGGCTTCGAGTGCCGGTCTGAGTCGGGTTCGGGTCCCAGTGAAGGGAGCTGGCTGATGGCCCACGGAGGCAAATGTCCTTTGTCCTTGGGAGCACAGCAGGTAGGGCAGGCTGTTCTCAGTCTGGAGGGGTGGCGAGGATGGCCTGTGCACCTCAGGCTAAAGACAGGGAATTGTTAGACTGAAGCGAACTTAAGGGCAGAGTCACAATTTTTTGCTGCTATACCACTTTTCCCTAACCACCACCCCCGCCCCGCGCCCTGCCGCCCACCTCCGTGGCCTGTTTGAATGATTCTGCATTTCATCTAGATCTCCTTACATTTAAATAGCCTTTTAAATCCTGCTCTGGATCCCATCTACCATAGACGGAGCTCCTTCAAGGATGGACTATGAATATCTATCTCCTCTGTATATCGTTTCTCCATCACGGGTGCAAGTTTGTTAGGGATCAGCAACTAAGAAGAAAAGAAAGGAAGCAAGGTGGGGCAGAGGAAGAGCTGTGAAGCCAGCATAAAGCCTGTAGCCACCCAGTAGGGCACACTGGAGCCCACTAATTTGGGGCCAAAACGACCAGGGCATTATACCGATACCTGCTGTCACTGGGCACAAACTTCCCTGGAAATACATGGCCTCAAGTCCCTCCTTGATATGCAGATGTACCACCCAGATTCCCCCTCTAAGACTCTTTCCCAGGAGGCCGCTCTTTGCCAATTCTGTTCTGGCTCCAGGCTATGGAAGCCAAGAGGACACCACCTGCTGCTCTCACAAGAGAGTGGGTTTTGTCGTGGGTCCCCTCAGTTCCTCCTGACATAGACGTGAATCAAGGTGCTACTTGAAGCTGGCTTTGCAGGCATGGGCCAGAGTCAAACTCATAGCCTCTTCTGCTGCCTTCCCATCTTTCCTCCTTCCAGAAACAGCCAGACTCAGACCGAGACATCAGGACTGAGGCCCGTGGGAATCCTTCTTGGACAGAGAGCTAGTGATTACAGAGCAATAAACGCATTAAGGAACTAGGTAATTAGATAAACATCGTAATTAATTGAGAGTTAGCAGAACTGCAGCACTTCCTGGAGGGGAGAATGGTTGGTTTTCTCTTTTATGATCACCTAGGATGGTGGTCCTTGGAGCTGGGGGAGCTAGAGAAGTGTGTCCTTTACCCATGAGTGCTTCCGACCAGCTCCCTGCTCCCGTTGATTCCTGCTCTTGAGTGTTGAGATCAAGGGAGCCCTGCTGTCTGACCCAGAGGCCAAGGAATGGCCAGGCTGATATCAGGGGCAGTGGTGGTCAGGATTCCTATAGAGGTGCTCTGCCTGCCTTCCTCCAGCTGTGAGTGCCAGATTGGAGGCTGAGCTGTATGAAACCAGACCCCAGACCCGTTTGCATCAGTCCCCACCTGGCCCCTGCTGCAGCCACTTGATCACCCTGTTCCTTGCCTCCTTGAGATGAAGTCTGAACAGACAAGGACATATTGCCTGCTTCTTTTGCCCAGTTCCAGGCAGGAAGGTAGCTAGGGGAGTGCCTGGGTGATTAGAAATCCCCAAGATACCCTCTGGACTGAGATAAGCCCATCCCCACAGGTGCTGAGTCCAAGCTCCCCAGAGTCTCAGGATCCTGCTTGGCTAGGGTTCTCAAGGCTCTGAGACTTGAACCTTGCCTGGGCTTTGTCCTAAGAGCTGCTCTTTCCTTGCAGTTGGCTGTGCCATACACTACTCTTAGGGCATGTCCCACTATTAGGGGCTCTTGGCATAGCTTAAAATATTGTTTATCACAATCTGCATGTCCATCTACCTCTATAGGAATCCTGACCACCACTGCCCCTGATATCAGCCTGGCCATTCCTTGGCCTCTGGGTCAGACAGCAGGACAAGCAAGGCTCCCCTGATCTCAACACTCAAGAGCAGGAATCAATGGGAGCTGGGAGCTGGTCAGAAGCACTCATGGGTAAAGGAAACACTTCTCTAGCTCCCCCAGCTCCAGGACCACCATCCTAGGTGATCATAAAAGAGAAAACCAACCCAGAAAAGGGAAGCATTCTCCCCTCCAGAAAGTGCTGAGTTCTGCTAACTCTCAGATGAATGGATAAAGAAGTTGTGGTACATATATAGGATGGAATATTACTCAGCCATCAAAAGGATTGAATTTGAGTCAGTTCTAGAGAGGTGGATGAAATTAGAGCCTGTTATATAGAGTGAAATCAGAGGAAAAAAGCAAATATTATATATTAGTGCCTATTTATGGAACCTAGAAGAATGGTGCTGATGAATCCACTTGCAGGGCAGAAACAGAGATTCAGACATAGAGAACAGACTTTGCACGCAGCAGGGGAAATTGAGGGTGGGATGAATTGAGAATTGCATTGAAACATATGTATTCCCATACTTAAAATAGCTAGCTAGTAGGAAGTTGCTGTATAACACAGGGCGCTCAACCCCATGCTCTGTGACAACCTAGAGGGATGGGATAGGGTGAGGGGTGAGAAGGGGGTTCAGGAGGGATGGGGGCATATGTGTATGTATGGCTGATTCACACTATTGTATGGCAGAAACCAACACAATATTGTAAAGCAATTATCCTACAATAAAGATAAATTTAAATATATTTGCTTATCCAAACGGGGTGGTGACATAGTGCTGATAGACGTTAAGGCTGTTCCTGTTTCATTCCCACCTGCCAGCAGAGTTTGGACCAATTCCCAGAGAGCTGCCAGCCAGGTGAGGCTCTTGATGCTGAGGTCAGAGCCCAGTAGCGGCTCACCCCTCTGCATCTGTCCACGGGGTCCCGATAAGGAGCAGATGTCTCACTTAAGTTTGGATCCTTTGGTGAGGATTTCTTTCCAGAAGATCTCATTTCAGAGCTGCAGGTGAGGGTAGAGGAACCACAGGAGTGGTCAGTAATAAGCTACACAGCTGTTACCACCCTTGGGCCTGGGAGGTTGGGGATGGGGAGGGTGAACGAGTCCCAGAGAAAAATCACAGCTCTTCTTCACAGCGCCCTTTGGTCAAGGGCATAGCCGAGGAGAAACGACCTCCCTCCCCTACTCTGATATTCTGCCCAGGCTCCTTGTGGACTGAGCCTTCCAGACAGTAGTGATGCAGTCAGTCCATACAGATAAGCCTCCCAGGACACAGCATCCCAGGGGATGAATGCATCTCAAGGAACACATCTAGGGCCAAGTTCTCCCATTTTCCTCTTCATTTCAGTTATGCCCCCATCAAATTTCACTCCCGAGAATTGGCAAAAAGTCTGCTTCCTTCCTCTGAGCATGTGTTTCTCATCTATTGCTGTACAGCAAGTTCTTCCCAGGTGGCTCAGTGGTAAAAAATCTGCCTGCCAATGCAGGAGACACAGGAGATGCAGTTTTGATCCCTGGGTGGAGAAGATCCCCTGGAGGAGGCCATGGCAACCCACTCCCGTATTCTTGCTTGGAAAATCCCATGGTCAGAGGAGCCTGGCAGACTCTAGTCCATGGGGTGGCAAAGAGTCCCACAGAAAGGAGTTAATGGGCACAAGCACACACTGTGCAACAAGTTACTCTAAAAGTTAGGGGCTTAACATTGTATCAGGTTCTGTGGATCAGGATTCCAAGGCAGCTAGGCTGGGTGGTTCTGGCTCACAGCAGATCTGATGGTTTTACTGGGGCTGGAGGGTCTGCTCCCAAGGCAGCTGGTACACACTCTAATGAGGGTCACCAACTCATCCTGGTAATCCCAGGACTCCTTATATAATTGGCTATGACTGCAGAGGCTTTCTACATTGGAAGAATTGAATCATTCAAATAGAACAGATGGCCCTTAAATCCTAACATGTTTAGCGCTTTACAGAAAACTTGCCAACCCTTGACAGAGGTCTATGGTGAGAATCAGCTCCAGAGGAGACACAGAGATGTTCAACCCCCACATTTATAGCAGGCCATGTGCTTGGATGACAAGACACCTCCAAAGGCCCCTTAGCTAAGCCCGTTCCCACAGGAGCTAGCGCCAGGCTCTGAGTCTCAAGATGTCACCTGGCTAGGGGTTCCAAGGCTCTGCAGCCTGGTTCTTAAATACACGTGGCAGTGCCCTCTAAACAGGTGCTACAGAGCCTGGCATATGTGAGAACCATTTAGGTCAGATGGTGTTGGTGGCCTGCCCACATCGCCTGGTTTCACACTGCAGTGGACTCAAGTTTGACTTCACCTGCACCTATGATTCTTCATCTGAGGGCTTTCTCTGGCTGTTGACATCTGGCACATGGCAGCTTGAAGGGGCAGGAATTCAGCACCACAGGGAGCAACCCTCAGCTGGTGACTGACAAACAGGAGCTGATGGATGAACCCCCCGGCTGCCTGAGATGCCTGGGCTTTCTGAACGCCCTGGAGTGGTGCTGAGCTCGGTAGCATCTTCATTCACAGACTGCCTTCCCTTCTTTGTCTCACTGCTCCTCTCCCTTACCAGTACTTTCCTGGGCTCACCTCCTGAATAACGGCCCCTCATCTCTCTAGTTTTTTGGCTACTCTGGGCCTTTGTTGCTGAGTGCAGGCTACTCTCTAGTTGCAGTATGCAGGCTTCCCAATGCGGTGACTTCTCTGGTTGCGGAACACAAGCTTCAGTGGTTGTGATGCGTGGACTCAGTTGCCCCTCAGTGTGTAGGATCTTATTTCCTGGACAGGATCCAACCTAAGACACTGGGCACTTGGGGTATCCTGAAGTCTTAGACTCATCTCAGACCACTGACTCCATTGTCTGGTCTTGCCACTTTAGTTGTTGTGTGACTTTGGTTGGAAAGTAGAATGGTCTGGCCCAGTTTTCATCGATAAAATAAGACTACCATATCCGAAAATCCCAACTAACTAAGGCTAATCAGACTAGTCAGAATGCCTCAAGAGTTTTCTGATATGAATCCCCCTGAAGGCCAAAATTGTGACTAGGTGTTGAACATCCATCGACAGGACAATACTGGAACCCACCAAAAAAAGATCTCCCATGTCCAAAGACAAAGAAGCTGCAACAAGATGGTAGGAGGGATGCAATTATGATGAATTCCCCTGAAGAGTGCCCATTAACCCATCCCAGAAAGGAATAAGGATTCTTCCCGGTATTTAAGGTGAGTCTTTAGCATCTGTACCGTGTATAATTGCAAGAGCTGCTGTGTGGATTTCTGCTGCTGCATCCTTCAGGAGAACTTTTCTTCTAGTGTCCAGACAGGACTACTGACTCTCCCCATGCCCACAAAATTGGAGGGGGGGGGTTGGCTAAAGGGGGGCTTCTTTTTCTTGTGGACTGAAGAATTGGTAAATTTATGCCTAATTTTAAATGCATTGTTTCGCCAAAGGGAGGTCACAGACAGTTGGGGAGAGTTGTGGGAGACTGAGGCAGCTGCATGGAAAAGGGGCATGGAAGTTCTTCTCAGAATACTTTAATTCTACTAATCTTTCCACGCAAAAGGCATCCACTTCTTGAGCCTCCATCCTATAATGTTAATAGTGATTCTGCTTATTGTTGTCATCACTGTTGACAAAGTGAGTAATTAATCCTCTAGGTACAAATCCCAGAGAGCACTCTGGCTGCCCCACCTGAAAAGAAGTAAAACTCAGTCTGTAACAAAGTCCATTTCTTCTGGGTGGAGGTGAGGTGGGAGTTCAGGCAGAAGATCCAGGGAAGCCTCAGGGCACTGGGGCTGGGGTTTCAAAGTGGTGATGGATTCTCTCTACTTCCCTTGTCCCTCCCATTCCAGTCTATGAATACAGTGCACCTGGGACATTAAGAATTTCATGTTTTGAGGAGGAGAATGTGGTCTTCTAGGACGTGTGACAGGCCTGTTCTGTGAGCTCCGTCTCCCCTTCTGTGTAAAACTGATGTAGGGTTTAATGATGGAGTGATGAAGGAGCAGAGGAGAAGCAAATAATCTGTGCAAGGAAAACTCTGGACTGTCCATTTGAAAGTGTCTCAGTCCTTTACAAGTAAACATCATTTGTAAATAATTGGCTACCAGTGTATCAAGTTATATCCAAAGGCACCAGAAAAGTCCATCAGTTCCTTGGTTTCCTGCTTTCACAGGTACTGAGATGTGCCCCCTCTACCTTCTATGCATGGCTGCTGCTAAGCCACTTCAGTCGTGCCCAACTCTGTGCGACCCCATAGACGGCAGCCCACCAGGCTCTGCGTCCCTGGGATTCTCCAGGCAAGAACACTGGCATGGGTCACCATTTCCTTCTCCAGTGCATCTAGGAGACTTCTAATAGAAGGTGGCACTTCTGGTGGCATCGTGGAGAGGAAAGGGACAAGGAAGGAAGAGCACAGGGAGGTTGCTGAGAGTGCACTCGGTTCTGCACACTTGGGGTCCTGCAAGTCCTCCAATTTCCCCACCTGGATAATCGGGCTCCCGTGACTTCTGTTTTTGTGTGGTGGGGGAGGGGGCAGGGGTTAATTTATTTTTGGCTCTGCTGGCTCTGCCTTGTGTGCGGGTTTTCTCTAGTCGTGGTGAGTGGGGGCTACATTTTGTTGCCATGTGCAGGCTTCTCGGTGCAACAGCTTCTCCTGTTGTGAAGCACAGGATGCTTTAAAGCCTGGGCTCAATAGTTGTAGCATTCAGGCTTAGTTGTCCCTAGGCTTTTGGGATCTCCCCATACCAGGCACTGAACCCACGTCCCCTGCATTAGCATGCAGATTCTTTTTTTTTTTTTCACTTATCTTTTTTTTTTTTACTTTACAATATTGTATTGGTTTTGCCATACATCAACATGAATCTGCCATGCGCATACATGTGTTCCCCATCTTGAACCCCCCTCCCACTTCCCTCCCCATCCCATCCCTCTGGGTCATCCCAGTGCACCAGCCCCAAGCATCCAGTATCATGCATCAAACCTGGACTGGTGATTCGTTTCTTATATGATATTATACATGTTTCAGTGCCATTCTCCCAAATCATCCCACCTTCTCTCTCTCCCACAGAGTCCAAAAGACTGTTCCATACATCTGTGTCTCTTTTGCTATCTCGCAGACAGGGTTATCATTACCATCCTTCTAAATTCCATATATATGTGTTAGTATACTGGATTGATGTTTTTCTTTCTGGCTTTCTTCACTCTGTATAATAGGCTCCAGTTTCATCCACCTCATTAGAACTGATTCAAATGTATTCTTTTTAATGGCTGAGTAATACTCCATTGTGTATATGTACCACAGTTTCTTAACCATTCATCTGCTGATGGACATCTAGGTTGCTTCCATGTCCTGGCTATTATAAACAGTGCTGCGATGAACATTGGGGTACATGTGTCTCTCAATTCTGGTTTCCTCAGTGTGTATGCCCAGCAGTGGGATTGCTGGGTCATAAGGCAGTTCTATTTCCAGTTTTTTAAGGAATCTCCACACTGTTCTCCATAGTGGCTGTACTAGTTTGCATTCCCACCAACAGTGTAAGAGGGTTCCCTTTTCTCCAACCCTCTCTAGCATTTATTGTTTGTAGACTATTGGATAGCAGCCATTCTCACCAGCGCTAAATGGTACCTCATTGTGGTTTTGATTTGCGTTTCTCTGATAATGAGTGATGTTGAGCATCTTTTCATGTGTTTGTTAGCCATCTGTATGTCTTTTTGGAGAAATGTCTGTTTAGTTCTTTGGCCCATTTTTTGATTGGGTCATTTATTTTTCTGGAATTTAGCTGCATAAGTTGCTTGTATATTTTTGAGATTAGTTGTTTGTCAGTTGCTTCATTTGCTATTATTTTCTCCCATTCTGAAAGCTGTCTTTTCACCTTGCTTATAGTTTCTTTTATTGTGCAGAAGCTTTTAATTTTAATTAAGTCCCATTTGCTTATTTTTGCTTTTATTTCCTATATTCTGGGAGGTGGGTCATAGAGGATCCTGCTGTGATTTATGTCGGAGAGTGTTTTGCCTATGTTTTCCTCTAGGAGTTTTACAGTTTCTGGTCTTACGTTTAGATCTTTAATCCATTTTGAGTTTATTTTTGTGTATGGTGTTAGAAAGTGTTCTAGTTTCATACTTTTACAAGTGGTTGACCAGTTTTCCCAGCACCACTTGTTAAAGAATTGTCTTTTCTCCATTGTATATTCTTGCCTCCTTTGTCAAAGATAATGTGTCCATAGGGGCATGGATTTATCTCTGGGCTTTCTATTTTGTTCCATTGATCTATATTTCTGTCTTTGTGTCAGTACCATACTGTCTTGATGACTGTGGCTTTGTAGTGAGCCTGAAGTCAGGCAGGTTGATTCCTCCAGTTCCATTCTTCTTTCTCAAGATTACTTTGGCTATTTGAGGTCTTTTGTATTTCCATACAAATTGTGAAATTATTTGTTCTAGCTCTGTGAAAAATACCATTGGTAGCTTGATAGGGATGTTTTAACCACTGGACACCAGGGAAGTCTGTTTGTTTTTTATTATTATTTTTTGTTTGGGGATGTTATTTTCAAAAGTTCCTCCCCAATTTAAATTTCAGAGCAAGTCTTGTTGTGGGGAGAGGAGAAAGATCAGCTTTGCTAGGGGTATATCTCTCAGGACGTGAGTAAACTGTGAAGAATGACAAAGACTTTTACCACTTGACCCCAGAGAAAGGTGTATGGACCAGGTATAGATGACCAGAGTCACACAGCAAGTCTTTAGCATCCATTCCCTCCTGTGGTCCTTTTGATGGAGGTTGGGGGGCGGTTATAGTGAAGCTCTGCAGAGTTTATCCAGGGGTGAGCAAATCTTCCAGCACCAGGGAGCTCGACCAGTTTGCAAACTTCAATGTAAAACTGTAAGCTTCCTCTAGGAAGGACTGTCTTGTTCATCCTTATCCCCTGGTGATAGGCAATATGTTTTAATTAAATGTGATACACGTTTGTGTTCAGAAAATGCATGTTTGAACAAGTAAAGGAACTCCAGGGGGCTGTCTGGGCTGTTGGAGGTGAGCTCAGAAAGCGGGGCTCTGTGAATGTCAAGGCCTGTGAAGGAGAGAAGTAATTACAGCCCTGACATGCGGAGGCTTAGGCAGAGCTCAGCGAAGGGCCTGTTCATTGAACTACTGGGTTGGCCAAAAAGTTCACTTAGGTTTTTCCATAAGACATTACAGAAAAATCCAAATGACCTGTTTGGTCATTATACTTTGTTTGGAGGTAGAGATGGCAGCCAAGTTTGCAAAAGGGGACAGGTCTCTTTCATCTTCCAGATTATCCTCCTTTCTCTCTCAGCCTTCCCTTCCATAGGGGCCCAGTGCTTTTGGTTCTTATAGTCCAGACCTCCCTCATTTGTGAAAGAGGAGCTTTCAGCTCAGAATGGCTCTGGGGTCATCAGGGTACCCTAGTTAGATCGGGGTGTTGGCATGTCCCTGGCTCCTGTGTTCAGTTCTAAGTCAGCCTTCCCATCCCTTTTACACATCAAGGAATTCACAGAAAATGATCATTGTACGGTGGTCACTGAAGGCCCCTGGCTGGGGCATTCTAGCTGCTGTCCTTGGGGCTGCAGGAAACTCTATTCAGTTCGCTGGTAGCCCATTCCCATCTGAAAGCATTCTTCTAAGCAGTCTTCATTACCAGTGGTTCCCACAGTGCTTCTATTTCCATGAAAAAAAAAATAAAGGGAAAGCAGTTACTTTCACAGGCCAGACCTTGATGAGATAATATTAAAGCTCAGGCATTCAACAAATGTCTTGGCTACCTTTCACGAGCAAGGCCTGGAGATGAAGCTACAAAGCAGATGGAAGCCGCCTGGTCCCAGTCACAATAAACATGAAAGGCAGTGAAAAGGGAGTTTGCAGGGGGGCTACACGGGGTGGGGGTTTAAAGAGTTTCAAGAATAAGTCAGTCAGTTCAGTCGCTCAGTTATGTCTGACTCTTTGTGACCCCATGAATTGCAGCATGCCAGGTCTCCCTGTCCATCACCAACTCCCGGAGTTCACTCAAACTCATGTCCATCGAGTTGGTGATGCCATCCAGCCATCTCATCCTCTGTCATCCCCTTCTCCTCCTGCCCCCAATCCCTCCCAGCATCAGAGTCTTTTCCAATGAGTCAACTCTTTGCATGAGGTGGCCAAAGTATTGGAGTTTCAACTTTAGCATCAGTCCTTCCAAAGAACACCCAGGACTGATGTCCTTTAGAATGGATTGGTTGGATCTCTTTGCAGTCCAAGGGACTCTCAAGAGTCTTCTCCAACATTATACAAGAGACAGGGATCAAGACCATCCCCATGGAAAAGAGATGAAAAAAAGCAAAATGGCTATCTTGGGAGGCCTTACAAATAGCTGTGAAAAGAAAGCGATAAAAGCAAAGAATAAGTCAGGTGTATCCAGTACTTTGGCCACCTCATGCAAAGAGTTGACTCATTGGAAAAGACTCTGATGTTGGGAGGGATTGGAGGCAGGAGGAGAAGGGGACGACAGAGGATGAGATGGCTGGATGGCATCACTGGCTCGATGGACGTGAGTCTAAGTGAACTCCAGGAGTTAGTGATGGACAGGGAGGCCTGACGTGCTGAGGTTCATGGGGTCTCAAAGAGTTGGACATGACTGAGCGACTGAAGTGAACTGAACTGAAATGATACAAAGAAAACACTCCCTTGAGTTTATTCTAAAGGTCAACAAATTTTTTCTTAAGGGGCCAGATAATTGGTCTGTGTCTCAAATATTCATCATAACATTGTGGCCCAAATGCAGCCACAGCAATACATAGAAGAATGGCTGTGGCCATGTTCTAATAAAAATACAAAAGCAGATGAGTAGTTCAAGACTGTATTGAGACAGAGTTTATTAACACCTGCTCTAAAGGAAAAGCCAAACTCTTTATCAATTCCCTTTGATTTAGAAACAACTAGTAAGAGAGGATTTTGTTGGAGAAGTTGATCTAATTCAACTTTGGAAAAATCAATTTTAAATTGATTTTGTGATTTATTAATCTAAGAGGGTGTTGTCAAACCCAAGTTCATGTGCCCGATGCACAGGAGGCCAAGCAAACTGAAACACTCGCGTTTGGATCAGAGAACGGTTTACTGTGGGTCCAATAAATGAGAATGAGTGACTCATCCTCAGAAGACCTGGTGGATTTCAGGGAAGTGTTTATAGGACTGCAGGGTGTGTAACCCTCCTCTGACTGATTGAGATTCCTGGAACACTCTCCTGTTACCAATCATAAGCCTTCTGCTTTCAACCAGTCTGGGATTGTGCTAAACCTGGTTACCTACCTCCACCTGAGTGGGGCCTTAGTTCCTGTAGAAGAACTCAAATGTCTATCAAATTGTTATTCACATCCCCCAAGGAGGAACATGGAGAAGGAAATGGCACCCACTCCAGTGTTCTTGTCTGGAGAATCCCAGGGACGACAGACCCGGGTGGGCTGCCATCTATGGGGTTGCACAGAGTCGGACACGACTGAAGCAACTTAGCAGCAGCAGCAGCAGCAGCAGCAAGGAGGAACAAGCCCCATCCTGCACTATTGTTCTTCATTCACTCACTCTCCTAATTAGTAACCAATCCAACCAAAGGGTGGATCTACCATTTGGGCCTCAAGGAAGGTCTAGGAGGCTGACAGCTTTTTTCCTAGGAACAAGAAATGAGGGACACAGAAGGGCTTCAGTGCCCCAGAGGGCCCCCCACAGAGTCTTGCTCTGCTTTGAGTGGAGACTGTGGCAGATGGTTCCATTTAGGCAAGAGAATTGGTACCTCCCTTCTTTGCAAAGACTTTGAGAAAGCAAAATAGACACCATGTGGGATGAAGAGTGAGCATCCAATGAACTTCACTGGGAAGGAGAGGATATTTACAGGAGACATTAGCAGATGGGTTCCATGGGAACACGAAGAAATTCCTGGAATGGGGCTAGCTGAGGATTTCAAGGATTTTAACATTTTTCTTCCAGCTTTGCAGGGGTGTAATCCCTCCTCCTGAACCCCCAACTTTTCAGCAAAGGATGGATAGTGGGTGAACTAGAGACAGTGGGCTTCCACCAGATAGTCCATGTGCTCCTCATATTCTCAACCTCCCTTGCAATTAGGTTGGGACAATTTCTGGCCAATGGGATGAATGGATCTAATATGTACTGATATAAACATCTGATGCTTTTTCCTCTTCATTCTCTTCTCCAGCCACAGTAATGCTGAAGAGCAATTGTGTTTCAGATGGTACAGCTCTAAGGCTTAGAGTGCTGTCCCAATCTATACTGTATTTGATGTGAACACCAGTTAAAACATTAATGTATTAAGTGACTGAGCTTTCAAAATTTGTAACAGACACAACAGGCTTACAGTGCTTTGGGAAACAAAAACATGAATGGGCAACTCAAAGTGGCAGCCACAGGAAATAAGACATGAGTTGTTGATACCTGCTTAGAATATTTGGAGTCTGATACTATATAATAGAGGCTTCCTAGGTGGTGCACTGGTAAAGAATCCGCCTGTTGATGCAGGAGACACAGTTTTGATCCCTGGGTCAGGAAGATCCCCTGGGGTAGGAAATGGCACCCCACTCCAATATTCTTGCCTGGAAATCCGATGGACAGAGGAGCCTGGCAGGCTAAGAAGGTCCATGGGGTTGCAAAGAGTGGGACACAACTCAGCGACTGAGCATGCACACACCACGTAGTAGGCAGGATATGCTATGTTATGCTGTAGTAACAAACAGCTCTGAAATCTTAGGGTCTCTAAACGACAGAAGTTCGTTTTTCACTCATGTTAAAATCTACTCTGGTGGGACCATCCAGAGTAGCGCGCTCTCATGTGACTCTGAACTTCCACATCAACACCTGCTTCCACTATTAACTGAGGTTGCAGGGGAACCAGAGAGAATGCTATATTAGCCACAGGGACTTTAATGCTTCTACCAGAAGTGACACATCATGTTTCATTGAGCAAATCATGTCACATGAGCACACAAGGGGGAGAAAAAGTGCCCTTAATGAAATCAATAAACAGTGGTACTATTTGCTATGCAGTCCTGCTACGAAGGTATTAGTCTTCCCAGAAGCCTGGAAGACTTAAGCCTTAAAGAACGAGTAGCAATTAGCCATGAAAAGAAGGATGGGAGAAACAGGGGGAAGGTGTTGTGTTAAATAAAGGTCTGCATGAATTCAAGCAGGGATAGGGAAAGCAGTCTAGGATAGAGGAGGAATGTTTACCGTGCATTTCAACATTTGTGCCAGACATTTTAAGGCAAAAACTCCCTGATGACAGGTCTATACCCACGGTGAGGATTTGGGAATGAAGGGTACTTATGGTCATTTGTTCCACACTTTTTGGATCCAGCCTGACTTATGTGTCCATGTGGGCACCTGCTACAGAAAAGGTGGAGAGCTTAGCTTGAGGAGGTGCAAGGCACTCTCATCAGTTCAGTTAGCCGCCCAGTCATGTCTGACTCTTTATGACTCCATGAATCGCAGCACGCCAGGCCTCCCTGTCCATCACCAACTCCCAGAGTTCACCCAGACCCACACCCTCTCATACCCTTGGTTTTTCTGTTGGCAAGAGTGAGAATTTCCCAAGGTCTTCTTAGATAATTGACTAGATCCCTGAGCTGAGTAGATCCCTCTAAGGACTTATTAAGAACCTCAACAGCTGCTCAATGAAGGACAACTAACTAGGTAGAGATCCCCACCACCACGTTACTATCAGTGAGGGGAGGTAGTGTCCATGGCTCCATTTCATTACAGTCTTTTTCTATGTTGGCTGCGCTATGTAGCATGTGAGGGATCTTATCTTCCTGGCCAGGGGTCAAACCCATGGCCCCTGCAGTAGAAGCATGAAATCTTAACCATTGGGCCACCAGGGAAGTCCCTGCACCAGCCTTAAGATGGGAGGGAATGGGATGAAGTTGTAGCAGCAGGAAACATATGCCTTTAGACCTGAGTCTGATTTTTGATTTGGAAAATAGCGGCTGCTATTAAAAATGATATAAAGTCTGACAACTGGAATTCTATGAGCTCTTTCAATCTAATTATCAACCCAATCTCCTGGTATCTGATTGTACTTAGAGGAGCCCAGAAATAATTTGGAGACAGGGCCCCATCTGAAGTTAAGGCAATCCAATATTCTAGATTTTAAGAGGCCATCCTCCAGACTAAAAGGATAGTGACTCTTAAGCAGAGTGCCCCTTGCTTCTGTATTCTCTACCCGCCAATGCTGGTAAGAGCAGGTATACCATTGTTGTTTAGTTGCTAAGTCATGTCAAATTCTTTTTGTGATCCCGGGAACTGTAGCCCTCCAGGCTCCTCTGTCCATAGGATTTTTGTGGCAAGAATACTGGAGTGGGCTGCCCTTTCCTTCTCAAAGGGATCTTCCCTACCCAGGGACTGAACTGAAGTCTCCTGCTTTGGCCAGAAGATTCTTTACCATTGAGCCATGAGGGAAACTAGGTATACATGTTACTTGTTAAAATTCCCAGGAGAAAAACAGAGTGACACTTAGAATATATTCATTGTAGTAGGTTTTTAACCAGAACATTCTAGGTATAAAGCTTTGATTCATAGGCATAACTATGAAATCAGGCCATGGGGCATGATTGGGGGGGGGTGTGAACATGTGTATATGGGGGCAGGAGGGTGTTTGAGGTCTTTTCCTCTCTGAACTCTTAGCTCCTAGAGATAGAAACAGTCATTTTTATCTTCCTGTCCCCAGTGTCTGGCATTATAAGAACTCTAATGATTGAATGAACTTCTACAAAATAATTGAATTCCCGTCAGCTGCTTCTGATCATAAATAGGTTGGTCAAAAATGAATGAGCCCAGTGAAAGGACTGTTCCCAACCAAACTTCACTCTCCTTCACCCTTACCACTCTGGTTCACCTGGTACCAATGACCCAAATCCCCCAGACCTAGCCTTGCTGACCTCACTGGGGAGAGGAGCAACAGCTGTGACTTAAGTCCATCAAAATACCATAGTCTATTAAAAGCATCAGTTCATCAAAGTCCACGATGTTAATTTGCCAGGAAAGAGTCCCACTGGATTAAACTTTTAATTGGTATGAAGTGCAGCTCAGAAAATGGGGGTCTTGGGGAAATTTTATTCTGCAGTCTGGCAGTAATTAACCGACCTCCTCCAGAGTTACTGCCCCTGGGAGTATTGGAGTTGTTAAATTACCAGGCAGGGAGAAACACTATTATCCAAAAGCCCAACCCTTACATCTTCCCAAGCCTCTCTTCCACTCCCTGTCTTGCTCAGAAGGAAGTTGTAAATGAGTGATGATTAACCTAAAGCTTCCAGAGCCTCTCAGAGACTGGACAGAATTGTACCAAGAAAATTCCCAGCCCCTTGGGCATTAGATCATCTCCAACTTATTTTCAGGGGCAAAGATGTGGGGATCTTTTAGACTCTGGCATTCTAGGACTTAACCATTTTCCTGTACCCTCTCTGTAAATCAGAATTATGGGACTGTGGTACAGTATCCCTTGGTAACTGTAGGGAGACTGGTCCCATGAGCCCCATGGATACCAACATCTATGGATGCTCGAAATCCTTCTATAAAATGGCATGGTATTTGCACATAACCTATGCATGCTCTCCGACTTCCCAGTTGACTCAGTGGTAAAGAAGCTTGGAGATGTCGGTTCAGTTTCTGGGTCAGGAAGATCCTTTGGAGAAGGAAATGGCAACGAACTCCAGTATTCTTGCTTCAAAAATCCCATGGACAGAGGAGCCTGGCGGGCTACAGTTTATAGGGTGGCCCAGAGTCAGACATGACTGAAGGCACATGCATGCACATCCTTCCCTCTAAATCATCTCGATTACTTTTATACCTAATGTGACATAAGTGCCATGTAAATAGTTGCAAATACAGTGTCAAAGCTATGTAAATAGTCGACAGCACACAACAAATTCAAGTTTTGCTCTTTAGGCCTTTTGGGAATTTTTTTTTTTTTTCCCAAAAATTTTCAAACCAAAGTTGGTTGACTCTGTGGATGCAAAATCCACATACATGGAGGATTGACTGTGTAGTCATACAGTACAATAAAAGTAACAACAATATGGGGCTTCCCTGCTGATCCAGTGGCTTAGAATCCTACCTGCCAGTGCAGGGGACACATGTTCAGTCCCTGGTCCAGGAAGATTCCACTTGCAGTGGGGCAGCTAAGCCTGTGTGCAGCAACTACTGAGCCCACGCATGTAGAGCCCATGCTCCACAAGAAGAGAAGCCACTGCAGTGAGCAGCCTGGGAGTAGCCCCCGCTCCCTGCAACCAGAGAATGCTCGTGAGCAGCAACAAAGACCCAGTGCAGCTCTAAGTAAATAAATAAATCTTTTTTAAAATAACAATAATATTAAATCAGCAGAAGACAAATTATAGCATTTTTGCTACAGTGAAATAAAAATTATAATAAATGCATAAACATAAAAGTAAAAAAGAATGATCTGTGGATGCACAAGACAGTAAGGCTAAATCTGAAAAACAGCCTCCTTGAAAGAAGCAGACACAAAAGAGAAACCATATGATTCCATATTTAAGAAGTTCAAGGAGAGGCAAGGCTAACAGGAAAGAAATCAGAATAGTGTTTGCCTATGAAAGGTAGGGTTAGGGGTTGACTACTAAAAGCATGTGAGGGAACGTTCTTAGGTGAGTCAAATGATTTATATCTTGAGTAAGTGTACATTTTTGTCAAAAGTTATTTGGTTGTACACCTCAGACCTCATCTGACTGATAGAAGAAAATTAGGCTTGAAAGGAAAAACATACACATACCCTTTTAACCTAGCAAATTCTACTCTTGAAAATTAATGTCATTAGACAAGTATTTAAAAGCAGTCATTGTAGTGCTTATAGTAGGAAAAAACACACAAAATTACAATTTAAATACTTGGCAATATGATTAAATTATGGTAGCGCTATACAATAGAACGTTCTACCACCATGAAAAAATGCTGATGTACTTTGACATATGAAAATATAAGATGTAACTAAAAAGCAGTGCAACCTCATTTTTGCAAGCATTAAATAGTGGCTTTTTCAGGTTGATTTTATTCCAAGCAACATTTATGCTTTTCCAAGTTCTATAGAGTACATAGCAGATGTGCCTATAATCTGTGTTCATTACTTTCAAAATACCTAGTTGTCGAGCATTTTTAATTAGACTCGGATATCTGAGTGCCTAGTGCCTAGACAGCCGATACTTATAGCCTATTCATTTGTTCATTTCTTTTCCTTCCATCCAGCCTCTCAATCTTGTACTCTTCTCTGGACCAAATCCGGAAAACTTGTATTTCCAACTCATTAATACACGGCCACCGTTTAGTCCAGAAAGGAACGCCTTTGTATTTCCTTTAGAGCATGGGTTTTGAGATCTAGTTAATTGAGATCTAGATAATTTTGAATGATCAAATCTAGTCTGCTACACTCCCAGACCTGTGCATTCCATCTACAATGAAAGTGCAAAGTTACCTGGATGAGATCTAGTTAGCATTTAAATTCATTTTAAGTTTCAGCTTGTTGGGGCTGGTTCACACTTACACAACCTGTCTAGGTACCATGAGAGGTATCCACACACTGGTTACATCCAGCTTCTCAGCCTTGCATTTTGGCCACTACTGCACCCTGAACCACCAGGCTCTTCTCCCTCTAGCTCTTTCTCTACACTTGCATCTTCTCTTTGCCTGACCTCTATTCTAGGTTTTCAGATCCTGAGATTCTCAGCTCAGTTCAGTTCAGTCAATCAGTCGTGTCCAACTCTTTGCAACCCCACGAACCCCAGCACACCAGGCCTCGCTGTCCATCACCAACTCCCGGAGTTCACTCAAACTCATGTCCATCGAGTTGGTGATGCCAACTAGCCATCTGATCCTCTGTCGTCCTCTTCTCCTCTGGCCCTCAATCCCTCCCAGCATCAAGGTCTTTATCGGTGAGTCAACTCTTAGCATGAGGTGGCCAAAGTATTGGAGTTTCAGCTTCAACATCAGTCTTTCCAATGAACACCCAGGACTGATCTCCTTTAGGATGGACTGGTTGGATCTCCTTGCAGTCCAAGGGACTCTCAAGAGTCTTCTCCAACACCACAGTTCAAAAGCACCAATTCTGTGGTGCTCAGCTTTCTTCACAGTCTAACTCCTTGCATCCATACATGACCACTGGAAAAACCATAGCCTTGACTAGATGGACCTTTGTTGGCAAAGTAATGTCTCTGCTTTTCAATATACTGTCTAGGTTGGTCATAACTTTCCTTCCAAGAAGTAAGCGTCTTTTAACTTCATGGCTGCAATCACCATCTGCAGTGATTTTGGAGCCCAGAAAAATAAAGTCAGCCACTGTTTTCACAGTTTCCCCATCTATTTGCCATGCAGTGATGGGACCAGATGCCATGATCTTCGTTTTCTGAATGTTGAGCTTTAAGCCAACTTTTTCACTCTTCTCTTTCACTTTTATCAAGAAGCTCTTTAGTTCTTCTTTACTTTCTGCCATAAGGGTGGTGTCATCTGCATATCTGAGATTATTGATATTTCTCCCAGCAATTTTGATTCCAGATTGTGCTTCTTCCAGCCCAGCATTTCTCATGATGTACTCTGCATATAAGTTAAATAAGTAGGGTGACAATATATAGCGTTGATGTACTTTTTTTCATATTTTGAACCAGTTTATAGTTCCATGTCCAGTTCTAACTGTTGCTTCCTTATCTGCATACAGATTTCTCAAGAGGCAGGTCAGGTGGTCTGGTATTTCCATCTCTTTCAGAATTTTCCACAGTTTATTGTGATCCACATAGTCAAAGGCTTTGGCATAGTCAATAAAACAAAAATAGATGTTTTTTTGGAACTCTCTTGCTTTTTCAATGATCCAGTGGATGTTGGCAATTTGATCTCTGGTTCCTCTGCCTTTTCTAAAACCAGCTTGAACATCAGAAAGTTCACGGTTTTCACATATTGCTGAAGCCTAGCTTGGAGAATTTTAAGCATTACTTTACTAGCGTGTGAGATGAGAGCAATTGTGCGGTAGTTTGAGCATTCTTTGGCATTGCCTTTCTGTGGGACTGGAATGAAAACTGACCTTTTCCAGTCCTGTGGCACTGCTGAGTTTTCCAAATTTGCTGGCATATTGAGTGCAGCACTTTCACAGCATCATCTTTCAGGATTTGAAATAGCTCAACTGGAATTCCATCACTTCCACTAGCTTTGTTCGTAGTGATGTTTCCTAAGGCCCACTTAACTTCACATCCAGAATGTCTGGCTCTAGGTGAGTGATCACACAGTCGTGATTATCTGGGTCGTGAAGATCTTTTTTGTACAGTTCTTCTGTGTATTCTCAGCACAAGGTGCCTTTATATCCCCACATTTTCTGTGAAGGTATTGTATAATAGGGTGAACAATGCCTCCCAAATATGTCAAAATCCCAACCCATAGAACCTGAGAATGTAACCTTATTTGAAAATGAAACAGTCTCTCAGTCATGTCTGACTGTTTGTGACCCTACGGACTATAGCCCACCACGTTCCTCTGTCCATGAGATTATCCAGGCAAGAATACTGGAGTGGATAGCCATTTTCTTCTCCAGGGGATCTTTCCAACCTGGGGATCGAACTCGGGTCTCCTTTACTGGGTCCATATATAGCTTCAGAGGTAATGTGGCCCTTGATTTTGAACTTCTAGCCTACAGAACTAATGAGAATAAATTTATTTTAGGCTACCAAGTTTTCAGTAACTTGTTACAGCAGCCTCAGGAAGTGGGGCCGGGGTTGGGGGGGGATGTAGGTAGTAATTATCAAACAATCTATATCAGCCCTGCTCCCACCCCTACCACCTGCACCGGAAGGAGGAATTGTGATGGTCCTAGTTTAAGAGACTCAAATGGAAGCCTAAAGCAAGGGCTTGCTGCTGCTAAGTCACTTCATTTGTGTCCAACTCTGTGCAACCCCATAGACGGCAGCCCACTAGGCTCCCCCATCCCTGGGATTCTCTAGGCAAGAACACTGGAGTGGGTTGCCATTTCCTTCTCCGATACATGAAAGTGAAAAGTGAAAGTGAAGTCGCTCAGTCGTGTCCGACTCTTAGCGACCCCATGGACTGCAGCCCACCAGGCTCCTCCATCCGTGGGATTTTCCAGGCAAGAGTACTGGAATGGGGTGCTTATGTGTAGGCAATTCAGTTGTAGAAGTGAGTCCAAGAGGTTGAGTGAGAATACAGATTTAGCCACAGGAAAAGAAGGGACCCCAAGGTAAGCATGTGTTATTCATCAAACGGTCACAGACGTGGGTGATGAAGGTGTGCTTTCCTGAGACTCTAGGAACTATGTCAAGAGCCCCAGAATCATCCATCTCAGGGGCAAAATTGAAGGGCATTTATTTCCTGGCTCCCTTCTTTGATGAGTTAAGGAGCCCTGGTGACTCCAGGTTTTCCTTGGCTTGTGGCTACATCCCTCCAGTCTCTGGCTTCACATGAGCTTTTGCATTATAGCTCGCTCTTGTTTTCTTCTTCCCTGATGCCCCTTTGGACATCATCTGCTTGGTGCCCATGCTTCCAGCTTTGCCTGCAGGGGTCAGGAGTGAGAGCAACTTCTGGGCAGAATGTGGCAGCAGTGGCTGGAGAATGTGACAGAGTTGGACCCTGTGAGGCTGAGGGTCTGATACCATGTCCCAGAGAGAGGTGTCCTCAGACTTGAATGGGAGGACCAGCTTTGAGACTCTGGGGAAATTTTCCCCAAACTCTATGCTCATTTGATTTACAACTGGTAATCTGACCTCACAGTTCTGTTGAGGAGTCAATAAGAATGAATATGAAAGTTTTTTATGAATTTTAAAACACTGATAAGTATCTACTATTATTCAGCCCAAAGGCGAGCACCTGTTTTCCTATGCATCTCATCCTCTGTCCTGCACGTCCAACACTTTCTCTTTCCATCCTGTCTAGCATGCGGTCCTCCCCTTCTCTAGCCCTTTCCCATCCCCATCAGGACTCACAGCCTCTCCTTCAGCCAGTCTCCCATCCCCAGCGGACTGTTAACCTAGCCTGAGAGGAGTCAGAGGCTCCCGGAGGATGCTGCCCCGTGGAAGGGAGAGTACAGGGTCCCCTGATGCAGCACGAACTAGCTCTCGGAAGCATCTTTTCCTGTAAAATCTAATTGCATCTTCCCTGCTGCTCCAGCAAATGAAGTTTAAATATTTAACAAGGATGTCAGCACCATTCAGATGGCTGTGGGTACCCCACAGATGAGACCTCAGAGGGAAGCCAACTGCCTGCAGGCTGCACAGTCCGTGACTGTGGCGAGCAGACCTGCTTCTCTCCCTCGCATGGCCCAGGGCACTGTCTGGCCTGGGCTGGGCTGGTGCTCGGCAGCCTTGCCACACCGAACCTGGGTGGGGGTGCCTGTACTCAGCCAGCCAGGCACTGGGTGCCAAGTCCTCTGTCAAACCAGAGACTGCATATGGCTCTGCCCTTGCTTAGTGGGTTCCAGTACAAGCAGCTCACCAGCCAGGAAGCAGGGCCGCCTGTGCCCAGGGCAGGGGTTAGCATCCCCTTTAAAGACCAAGTGGCTTCTCATCCTCTATTTTCTCCAAGATGCCAATGTATGATCACAGCACTGCCCCCCCATGTGTGTGTGCACATATGCGCGTGCTCAGCCATGTCCGACTCTTTGTGACCCCATGGACTGTAGCCTGCCAAGCTCTATCTGTGAAATTATCCAGGCAAGAATACCAGAGTGGGTAGCCATTTTCTACTCCAGGGGGATCTTCCTGACCCAGGGATCAAACCTGTGTCTCTTGTGTCTTCTGCATTGGCAGGTGGATTCTTTACCACAATCCATCACTTTTCAGAAGAAAAATTGTACCAGTGTAGTAATAAAATATTAAGCTATGAAACTCAAGAAACATATTTATAATGACATTATATAAACTGTACTTATAAACATATTTTATAAAGTTATAAATATCAGTCAAGATCCCAACCAAAACAGATGGCTCCCAGTCGGAGAACTCCCCTCAGAAGGAAGGTTGTTGATTTGTGGAGAGGCTGTTTGCCAGGCGAGGGTGACGTGCCACGCTATGGCAGTCACAGTGGACCTGTTGTCACCCTCAGTCTGATAGACGAGGAACCCTAACAAGGAGAGGCACAGCCCCCTGGCTGCCTGGAGAAATGTCCTCTGAGCAAATGGACAGAATGCTGCCATGCTAGGCACCAGGGAGAGAGAGTAAAAGGGATGCCTTGCTTCCCAGAAATCCTGCTTAGAAAGGGAGTGAAAGTGTTAGTTGCTCAGTCAGGTCCAGTTTTTTGTGACCTCATGGACTCAGCCCACCAAGCTCCCCTGTCCATGGAATTACCCAGGCAAGAATATAAAGTGGGGGTGGGGGGAGAACAAGATAGCGGAGGACTAGGTGGACATGGAATACATCTCTGCCCTCGGATACATCAGGAATACACCTTCAGACACAGAAATGCATGCAGAACACCAACTGAGAGCAGACAGAAGTACCTGATCAGCTGGAAAGAACATATAAACCCTTGCAAAACTTGGTAAGACGGAGGTTGCTGCTGCTGCTTTAAGTCACTTCAGTCGTGTCTGACTCTGTGCAACCCCATAGACGGCAGCCCACTAGGCTTTCCTGTCCCTGGGATTCTCCAGGCAAGAACACTGAAGTGGGTTGCCATTTCCTTCTCCAATGCATGCAAGTGAAAAGTGGAAGTGAAGTCGCTCAGTCGTTTCCAACTCCTAACTAGGGCGAAAAACAGGAGTGTTAGTAGGACTGGACCTGCCCTCGGTGGGTGGGGGAACTGAAGCAGGGGTCCGAGCCCCACATCAAGGCAATTGTCTGAGACAGAGGAGAAACATTTAAGGCTGACAGTGTGAAACAGCTGATCTGTGGCAGCCTAAATGGAATGAGAATCAGACAGTCCTTGCCACAGACATACATACCCCAGACAGGGACATAGATCTCCTGGAAGGTGCAACAGCTGGGAGCTGGAGTTTAGGGAGTGGAGCAATCCCAGGGCGAGGGCTGCTGTTGACTGCAGGAAGATGGATTGAGGGGGTGTGAGGGAGGAGATTGTGGTGGGAAATGACTGTGGAGGAAAACCAGGCAGCCAAGGAAGCAAGGCGATACTGCTGAGTCACGCATAGCGGGTGGAGCCATCATCATAGCCTCTCTCCCCCTACACCTCAGCATTGGCAACTTAACAATACAGAGGTTGGCCTATCAAATGCCTGACGCACTGAACCACAGACCCGGACCCCACCCAGGGTGCCCCTTTATGTGCCTGATGCGCTGAACAACAGAAGGACCCCAGGCAAGGGAGCCCTCTAAGTTCCTGACCGCAGAGCTACAGAGAAAGACTGGCCAAAGAGACCTTCTGATCACCAAGCTACAAGAGGCTTGAAAAAAGACTCTGATAGGGTCACAACTTCTGCGGCGGAGGCAGTCCATGTCCCTGCACACTTGGCGCTGCCAGGGTCCCCGCAAGCCAAGCAGCTGTGCCACCTTCACGCTCAACTCTCACTGGGGCAGAGCTGCCACAGGCAAAAAAAAGTCTTGCGTCTATGTGCATAGGATCGCTTCAGTAGTGTCTGTCTCCGCGACCCTGTAGACTGTGGCCTGCAGGCTTCTCTGTCAGGGAGAAGGGATTCTCCAAGCAAGAACACTGGAGAGTACTGGCCAGTGCTGGTTGCCACACCTTTCTAGAGCACTGTATTTCCTGCTGCCCTAGCCGCCAAGCCCCTGAGTACCTGGTGCTGCCAGAACCCCTGTGACCCACGCAGCTGCACCCCCTCCACACCTGGTCCTCAGGGGCAAACCCAAGTCCTCCAGGGCAGCCTCAGGAGCAAACCCCAGGGGATGACCCGCAGGCAGAGGTGGAAAAAAAACCACAATTGACACCTAGGGGCAGTGTGGCTAAGGAAGAAGACCCAAAACCTTCCCACCAGCTATACAAGCTGCAGATTAAATCCACACAATCAACTAGGTAGACTCTGTGTCTATGGAATATATAAAAGGTCATGGAGAGCTCCCACAAAAGAAAATGCACTGGTTCTGATAGCCGTGGACACTGGAGGCAAGAGCACACAGGAGTAGAACCAGATGAGAATCTGAGCTGCCCCACAGCAGGTCCAGAGATCAGCACAGTGCTGGGGGGCATCTAGGGAAGTGAGCTGGACTGTGACTCCCATGGAGGGAAAGGACTCTGACAGCAGTGACTCAAGAAAAACACTTATTATTGTTATGTTTTGACTTGTTCTGTAGATTAGTTTGGATTTTTTCCTTTTGTCCCCCCTCTCTGTTGAAGATTTTTATTTTATTTGCATTATGAAATCTAAGCTTTCGAGCTTCCCTCTGGCCCAGTCATATTTTTTATTGTTGTCATAAACCCCTATCTGTATGTTGGGCTTTTGCAGTTCTGGGGAGTTTTCCTTTTTTTCCCCTTTTTTCTTCTTTTTTTCCCTCTTTTTTATAAATTAACTTTTACTTTTTTAAACCTATTATATTTTCCCACATTTATTCCTTTGCCTTTCCTACTGTTCTTTTCCCCTTGGAGTTAATTTTTAATGTATATAAATCTTCATCTACCTCTATTTAACTTTGCATATCTATTCTTTCTTTCCTTTCCTCTCAATGTACTTGTTAGTTGTGTTTTCATTGCTTTGTTCTCCACTTAGCACCTTGCTTTAGTTTTGTAGTTTTGTTTTCCACTTTGTGCTTTAGTTTTGTTCTTAACTGGTAAATATAATTTTTTATTTCCTTTGTTCACTGGATCAGTCTATTGTACTTTATTTTTGTTGGACTGTTTTGACTTTGCTCATGGGTGTATATGTATATATTCCATTATTTTAATTATTATTTGCCTCGTTTTGTAACTGTCATTTGTCTGGGGTTCATCTTTGGTTTCTTGTTTGTGGATATTCATTTTACTCTCACTTAATACCATAACAAATCACTTGCAGACTCTTCATTCCTGACCAGAGATCAAGCCCTGAGCCTGGAGTGGGAGCACTGACTCCAAGACCCTAGATTACCAGAGAATTAACCCTAGGGAGTATCAAACAGTGAGAACTCACACAAAGGAAACCATTTAAATACAAGACCTGGCATTACCCAACTACCAGTACCACCCTGTGCAGGACCCCTCATCTAAACAACAAACAAAACAAAAATACAAACCCGATCATCTGCAGACAGGATTACCACTTCATGTCTTAGATGATACACTAGATGTGATGGATCTCCTTGATTTCTTCAGGACATTCCATCCAAATGCAGAAGAACACACCTTCTTCTCAAGTGCACATGGAACATTTCCCAGGATAGACCACATCTTGGGTCACAAATCAAATCTCAGTAAATTTAAGAAAATGAAATCATATCAGCATCTTCTCTGACCACAACACTATGAAACTAGATATCAATGACAAGAAAAAAGTGTAAGAAACACAAACACATGGAGATTAAACAACACATTTCTAAATAACCAACAGATTACTGAAGAAAGCAAAAGGGAAGCCATAAAATTTCTAGAAACAAATGACAATGAAAACAGGACAACTCAAAACCTATGGGATGCAGCAAAAGCAGTTCTAAGAGGGAAGTTCATAGCAACACAATCCTACCCAAGAAACAAGAAAAACATTGAGTAGACAACCTAACTTTACACCTAAAACAAGTGGAAAAAGAACAAAAACCCCCAAAAATTAGTAAAAGGAAACAAAGATCAGAGCAAAAATAAGCAAAAAGAAATAAAAGAAACAATAGTAAAGATTAATAAAACTAAAAGCTGGTTCTTTGAGAAGACAAAATTGGCAAACCTTTAGACAGACTCATCAAGAAAAAAGAAATCAACAAAATTAGAAATGAAAAAGGAGAGGTTACAATAGACAATGCAGAAATACAAAGGATTATAAGAGATTATTATGAACAAATATATGTCAATAAACTGGATAACCTGGAAGAAATTGACAGATTCTTAGAAAAGTTCAATCTTTCAAGACTGAACCAGGAAGAAATAGAAATTATGAACAACCCAATAACAAGCACTGAAATTGAAGATGTGATCAAAAATTTGCCAAAAATCAAAAGCCCAGGACCAGATGGCTTCACAGGAGAATTCTATCAAACATTTAGAGAAGAGTTAATGCCTATCCTTCTAAAACTGTTTCCAAAAAAAAAAAAAAATGCAGAGAAAGGAACATTTCCAAACTCATTCTATGAGGCCACCATCACCCTAATACCAAAACCAGGCAAAGACTACACACAAAAAGAAAACTACAGGCCAATATCACTGATGAACATAGATGCAGAAATCCTCAACAAAATGTTAGCAAACAGAATTCAGCAACACATCAAAAAGCTCATACACCAAGATCAAGTTAGGTTTATTCCAGGAATGCAAGAATCTTCAATATATGCAAATTAATCAATGTGATACACCATATTAACAAATTGAAAGATAAAAACCATATGATAATCTCAATAAATGCAGAAAAAGCCTTTGACAAAATTCAGCATCCACTTATGATTAAAACTCTTCCAAAAATGGACATAGAAGGAACCTGCCTCAACATAGTAAAGGCCATATATGATAAGCCTACTGCCCACATTATTCTCAATGGTGAAAAACTGAAAGCATCCCCCCTAAGATCAGGAACAAGACAAGAGTGTGCACTCTCACCACTGTTATTCAACATAGTTCTGGAAATCCTAGATACAGCAATCAGAGAAAAAAATAAATAAAAGTAATCCAGATCAAAAAAGAAGTAGTAACACTCTCATTGTTTGCAGATGACATGATACTGTACATAGAAAACGCTAAAGACAGCATCAAAAAATTGCTAGAGCTAATCAGTGAATTTAGCAAAGTTGCAGGATACAAAATCAATACACAGAAATCACTTTCGTTTCTATATGCTAACAATGAAAAATCAGAAAAACTAAGGACTCAATCCCATTCACCATTGCAGTTAAAAGAATTAAATGTCTAGGAATAAACTTACCTAAGGAGACAAAAGAACTGTACACAGAAAATTATAAGACACTTATGAAAGAAATCTAAGATATAAACAGATGGAGAGCTATTCCATGTAGGAAGAATCAAAATTATGAAAATGACTATACTGCCAAATGCAACCTACAGATTCAATGTGATCCCTATCAAATTACCAACAGCATTTTTCACAGAACTAGAACAAAAAATTTCCCAATTCATATGGAAACACAAAAGACCCCAAATAACCAGAGCAGTCTTGAGAAAGAATGGACCTGGAGGAATCAATCTTCCTGAATTCAGATTATACTACATAGCTACAGTCATTGAAAGTATTGTACTGGCACAAAAACAGAAATATAGACCAATGGAACAAGATAGAAAGCCCAAAAATAAACCCATGCACCTATGGGTACCTTATTTTTGACAAAGAGGCAAGAATATACAATGGCGCAAAGACAGCCTCTTCAATAAATGGTGCTGGGAAAACTGGACAGCTACATATAAAAGAATGAAATTAGAACACTTCCTAACACCATACATAAAGATAAACTCAAAATGGATTAAAGACCTAAATGTAAGACCAGAAACTAGAAAACTCTAAGAGGGAAACATAGGCAGAACACTCGATGACATAAATCAAAGCAAGATCCTCTATGATCCACCTCCTAGAGTAACGGAAATAAAAACAAACAAGTGGGACCTGATTAAACTTAAGAGCTTTGCACAACGAAGGAAACCATAAACAAGGTGAAAAGACAACCCTCAGAATGGGAGAAAATAATAGTAAATGAAACAACTGAAAAAGGATTAATTTCCAAAATATGCAAGCAGCTCATACAACTCAATGCCAGAAAAACAAACAACCCAATCAAAAAGTGGGAAAAAGACCTAAACAGACATTTCTCCAGAAAAGACACACAGATGGCTAACAAACACTTGAAAAGATGCTCAACACTGCTCATTATTCAGTTCAGTTCAGTTCAATTGCTCAGTCATGTCCAACTCTTTGCGACCCCATGAATCGCAGCACACCAGGCCTCCCTGCTCATTATTAGAGAAATGCAAATCGAAAGGACAATGAGATATCACCTCACATCACTCAGAATGGCCACTATGAAAAAGTCTACAAACAATAAATGCTATAGAGGGTGCGGAGAAAAGGGAGTGCTCTTGCACTGTTGGTGGGAGTGTAAATTGATACAGCCATTCTGGAAGATGGAATGGAGATTCCTTAAAAAACTAGGAATAAAATCACCATATGACCCAGCAATCCCACACCTAGGAATATACCCTGAGGAAACTGAAATTGAAAAAGACACATGTATCCCCTTGTTCACTGCAGCACTATTTACAATAGCAACCTAGATGTCCATCATTGATCTATATTTCTGTCTTTGTGCCAGTACCATACTGTCTTGATGACTGTGGCTTTGTAGTAAAGCCTGAAGTCAGGCAGGTTGATTCCTCCAGTTCCATTCTTCTTTCTCAAGATGGCTTTGGCTATTTGAGGTTTTTTGTGTTTCCATACAAATTGTGAAATTATTTGTTCTAGCTCTGTGAAAAATACCGCTGGTATCTTGATAGGAATTGCATTGAATCTGTAGATTGCTTTGGGTAGTATACTCATTTTCACTATATTGATTCTTCCGATCCATGAACATGGTATGTTTCTCCATCTATTAGTGTCCTCTTTGATTTCTTTCATCAGTGTTTTATAATTTTCTATATATAGGTCTTTAGTTTCNTAGCTCTGTGAAAAATACCGCTGGTATCTTGATAGGAATTGCATTGAATCTGTAGATTGCTTTGGGTAGTATACTCATTTTCAATATATTGATTCTTCCTAAAGATTGAGTTTTAAGCTGGCCTTTTCACTCTCCTCTTTCACTTTTATCAAGAGGTTATTTCCTCAAGTTACATATAGTTCCATTATATATTACAATTATTTAAGTAGATAAATTAAGATTTTTAGTTGGAGTTTTAATATCAAACTCTCAAAAACTATTAGAATAGACAGAAAAGTAGAAGGATATAGTAGACCTGAGAAGCACCATGAACCAATTCAACATAATTAAGATTTATACAATTTTCATACAACAGTAAGATACAAATTCAAGTTCCCATAGACTATAAGCCAGGAGACACTGGAACATATCCAGGGACATAAAACAAGGTACAAAAACTTCATGGTCTAAAGGTATTGAAATTATAGTCTGTTCTCTTATCACTGTGGAATTATATCAGAAATCCGTATCAAAATATAAATGAATCCTGTCTTGATCTGCTACTCTGCTTGATTATGGCAAGTCAATCAGGGAAGTTTTTTTTTTTTTTTACAATTTTATTTTTTTAAATTTAATTTTAAAAAATATTTAAAACATTTTGTATTGGGGTATAGCCGATTAACAATCAGGGAAGTTTTTTTTGTGTGTGTGTATAGGAACCTTGGAAAAGGGTAAAATCTCAAAGGCTAGGCTTCTCACACCTCTGTGTTCACAAATCGCCCCGGGTCTTGTCAATGCAGGTCTGACTCGGGTCTGGGCTGGGCTTGCTGCTACATGTCTGACAGGCTCCTGGAAATGGCACTGCCAGGGCTGCTGGTCTGGGAACCACACTGGGGATGAGGGGCGAGCACAGGCCCGCTGGGAGCGACTCTGCCACATGATAGCTGTGTGGTGGTGGGCAAGCTGCTTAACCTCTCTGAACATGTGTGTGTATAGGAACCTTGGAAAAGGGTAAAATCTCAAAGGCTAGGCTTCTCACACCTCTGTGTTCACAAATCGCCCCGGGTCTTGTCAATGCAGGTCTGACTCGGGTCTGGGCTGGGCTTGCTGCTACATGTCTGACAGGCTCCTGGAAATGGCACTGCCAGGGCTGCTGGTCTGGGAACCACACTGGGGATGAGGGGCGAGCACAGGCCCGCTGGGAGCGACTCTGCCACATGATAGCTGTGTGGTGGTGGGCAAGCTGCTTAACCTCTCTGAACTTCAGATTTCTCATATTTAAAATAGGGATCCTTCTGTCTCTCAAGGTCTTGGTAAGACTTAAAGATGGTGCGTGTACATCTCTTCCACTCCCTGTGGGAAGGGCTGAGACTCATTCTTCTGCGTTGCCTTCATGGCAGGTTCAACAGAGGCCCATTTTTCTTTCCTAAGGTAGCTGATGCTCTTCTTCCAGGTCACGGTTTCTCTGCCTGGGCACCGCTACCATTTTTGGGCTAGACTGCTCTTTGCTGTGGGGGCTGTCCTGTGGTATGGGATGTTTAGCAGCCTCCTTGGCCGGGGGCACCCATCTCCCCCCGGTGTGACAACCCAAAATGTTTCCAAACTTAGCCAAATGCCCCTGGAAGCAAGAGCACCCACAACTGAAAAACACCATCCTATGCAACACTTTCTCTGAACAATTAATTCCATAAAATATACTGAGCCCCTGCTTTGGGCCAGGGTCAGATGGCAGGAATGTAAGACAGACAGGTCTCTGACTTCACAGAGACTTTTCCCCTTCAACAGCCTTAGTCTTCTTAACCATTAAATGGGTTGGTCTAACCAGGCTGCTGACTTACTAGAGCAGAATGGTTAAGATGTCACGAGAATGGTTGAGAAGCTGTGTCTACAGACACGGTGGGGTCCGTTACTGGTTCCACGAAGACCTTCCAGAGTTCCTGCAGCAAACGGAGGAACGGATTCCCAGGTGAGCAAACGAGACTTTATAGTTTCACAAAAGGCTGTAAATTGGCAAAAGAGAAGCCCCAACAAGATGCAAACACTGGGCAGCGTGGAAGCTACTGGGAGAGCAGGTGCCCTCTGACGGCTCTGGGCTCTTCCGTGGAGGAGCTGCATGCCGAGTCCTGGCACGGATCTGAGGGGCTGAGGCTGCCCATGGTCGAAGGGGCCAGGCTGGCAGCAGGTCACACAGCTCCTGCTTCTGGGAGCAGTACGCCCAACACTGCGCTTGCTGGTGGGACAGACCAAGGGGGAGCCGGGCAGGACCCCTCCTCCTGGGAGCCAGGCCTGGTCTCCACAGGCCCAGAGGAAGGGCGGCTGCAGAGAAGGGGCTAAGGGAGCACCCTTGGGACTTCTATGAATTCAGCTTCTGGGCATTTTAAGGGATTTTTACGGGGATTTTACACTTTCCAAATTTTCCCCCAGTGCTGATTTTAAAACCGTCATAGGAAGCAACGTGTCTGTAGGGTTAACCCTGGCTTCCCTGGGAAAGAATCTGCCTGCAATGCGGGAGACCTGGGTTTAATCGCCAGGTCAGGAAGATCTACTGGAGAAGGGAAAGGCTACCCACTCCAGTATTCTCACCTGGAGAATCCCAAGGACAGAGGAGCCTGCTGGGTTACAGTCCATGGGGTCACACAGAGTCGGACATGACTGAGGGACCAAGCACACACAGCTGCCATTTCCCGCGGGAACTCACCCTGCCCGGGCGGGGAGCCAGCCAGCACTTGGCCCTGTCATCAGGGCGACAGCTCAGAGGCCCCCGAGAGGACCCCGCCTGCTCCAGTGAGAAGGCCCCCGGCCATCAGACCCGCTCCCTAGCCGGCGAGGCCACACACTTTCACAGTGAAGAGTGGCTGTCAACTCTCATCTTCAGCCAACCAAGCGCCCCTCCCCCGCCTGCCAGCTTCCCCTGGAGTCTGCACAGCCCACGGGGAAAGGACGTGCCCTAAAGCCAGGCGACTATTCACCCAGCGGGCCCTTGCCAGACCAGGAGGACCCACGGCAGTGATCAGCTGGGAGAGCTTGGGCTGGGCCCGACCCGGACGCTGGCTCATCGCCTCCTGTGCCTGCAACCCACGGCCTTGCCCAGAGTCAGAGCTGGGCCGCCGGTGTGCGCAC
>SJXQ01008361.1:491897-502875 GCA_006408695.1 Aepyceros melampus | reverse complement strand
GACACGGATGGACGCACCTGGGAGGCGAGGGTGGCCTGGCCTGCGCGGAGCTTACCTCTTCTCCACCGAGAGGATGGCGGTGCAGGCATTCTTGAGCTTGTGGGCCAGTCGGGAAAGGGTTTTAAACACAGCATCAGTTAGGTCGTCGTCATAAAACACTGAGGGGAAGAAAACAGGCAAACGTCAGGGAGGAGGATCCCTAAGCGCATCCCAAGGACCCCTGGATAGAATCTGTATGGACATGAACAGTTGAAGCTCAGAAGGGAAGCAGCAGGAGCGTGGTGGGAGGCCACCCAAGGACCACCCTCCGAGGACCACATGTGGTGAGGCGGAGGCGCCCTCACCTTCGGCCGCCAGCAGGATGGTGGTGTGGCCGTACAGGTGGGAGATGTCCTCCTCGGACCAGCTGAAGGGGACCTCGGGGTCTGTGAAAGTGGAAGGACACCGTGGGCTCAGCCCTTGCTCTGTGGGCCACCAGTTCTCACCGAGATGGAATGCAGTAAGCTTGAGGAGAAGAAACCAGGGTGGATGAGGCTGGGGGCAGTGGGCACCGCCAGGCAGCCCTGAATCCCAGCAGGAGGTTCTGCTGGGCCTGCCTCAGCTACGAGGGGCCTGACCTGCTGCCTCGGCCGGCAGCCTGAACAGAACAGGGGCTGCCCCTCCGTCCATGGCACTCCTGGCCCTGTGGACTCGCTGTGTGACCCTGACTCCTGGAGGTAAATGGTCTCACCCCCAAGGTCACAGACTTGGGCTCGCACCCTGCCTGGCCGGTGCCTGTGACCCTGGGCAGGACCGCACCTCTCTGAACACCCGTCTTCCCCCGTGACCCAGGACTACAGGACAGATGGGAGGGGACAGTGATGCCGGGAGTCCGAACGACAGAACCAGTGTTGGGCGCCTGGCACACGGCAGCCAGCTGTTGCTCATCAGCCAGTGCACACAGGACCCTGCTGGGCAGGCAAGGCCACACGGCAGATGGCCTCGAGGCGGCGCGAGGAGCCACGAACAGGAGCCTGAGCGAGCGGCCACGCACCCGTGCAGAGGTCGTCTCTCAGCCAGTCCAGCTCCTTGACCTTAACCACACCGCCTGCAAAACAAACGCAAGCGGAATCCCCCAAAATCTGAGCACAGTTAGGGAAGATAAACCTCACACTTCACCTCACGATCCACCCATCCCACTATTTTTTTTTTTTCCGGTCACGCTGTGTGGCTTGCGAGATTTTGGTTTCCTGACCGAGGACTGAACTTGGGGTCCCAGCAGTGGAAGCGTGGAGTAGTAGCCATTGGACCATCAGGGAAGCCCCCCATCCTGTGCTTTTCACGTTAAGCATCAGGCCTGGTGCTGGCCCAGGGAGCAGTCTCATGAGGCATGCCCCTGTCCCAGAGACTGGCAGGTAGCAGATGCTGATAGAAAAGGATGTACCAGGTGCAAGGCAGGAGAGGGGCTCTCGTGTGGAGGGGGTGTCAGGGAGGCCTTCCAGAAGGAGGTGTTTTATGCATGCCCCTCCCCCCTTCCAGGCCTGCTCTGTCCTGTGCTCAGCAAACACGACACAGAGGGTCCACCACAGATGGGGCCCTGCCCTCAGGACTGCGTGCTCTAGTGGAATGGCAGATCCCTATCAACTAGTCACACAGACAGATGTCCAAACACAATGGCTCAAGATGAAAAGGGGAGTCTGTGAGGGACTGTGACCTTGCTGGAGGCCTGAGCCTGATTAGGAACTGACAGGAGGCAGAGGGAAGGGAAACAAACAGGAGGAAAGAGCCAAAGGCCCCGAGGGCACCAAGTCTCCACCCAGGCCAGGATGTCTGGAGTGGAGGTAGAGAGACTGCCAATGGGCAGGGACCAGACCCCACAGGATCCAGATGAGCAAAGGAGCTGGGTCTCTGCTCCAAGAGCAACGGGCAATCTTTGAAGAGTCTGAAGCCTGTAGGACCGGCTGACCCTGTCCGAGTCTGGGAAATCCCCCTGGCTGTGTGAGGGAGGGGTGTGCCTCCATCAGCAGCTGCTTCTTTCGGGTGGTCAGGCCGATGGGGCAGGGGGCACCCCAGGCAGAAGGAAGGGCGTGTGAGGTGAGTCAGTGGCTCACTGGGTGCAGGGCTGGACGGTGTGGCTGTCAGGAGAGGGGGCAGGAGCTGGCTGGGCCAGAGCAGAGGGTCTGGAGCCAGAGGAGGAGCTCAGACTTTACCCCTGGAAGATGCTCAGTGGAGAGGGAAGCGGTCAGACAAGGAGCTGGGGAGACCCGGCGGGGGCCCCGTGGCCTGCAGGGAGGAGAGGGTGGAGGTGGGCTGCAGCAGAGGCGCGGGCAGAGAGGAGGAAGGACAGAGCCATGGCACACCTGAGGGGACACGAGGCCAGACATCCGCTCCCTCCACTGTCTGGGGCGTCCACGGGTGCGGGCAGAACCCCGCCTCCCAGTGCCCCGGTTCTGGGTGTCTGCCCCACCTGCCAGACAGAGGAGCCCCTCTCCCGGACGGGGACCCACCAGGCCTCACCTCCAGAGGCGAGCAGGTGGCTGTTGAGGGTGATGTTTCGCTGGCACATGGCCAAGAGGTCTGCACCGACATCTGGGGAGACAGAGGGCAGCCATGAAGCGCCGGCCGCGACAGCCCTTCACCTCCGTGCTCCGGCCTGCAGAGAGCTCCTGTCCACAGCCCAGTGGCAGAGACGTGCACAACGGAAATCAACGTTCCTCCCGTGTGTTTTATGCCAAAATGAAGTATGTTCACATTAAGGCTCCTTTTTATGATCTCTTCCTTAGAGAAGATTGTCCTCGTGGGGGAGACTCTGCACTCCAGAGAGGAGAAATGAGAGCTTCCAGCATTTTCAGAGTTCATGAAACACACGCGTACTCCCCGAGTCTACCCTTGATTGAACGACCCTGAGCTGGCGTCACGGTCCCTCATCACAGACGAAGTGGCCAGGGCAGAGTCATGTGGTTGGGTGGAGCCATGGCTGGGAGTAGAACCCAAGTATCTCTAGAGCGCGGGCTCAGTAGCTGCGGTGCCCAGGACTTAAGCTGCTCTGCGGCATGTGGGATCTTTCCAGACCAGGGATTGAACCTGGTCCTTTGCACTGGCAGGATCGTTAGCGGATCCTTAGACCATCAGGAGTCTGAACCCAAGTGTCTCTGACTCCAAATCGAGGCTCGCTCTTTGATGCCCAGAAGACGGATGAGCCAGGAGGGCATCTGGATGTGACTGGTGGGGACACAGCAGAGTCAGCGGGCTGATGGCCACACGCTGGGGCCCAACTCACTGTTGCCACCATCGGGACTCCCCACCCGCCTGCTGCTCTGACCAGGCAGGGCTTCCCGCCACTTCAGCAGAACTGAGTTGTAGCTCAGTGAGCCCTGGAGGGGGGCCAGGGCAGTGCTTTGCCAAAATTAACTTTCAATCAGGAGAGTGAGCATGTGGAGGGTACCGGAAGCCTTGGGACTGTTTTCCTGGGCTCCCTGCAGCCATAGAGAACCCCTCACTGTCCCCCGCCCCAGACCTCCCTGGGCCTGGACCACTGCCTCAACCCAGGGACCATGCAGGGCCTGGGGGTGGTGGGGGTGTGGGAAGCCCTGTCCCTGCTTCCGGGGCTCTGGGTGTTCTCTGCTCAGAGAACACTGAGGGATATTCCTGGCAGCATAGGACTGGGTCAGCAGTTTTTAAGCCTTTATGGTACTTTTGTCAGAACATCTTGTGTGGGATTCTAACCTGCCAAGCGGATTTGAGAGGAGCAGTGCTGGCTGAGTTGGGGAGGGAGACCCAAAGCCCTGGGGCTGCCTCCACCCTCCACCCCTCGGTCGGCCCCAAGTGGGCCAGCCACCTGACCTCAGCACCTCCTGTTTGGAAAGAGGGGATGGTGACAGGCTGCCTGGGGTCGCTGTGAGCTTGCAGGTGCTGGCGCTCACGAAAAGGCCTTACTAACTGTAATATGCTGCCTGCATGCACCCCCTCTCAAGGGGAAGATAATCACTAAGAGATGAGATGCCGCTGTCAGGCTCCAGGCGTGAGCACAGCCCTCAGGCACTGCTTTGTGGCCTGACTCTGTGAAGTTCACTGGCCATTTATACCCAATTGTTAAGGAGCCACAGAGTGCCTCACTGCAGACTCCTGACCAGTGGCTGATGCAGAGTATCTGAGCAGGACGCCTGCCTCCCAGGCGTCCCCTTTCTCAGCTCAGATGCAAAAGATGGACGTCACAGAAACGTAAAGTAAGAATCTGATGAAATGCAAAGCGTGTCAGTAGACACCACTTTCTGCCTAGTGGCTATTAAAGATTTTAAAAATAGTAACATTAATAATAATAGCCTGCTGAGATCCTACTTTCTTATAAACTGGTAGACTCTCCCTGAGAAAGCACGCTGGCCAAGTCTGGAGCGTAGTTGGAAGTACTGCCCTGGGTCAGTTTGTGGGTGTGATCCCTGATGTTATCATGGTGGGAGTTTGGCGGGGGATGCATGGCACTTTCTATATTGTTCTAGCAACTTCTGTGTGAATCTAACATTATTTCAAAATAGAACTTTTAAAAAGCAATCATAAGTACATTAAGTACAGGCTTCCCTGGTGGCTCAGATGGTAAAGAATCTGCTTGCAATGCAAGAGACCCAGGTTTGATCCCTGGGTTGGGAAGATCCCCTGGAAGAGGGCACGGCAACCCATTCCAGTATTCTTGTCTGGAGAATTCCATGGACAAAGAAGCCTGGTAGGCTACAGTCCATGATGTGGCAGAGTCAGACATGACTGACCGACTAACACACTTTCATCAAAAGCTTAAGAAAGGTCCCACTCCTAGGATCTGGTTTAAGGATTATCAACTGAAGATGCAAAAAGGTATTGGTTGCAATGCAAAGGAAAAGCCAAAAAAAAAAAAACCCAAACAACCATACCAAATGAAAACAGCCAACAGTCTAGCAATAAGAGAATGGTTAAAAAAAAAAAAAGAAAAGGGATGAAATACTGCTTGATCATTAAAAGTTAATTTGTTAAAGTTAATTTATTTAATGGAGGCTAATTTCTTTACAATATTGTAGTGGTTTTGGTCATATATTGACATGAATCAGCCATTAAAAGTTATTTATAAGTAAATCTTAATGACAACGGAAAATGTGCTTTCTATTTTCCGACATTTTTGACAGGATAAGGCACTGAATATATATAGTTTGATCTAAGTTATTTGGGAATATGTACACACAAAGGAAAAGACTGTAAAAAATAATTTACACAGTTAAAAAATAGACTCTGAAGCCTCCCATGTACAGTGACTTCATCTGTTTCATTCGCCCCAGGTTTCCCACATCTGGCATGCAGTGACCTGCACACTGTTGACACTATCCGGGGATTGTGAAATTATGATGAAATTTATTTGCTGTTCTACAAACTTTCCATAGAGAGTAGGCAAGATTTCCATAATCAGGGAAAAAAATAATAAACTGTCTTTAAGCCTGTGGTGTTGCAGGAGACGCTTGAGAGTCTGTACATGAATCAGCCATTAAAAGTTATTTATAAGTAAATCTTAATGACAACGGAAAATGTGCTTTCTATTTTCCGACATTTTTGACAGGATAAGGCACTGAATATATATAGTTTGATCTAAGTTATTTGGGAATATGTACACACAAAGGAAAAGACTGTAAAAAATAATTTACACAGTTAAAAAATAGACTCTGAAGCCTCCCGTGTACAGTGACTTCATCTGTTTCATTCGCCCCAGGTTTCCCACGTCTGGCATGCAGTGACCTGCACACTGTTGACACTATCCGGGGATTGTGAAATTATGATGAAATTTATTTGCTGTTCTACAAACTTTCCACAGAGAGTAGGCAAGATTTCCATAATCAGGGAAAAAAATAATAAACTGTCTTTAAGCCTGTGGTGTTGCAGGAGACGCTTGAGAGTCTGTTGGACTGCAAGGAGATCCAACCAATCCATTCTAAAGGAAATCAGTTCTGAGTGTTCATTGGAAGGACTGATGTTGACGCTGAAACTCCAATACTTTGGCCACCTGATGCAAAGAGCTGACTAATTTGAAAAGACCCTGATGCTGGGAAAGATTGAGGGCAGGAGAAGGGGACGATAGAGGATGAGATGGTTGGATGGCATCACTGGCTCAATGGACATGAGTTTGGGTGGACTCTGGGAATTGGTGATGGACAGGGAGGCCTGGCTCGCTGCAGTTCATGGGGTTGCAAAGAGTTGGACACGACTGAACTGAACTGAAGCCTTATGCAAAGTCACTTCAGTCATGTCCAACTCTGCAACTGTAACCCACCAGGCTCCTCTGTCCATGGGATTCTCCAGGCAAGAATACTGGAGTGGGTTGCCCATCTCCCGACCCCGGGGATCTTCCCGACCCAGGGACTGAACCTGTGTCTCTCATGTCTCCTGTGTTGGCAGGCAGGTTCTTTCCACTAGTGCCACCTGGGAAGCCCATCTTTAAGCCGTATTAGAGGTACATTCTTCCTGATTTCCTGAGATGTTTACTCTCTTGAGGGGGTGTGAGCACAGGTACCAGTCAAGCTGCTGGTCCTGCACCCTAGGATTGCTGGGAAAACAGCGGAGGGTGGAGAAAACCAGCCAAGGAGGAGGGCAGAATCAAGAGCTGCCAAGGTCAGATTTCCAGTCTCCCTCCCTCCGTTTTTTATCCAGTCAGCACACCTTTTGTGAAGAGAATGCCGCCCCCAGCCTGGGATGGTAGGGCATTACCTGTACAATACACGGTCTGCGCCACGGTGGCTGCGATGATGCTGGCCAGCCCGGTGCCTGCCCCAAGCTCCAGCACCGTGCGACCCTGGAAGAGGTCTCGCTGGAACAGGATGTAGTCTCCAGGAGCAGGGCACCCCGCAGGTACATTCTTCCTGATTTCCTGAGATGTTTACTCTCTTGAGGGGGTGTGAGCACAGGTACCAGTCAAGCTGCTGGTCCTGCACCCTAGGATTGCTGGGAAAACAGCGGAGGGTGGAGAAAACCAGCCAAGGAGGAGGGCAGAATCAAGAGCTGCCAAGGTCAGATTTCCAGTCTCCCTCCCTCCGTTTTTATCCAGTCAGCACACCTTTTGTGAAGAGAATGCCGCCCCCAGCCTGGGATGGTAGGGCATTACCTGTACAATACACGGTCTGCGCCATGGTGGCTGCGATGATGCTGGCCAGCCCGGTGCCTGCCCCAAGCTCCAGCACCGTGCGACCCTGGAAGAGGTCTCGCTGGAACAGGATGTAGTCTGCCAGGAGCAGGGCACCCCGCCACACCTGGAGGGGAGAGGAGGCAGGAACGGCAGATGACTGGAGGCAATCAAGAGACCCTGCAGGGCTACGGGGAGTGGACGGGACCTACCCACCTGCTTGCCAACATCTTCCAAGGGGGTGGCCATGGTGTGCTCTGGAGGGGGCGGAAACCAAGAGAGAAAGGGCCACCATGAAGACAGGGATGGACAGAACACAGATGGGGTGCAGGGGAGGTGGCCGACACGGTGAGATGGGGGCTGGAGGCGGGTGTTCTAAACAGCAGCAGAAACAGGCCATGCAGCCCTCTGCTAGCCTCCTGGACAGGATGAGCATTCCTCTCCTTCAGATCACTGAAGCTTGCACACACCGGTCACAGGAGGACTTGGCCCAACTTAACCACGAACACATACCCCACACTGCACCTGAAGTATGCTCAAACACAGAACACAATCTAGTGCCGGTTACTGGGGTCAGGATGGAGCACAGAACTATGAGATCAAGAAGAAAGAGTGACGGCAAACATTTTTCCTGTTAGAGGAGAACCGGCCCTTGCGTCTTAAAGCGAGATGGTGATGGCCAGCAAATCAAATACCAGGACACATGCACAGCAGGGCAGCTTGACTCCCATCAGACCAGGAGCAGGGAGCAAGGGTGGGAGAAGAAACAGCGAGGCTGAAGGGGTGCGCGCCTGAGTGAGTGTGTGTGTGAGAAGCGGCCTTCCTGGGGGTCTCTCTTCTTCAGCTGCCTTGGACCTTCAGTCCCAAGACCCCACCCCACCTCTTCCCCAGTCTCTGTGGCCCCTGCACGGTCCCTGGCCCACTGTCCCTGCCGTGACTCGGGTCTTGCCGCAGAGGGGCCTCATCCCATCTTTCTTTGCCTCCTTTCAGTCTGCCTGGCCAAGCCAGGGGCACCTCCCAAGGGGATCTCGGTAGTCTGAGCCTGGTCTTTTCTCCCAAAGGTCCTGTGGATTTAAGTTTTGCCTCCGGCTGCATTTAAGGGGTGCTTGGCTTCCCCTGAGCGAGAACGTGGACTGAGCTCACAGACCTGAGGGTGACCCAGGCTCGGTCAGGGATCTGGCTGGTGGCATGAGTCACTGACCTTCTCGGCACCAGTGCGATGGTTTGCTCCTTCACAAGATGCAGAAATAACATCACCTCATTCGTGGGCTCAAAGGCCGCCCTAACCAGGGTCAAAGGTGGGGAGCTCCTGCTTCATGGGAAGGCCAGTTTATACTTAAACAATCCCAGTGGCCTCGTAAGAGCATAAAAGCCCAGCCCGAGGAACTTTTCACGCATGCTCAGTCGCTCCGTTGTGTCCAAATCTTTGTGACCCCGTGGACTGTTGCCCGCCAAGCTCCTCTGTCCATAGGATTTTCCAAGTAAGAATATTGAAATGGGTTGCCATTTCCTCCTCCAGGGCATCTTCCTGACCCAGGGATCAAACTCGAGTCTCCTGCATTGGCAGGTTGCTTCTTTACCACTGAGCCGCCTGGGAAGCCCCACAAGAAACCCCAGGGTTAGCAAAGGGGGCGAGGCAAATAGTCTCAGTGTCTGAGGGGTGCCCGGCGGGCAGGACAGTCTCCAGACCTGTAGGAACCCAGACTCTCCGCCTCAGCCTCCCTCCTCCACACTCAGATTGGTCCCCAGGAATGAAAGCTGATGGCAGCTCATGTTTATTGAGCACCTACTATGCACCAGGCACTGTGCT
Source organism: Aepyceros melampus (assembly GCA_006408695.1). Lineage (NCBI taxonomy): Eukaryota > Metazoa > Chordata > Mammalia > Artiodactyla > Bovidae > Aepyceros > Aepyceros melampus. Next base: position 493,957 of record SJXQ01008361.1, on the reverse strand, counting down.
AAGAGCTCTATGTGGGCCAGCTCCCTCTGTTCCTTACAACCAGGGGAGATTATACCCATTTCACAGAAGGGGAAACTGAACCCTGATGTTAAAGTACTTGCCTGAGTCACAGGCCTATGGAAAAGGCAACACGAGACCCAACAGCCCAAGTTCCAGCCCTGCCTCTTCTGCGTTCTCTTTGGGTTCCAGTCCTTTATCTATAACGTGGGGGAAATGCTCATAATTTATTGGAACCTTGTATCTGTGAATTCTTAGCTGGTCCACAAGTAATGTTAGATTTTTGACAACAGAACTTTCTAATGTTCTGATCACACGACATGGGTAGGGAACATGGGCGGTGGTGTCGGACTCACCCGGTCTGAGTCAAGGCTCTGCTGCTGACTAGCCGTGTGACCAGGGCAAGTTCCCTCCTCTGTGAAATGGGAATACTCATCCCTGTGAAGGCCACAGGGACTAGAGGCAATCCACAGAAGACAGAGAAGGGTCCCCACCGGGGGATCCAGACCTAGCTGGCCGGAGACCTGCAGGCGCTCGGTCACTGTCTGCTGGGCCGCTGACCGGGCTGCCATCAGAGTGGCTGTTCTATTAGGGTTTTTGAGAGGGTTCAGGGGACCCCAAGCCCCCGACCTGGGCCAGTATCAAGGGAGGCCTTTCCCTGGGACCTCAGGCACCACCTGGACTCTGGATCTCAATGAACACATTCAAATCAGAGCTCCTCCCCGCAGACGAGCAGGGCTGGGGTGGCTAGAGCCCTGCCTGTAGAGAGGGTCCACATGGGTTCAGAACCTCCCTTACTGGCCCCATACTGCACGGCCTCGAGCCTGTTACCTCCTCATCTGAACCACGCCCTAGAGGGGCTGTGAAGACCACGTGAGATGATGAAGGTAGACATCAAAACACAACAAGTGCCTCATCACTACCGGCTTACTTCTTGTCCTGGCCGCTTTCCACTCCTGGCATTTCCAGAGATCAAAATCCCTGCTCTGCCAATGCCCTCTGCCCTGACCCCGGGCAGGTATGGACGCTCTGGGCCCTGCTGAGACCCTCTTCTGCCCTGCCTCTCCTGCCGCTGTGTCTGCACCGCCCCCCCCAGCTTCTAGCTCCTACTCCCGTGGCCATCTGATCAGCCCACCCGCTCCTCCAGGTTGACTATGGATCTACTTCCCTCTTCATCTTCCTCTGCCCCAATCCGGCTCTGGAATCTGCCAGGGCTCCCTGCTGCCTGGCCCCGCTAGCCCAGTCGTCCACCACAACCCCGACCCACAGCCGGGCAGCTGCGTGGGCTCAGAATGTTGATGCAGGTGGCAGCGGCGGCAGCAGGCTTCTGGAACAACGGACTGCCTAGCTGGGACCTGGACTACAACAACCGGGAACATGTCAGCCAGGGAAGCAGGGCAGGGGCAGGCCCTCCTGGACAGGGGTTCGCTCGAGCAGAGGCGTGCAGGTGAGGAAGCGCAGGGAAGGTGAGAGGGTGGGCGGTGGTGAGAACTGAGGCTGGGGAGGTGGGCAGTGCTAAGCTGAGTACATGGCCTGTGTCCTGAGGGCAATGGGAGCCACTGAGGAGCCTGGAGTAGGAGGGGGATCAGATCACCTTTTGGCGCGCTCCCTGGCAGGCTCTAGTGTCCGTGCTCAGGTCCCACTGACCCAGCCCGCCCTGCGATGCCTGGACCAGCCTGTGCTCAGGGGGCTGTGTGCCCTGACCCACTGTGGTGCTGCCCTGGTGGCAGGTGAGCAGCCCTTTATTTACCTATTTTGATGACATTGTAGGGGCTGCTCTCTGGGGCTTCATCTCCCAGGACATCGTCTTCCTCCTGTGTTAGAATCGTGGGATGTACCTTGTCTCTCGGAGGCCCCGGTGGCTCGGAGGCGGAGGCAGCCCAGGGTCTTCTCACGACGTCCAAGTCCCCATCCTCGTCCAGCTGAGCCGCCAACCCCTTTGGGGTGGTGGTGCCAGCCCCCGCCTGGAGGGAGGCCCCCACACGGCTGCAGACAGCGTCGGCGGGAGGGGTCCCCTCTGTGTGGTCGCCACCCTCGGCCCCTGAGTCAGTCTGAGTGTCTCG
>SJXQ01008361.1:453110-491746 GCA_006408695.1 Aepyceros melampus | reverse complement strand
TCCCACAGAAGCTTGAACTGGGACAGGAAGACTGAAAATGAAACACACAAGTAGAGTATTTCTACACTGTCTCCTTTTGTATTTCCTTTCCGCAATTTCCATCTGGAAAGAGTTTTAAAGGCTAGGCCGGGGGAGAGGGGAGGAGACAAATAAGGTCCTACTGCACAGCAGAGGGAACTCTGTTCACGCCAGGTGGGGACGTCGTGACGGCAGCAGAGAAGGCCGGCGTGACTCGGCCGTGAAGCTGTGGCCTTCAGAGCAGCCGCGCTCTGCCTACGCTGCAGGCACTCAGCTCACGTGCTCTCACTGACGCCGCACAGCGGCCGTGAACACAACAGTGGTGCTCCGTCTTACAGACAAGGAAACTGAGGCTCAGAGGTTACGTGAGCCGACCACGGTCACACAGCTGCGGGTACAGCTGAGGCAGGATCCAAATCCAGTCTCCCCGACCCCTGGGCCACTGCCCTCCTTGCCGTACCGTCCTGCCTTGAGGTCTGCAGGCTGGGACATGGATGCCGGGGCCCTTACCACCCGGGTCCCAGAGAGTCACCGGGACAGGTTTTGGTAAGAGTACGGTGCCAGGCTGGAGGGAGGGGGTGCCAGGACTTGAGTGGGCAGTCCTGGGCCAGAGTCCTCCCCGCCCCTGCTGTCTGACCCCCGGGGCAAGCAGCTCATCTGTCCCAAGCCAGTTTCCTGAGTCCTGGAATCCAAACGGGGACACGACGGAAAGGGAGAGTGACTAACTGTGATAGAGCAATAAGCAAACACAGGGTGGCAGGAGCTGGGGAGGGAGGCCAGGGAGGTCCCAGTGGGGAGAACATTCTGCATAGAGGGAAGGGGAGGTGCAAAGGTGCTCAGAGAGGAAGGTGTGTGCCTGCTGTGAGGGACAGAAGGACCTGGAAGTGGCTGCTGGGCACTGATGGTGGGAAAGAGAGGTGTGGGCACTCGGGCAGGGGCCGGGCTGGGCCTCAAAGGCCAAGGTGAGGACTCTGGTTTCATTCTGGAAGCCACCGGAGGGTCTGATCTGGGTGGTGGTGTGATCTGCATTTTTCAAAAGATTCCCTGGGGCACTTCCTTGGTGATCCAGCAGCTAAGATTCTGCACTCTGAGTGCAGAGGGTCCCGGCTCGATCCCTGGTCAGGGAACTAGATCCCGCATGTGGCAAAGAGCAAAGATCCTGCATGCTGCAACTTAGACCTGGAGCAGCCAAATAATTAAATGAAAGTAAATATTAAAATGAAAGAAAGAAAAGATCCCTTGGGCTAGAGGAGTCGGGGAGGGTGTGTGGGAAAAAAAACAGGGAGCCCTGGCGGGCGGCGCCAGCCTGGTAGAGGGCCAGCTTTCCTCGACTGGTCCATGGGCTCCCGAGGGCAGAGTTCTGCCTATTCCTTCCACTTTCCCAGCATCACATCAGGCCTGGCACACGCAGGTGCTCAGGAAAGCTGGGGGGCTTGCTCCGTGAGACAGGGGCTCCTAAGAAGTGGTGTGAGGGTAAGTCAGACAAGCTGTCCTCCCCGTCCTCTCTGTGAGGACGCAGGAAACACAGTGGGCTCCTTACCCGGCTGCCCCATGCCGTTCAGCCGCACCATGAGGTGCCTCTGGTTCGGGGTGTACAGGTGGACATCTGACAGCACAGTGTCGCTTCTGAAGGTGATCTCGTCCATGGCTGGCACGGGAGCCGGTGACCACGGCCCCGGCTCCAGTGACCATGGACAGCAGCACCTGAAGGGTGAGAGCAAGTCCTTAGCAGCTCCCGGGGGAGCGGTGTGAACGACCCACCCTAGGGGCAGAGCGCTCCCGCTCACCCTGGAAGAAAGGCTTCCCTTTTGAGTCCTCTCATAACCCTGCAGGTGAAAGTCTCAGAGCCCTGGCAAGATAATAAACAGATCTGTTCTGCACTGTGCTGACTTTCACAGTAACCTTTTATTTATGGCAAGGGATACACATTTCCATTTATAGTGAAAACAGTTTTCCTACCCTTTTTATTTTTTCCAACCTTTTCGTTATGAAGAATTTCAAATGCTAGCAAGTTGAGGGCACAGTGAATAAAAAGCCATATATCCACTGCTTAGATTCAGTGATCATTCGCACTGTCATATGTGATCAATCTATCTAGGTTTTCTTTTTCTCCCCTGAAATGAGCACCTTCCAGACATCATGACATTTTAACTCTAAATAATTCTTCAGCATGTCTGTCTCATAAGAACATGTCCTACATAACCAAAAAACCATTAGCAGACCTAAGATAACTAAGAATTCCTTTATATCGTTTAAAACCCAGTTCACGGTCAGTTTTCTCCATTAGTCAATTGTCTCTGGCAGCTAGTTTTTCCTAAAGCAGTATTTAATCACAATTTATATATCACATTTAGTAGTTTTTTTTCCCTATAATCTTTTTTCTTCCTAGACATTGACTCCAGCTGCCCACATATCATTTGTTTTAAAATCTTCTTTTTAAACTTTAAAAAAAGTGGATTTAAAGCAAAATCAACTAAAGGAATCATTGTACAGGTGATATATAGGTTTTGAAAAATTATGAAGGTGACCCAGCAATAACTAAATTTGGAAACTCATGCTGGAGGCGAAGTGGTTAAAAACAGGAAGGCTTGGACTATGGAAGACAGTTTGGAGATTCCTTAAAAAACTAGGAATAAAACCACCACATGACCCAGCAATCCCACCCAGAGGCATACACCCTGAGGAAACCAAAACTGAAAAGGACACATGCACCTCAATGTTCACTATTTACAGTAGCTAGAGCAGGGAAGCAACCTAGACGGCCAGTGACGACGAATGGATAAAGCTGTGGTACACACAGCCAATGGAATATTACTCAGCCATAAAAATAAACACATCTGAGTCAGTTCTAATGAGGTGGATGAACCTAGAGCCTATTGTACAGAGTGAAGTTAAGTCAGAAAAAAAAATATATACTAATGCATATATATGGTGGAGAAAGAAATGGCAACCCACTTCAGTATTCTTGCCTGGAAAACCCCATGGATGGAAGAGCCTGGTAGGCTACAGTCCATGGGGTCGCAAAGAGTCCGGACACGACTGAGAGATGTACTGATGAAATTAATTGCAGGACAGCAATGGAGACATAGAGAACAGACTTATGGACACGGTGGCAGGGAGCGGGTGGGTGTGGGAGGGTAGGGGAGGAAGGAAAGGGTGATATTACCATATGTAAAATTGACAGCCAATGGGAATTTGCTGTATGACTCAGGGAACTCAAACTGGGGCTCTGTGACAACCTAGAGGGGTGGGATGGGGAGAGAGGTGGAGGGAGCTTCAAGAGGGAGGGGACATAAATATACCTGTGGCTTATTCATGCTGATGTTTGGCAAAAACCAACATACACATGCAAAAATAAGCTTTTCTAAAATGTGGGAAAAACAAACAAAACAGGAAGGCTTGAGACTTCCCTGGCAGTCCAGAGGTTAAGACTCTGCACTTCTAATGCAGGGGCTGAGTTTGATCCCTGGTCAGGGAACTAAGATCCCACATGCCATTAGGCCTGGACGAAAAAAATAAAAAAACAAAAACGGGAAGGCTCTTCTTCCATCCAAATGTTCCACCTCATCAAAAACCATCAAACAGCAGCAGCAATTGGACAGAGCCTAGGGCTGTGATGCTGGGTGGAACGGGTGCTAAATCTGGTCTCCAACCTCCTCACTGTGTGACCTTGAGAAAATTACTTCACCTCTCTGGACCAGTTTCTTCAGCTATATTCTCAGCTTGCAGGGTTGGGGGCCAGCAGGATGTGGAGGCTGTGTGTCAAGCACTGAGCAGAGTCCTTGGTGCACAGCAACTGTTAATAAACCCCACAATTTTCTTGTCTTGGGGTTGGTTTCAGGTGTTTGTGACACAAACCTGCCACAATCCTTGACCCCCTTCTGACCGCCCCCCCCGACATATTTGGGTAGATGTGTGCACTAGCGGTGTGCCCCACAAATGTCATGAAACCTCTTGAGCCTCCATTCCTTCAATTGGAAAATGGGATCGTCATAAGCCACAGTCTATAATCTGAGTCCACATAACTGGAGTTCCTACATTTAAGCACTTGCCACGGGCAAGCAAAAGTACAACACAAACGTTTTCTATAAGAGAGTCACTCCACGCTGGCTTTTCTATCTGACGCGATAAGCCAGCACAAAGTAAGTGGGTTATGAGGTGAATCTGATAAATGGATGCAAGATTTCATGGTGTCAATGAAAGTGATGGAGGAGAAATGCTGGGAGGTGGGTGGGGAGGGTTGCTGCCTCACAGGCAAAAGACCTCAAACAATGAGGACTGGAAAAATTAGGATGGATCCATGAAGAGGATCCAGTCTAAACACAGGGTAGGCCAACCATGCGTTTTAAAGGCATATTTGGTTCCTTGAGGACTGAAAGATGTATTGGTGTATACATTGCAGTTATACACCAATACTTTTAAATATAGACAAAAAAATAAGCTCCTTTCTTAATCTGCAGTTGAAATTCCTCCCATCCAAGTGCCAAACAGGCCCGACCCTGCTTAGCTCCTGAGATCAGACGAGATTGGACGCGTTCAGATGGTATGATCTAGACTCCTTGAAATTTCTATTTTGAAATCCAACGTGCCCCAGCCTTCTAGGAAACACTCTACAACGGAGTATTAGGTAAAGGGGATTCCCTTTAAGGGGCTTTTCCTAGAACCAGATCTCTGGGAATTCCCTCTCAGGGTCTACGTGAGCATTAAATGAGGCAACGATCACTTTCAGGGTTCAATACACAGTAAGTGCTCAACTTCCCGTGTGCCTCAGCTGGTAAAGAACTTGCCTGCCAGTGCAGGAGAGAGAAGAAAAGACGGTTTGATCCCTGGGTCGGGAAGATCCCCTGGAGAAGGGAATGGCTACCCACTCCAGTATTCTTGCCTGGAGAAATGTATGGACAGAGGAACCTGGTGGGGCTACAGTCCATGGAGTTGCAAAGAGTCAGACACGACTGAGTGACTCACACTTTCACTTTCATCATTATAGCACTGATAAGACTAATTATTAAAGGATGTGCTGGAAGATGGGAAAAAGCAATAATCAGGTTCTCTACTTAGGAGCAGGTGACTCACGGTCAGTCTGGGAATTCTGGGCCGGATGGGCTTCAGTCCCCTCTCCTGACTGGGGAGGAGGGAAAGTGAAAGTGAAGTCGCTCAGTCGTGTCCGACTCTTTGCGACCCCATGGACTGTAGCCTACTGGGCTTCTCCATCCATGGGATTTTCCAGGCAAGAGTACTGGAGTGGGGTGCCATTTAAGGGCACCCCAAATGCAGATGGGACCTCCGCCCCCTCTTTCGTGCTGCAGCTTCGTCTCACAGGAGGTGCTGACAAGTGTCCTTGGTTCTGCTAGGCTATGGGGGCCAGACGCCGACGCTGTCATCCTAACCCTGCCAGGGCTGCCCGCTAAAAGCAGCTTGCCGCGATCTGGGCGGTTGAGCCACCTGCCTGCCTCCCAGGCTCGCTCTCTGCCAGGTGTTACAGGGTTATCAGTGACTGGGAACTGGGCGCAATTCGGGAGCCGAGGCCCAGGGCTGGGGGCCTGAGACTTGGCCCCGGCCACGGCGCGGGTCAGGGTCGGGGCTCCAGAATCCTCGGTCCTTGGGGCTCTTCGTTCCCTCTGTCACGCCGCCTCCGAGGACTCCAGCCGGCGGGCTACGCATGCCCTCTCAATCAGGAGTCACAGCTCCAGCATCGTCGTCCCTTCCTAATCCAAAGCCCAGGGGGCTGCTTGGACCCCAGACGGAAACCCACAGGCAGGCATGGGCTCCGGCCCCTACGTGCGCGCTTGGGGAAACTGAGGCTGAGCGGGGAACCAGGCTTCAAGTCCATGGGGGAACCCGCGCTTCAAGGCCAAGTTCAGTGCCAGGAGGTCCCCTGCATCCTTGCCCGTGCCGCCGCTCCTCCAAAGGGCTTACCCGCCGCCGGCCGCAGCCCGAAGTCACTCCCGAGCCTCTCCCCGGCGCTCAGGCGGCCGCCATGGCGGCGCGGCCTGCGCAGGCGCGGCCCCACCCCGCGCGCACCCGTCTTCCTTGCGTCGCGTCGTGGCCACGCCCACCTGCCGAGTCTCGCGTGCACGCCTGCGTTGCCGTCAGGGCGGCCCGGAAGAAGCTCGTTCTCACCTGCGCAGGTTTGGCGGGATAGTGGCTGTCCTCGGTGGGCTGGACCTGCGAGTGCGGGAGCCGTTGCATAACTCGCTCAAGGTCACCCAGCTAAGTGGCGAGGCTTGGATTCGAACCCCCTAATATGGCTCTAGAGCCTGCGCTGTGCTAGGTATTTGTGAATTATTGTTATCCTTGCTGTTCAGTTCAGTCGCTCAGTCGTGTCCGACTCTTTGCGACCCCATGGACTGGAGCACCCCAGGTCTCCCTATTCATCACCAACTCCCAGAGTTTATTCAAACTCATGTCTATTGAGTCGGTGATGCCATCCAACCATCTCATCCTCTGTCATCCCTCCTTCTCCTTCCGCCGTCGATCTTTGCCAGCATCAGTGTCTCTTCCAATAAGTCAGTTCTTCGCATTAGGTGGCCAAAATATTGGAGCTTCAGCTTCAGCATCAGTCCTTCCAATGAATATTCAGGACCGATTTCCTTTAGGATGGACTAGTTAGATCTCCTTGTAGTCCAAGGGACTCTCAAGAGTCTTCTCCAACACCTCAGTTCAAAAGCATCAATTCTTCGGCGCTCAGCTTTCCTTATAGTCCAAGTCTCACATCCATAGGTGACTACTGGAAAAACCATAGCCTTGTCTAGACGGCCCTTTATTGGCAAAGTAATGTTTCTGCTTTTTAATATGCTGTCTAGGTTGGTCATAACTTTTCTTCCAAGGAGCAAGTGTCTTTTAATTTCATGGCTGCAGTCACCATCTGCAGTGATTTTGGAGGCCCCCCCCCAAATTGCTTGTCACTGTTTCCACTGTTTCCCCATCTATTTGCCATGAAGTGATGGGACCAGATGCCGTGATCTTAGTTTTCTGAATGTTGAGTTTTAAGCCAACTTTTTCACTCTCCTTTTTCACTCTCATCAAGAGGCTCTTCAGTTCTTCTTTGCTTTCTGCCGTAAGTGTGGTGTCGTCTTGCTCTTGGTACTGATTAATATAATAGCTGGTACTCGTTTCATTCATTCATCAAGTCTCCACATCAGGTGAATGAAGAACCTCCGTGTTAATTGGCATCTAGTAGGAAATGAAATCTGATACAGCTGTTGCACATTGAGTAAATTTCTAAGCACATAGGACTACAGATGTAAAGAGTGCATGCATGTCTAATTCTTGGGCTTCCCCCATGTCTCAGACGGTAAAGAATCTGCCTGCAATGCAGGAGACCTGGGTTCCATCCCTGGGTGGGGAAGATCTCCTGAAACAGGGCATGGCAACCCACCCCAGTATTCTTGCTTGGGAAATCCCACGGAGAGGAGTCTGGCGGGCTACAGTCCATGGGGTTGCAAAGAGTCGGACATGACTGAGCGACTAACAGTTTTACTTCACTTACAGAGCATTAATGTAAGTTTTATGGATAAAACTGGTGCGGTGTTAATAGGGTGACCAAACAACATAAATACTCTCAAAGGAAATAGATTGGTTCCTGAACTCCCCAGAACAGTACACAGAGAATTGTCTGTGTATCTTGAGACCCCATTCTAGTCTTATTGGGTTGTTCTCAGGGAATGTCTTGAGTGGAAGGCACTCAGGCACTCCTGGCACATCGGAGCTGCTCAAAAAGTTCAATTTGCTGAATGAAAGAGGGAAGGTCACTGGGGAAGATGGCATAGATACCTCTGGAGTTGTTGTTTTATTTAAAAACGTGTGAGAATAGAGCAAGCAGAAAGTGGAAGTGTTAGGCACTCAGTCGTGTTCCACTCTGTGTAACCCCATGGACTGTGTAGCCCACCAGACTCCTCTGTCCATGGGGATTCTCCAGACAAGAAAACTGGAGTGGGTTGCCATTCCCTTCTTCAGGGGATCTTCCCGACGGAGGGATTGAACCCGGGTCTCCTGCATTGCAGGTGGATTCTTTACCACCTGAGTCACTGGGAAGCCCCCAAAGCAGGCAGAGTCACCTTCTGAAAACAAAAGCCAGATCACATCTGTCCTCTGTTCAAAGCCCTGGAGGCCTCTACCTTGGGCAGAAAGAGAGGCCAGGGTTCTTGAAGTCATCCGATCCCATCTCACACCCAACTCTGCTCCCATCCAGCTACCCTGATCAGTTGTGTTCCCCTTCACGTGCTTTGCACTGACTGTTCTGCTCACTGAGGGTACATCTTCCCAGGACACCCATCTGCCCTGCCCCATTCCCTCACCTCCTTTGGGCTTGTGATCAGGCATTCTCTTCTCAGCGAGATCTTCCCTGACCATCCTATTTAAAATAACCATCTCTCCCCACCCAGGCATTCCGGGCACATTGGAACTGCTCAGAAAGTTCAATTTGTCGAATGAAAGAGGGAAAGAAAGAGGGATGGGATGTGTTAGGGAGTTGGAGAGCCGCTGGGGGTCTGAGTCCCTCACTGTGATGTTGAAGGAATTCTCATCATTGCAGGATTCCTAACAATCCTTAGGGTCAAGTTCAAACTCTTCTATCTGGACCCTGTTAACGTTTGCGCCCTGAGGCATGGACAGTATCCATTCTCATCTTTTCCCATAGTTGTATAACATTTTGTTGGGCACATGCCTCTCCCTCAGTTTTTTTTTTTGTGTGTGTGTGTTTTTTTTTCTTCTCATTCTTTTTTTTTTTTGTGCCACACCAGGCCACATGTGGGACCTTAGTCCCCCAACCAGGGATTGAACCTATGCCTTCTGCAGTGGAAACATAGAGTCTTAGCCACTGGACCACCAGGGAAGTCCTCTAAATTAAAAACTATTTCCCAGCCTCCCTTGCAGTAGAGTGAAGTCATGGGGTTAAACCAATGAGATTAAGGCAGTGGAATGTAAGGGGAAGTGTTAAAGAGCAGTTTCGGGGAGCCTTTCTTAAGAAGGAAGCTGGGGAGTCCTTGATCCCTGATACTTTGTCCCTTCCTCATTCATGAAGCCCAAAACAGATCTGCCCTGAGGGCTTTCTCTACACTAAGTTTTGGCAGAGTGGCAACCCTGCTTGCAGGTCACCTCTTTCTGGCAGCCTTCCCTGATTCCTCCTCTACCAGTTCATGTTGATGAGTCTGTGGGCCTGCCCAGTCCTCTCCACTCTCCCATCAGAGTGCTTGTGACTCCTCTACCAGGTTGTGAGTGCCTTGGAGGCAGGAGCAGCTGCTAGTTTTCATCAGCAACTCATGCCAAATTTGTCCATATCTGCAAGGGAAAAATTGGATGATGCTTGTAAAGCAGTTAACATCGTCCTTTGCACGCTATGAGCACTCAAGATATAGCCACAGTACTTTTAGACTATTACAGTTGATCCTTGAACATGGGTTTGAACTGTGCATCATATGTCAACTTATAGAAGCATTTTTTTTCACTAAATAAGTACTGTGGTATGACACAATCTATGGCTGTTTGAATCTGCAGACTGTAAAGTTATATTTGAATTTTTGATTGTGTAGAGAATCGGTGCCCCCCCAACCCCTGCATTGTTCGAAGTTCTACTATATTATTTCTTATATGTATGTAGTTCATTCTGCCTAACACCAGACATATTAGGGGTGTGGGTGAGACCATTTGCTGAATAGGTTCAGCTTGATTGATTGTTCACAGTCCAGCCAGGCCCTGCAAATGGAAATGTATTAATATTTATGGCTGCTGTAACAAATTTTCACCAATTTCATGGCTTAAAACAAAATGCAATTATTTTCTCACAGTCCTGGGGGCCAGAAGTCCAAAATCAAGGTGTCAGTAGGGCTGAGTTCTCCCTGAAGGCTTTCGGGAAGAATCCTCCTGTATTAGCTTGAACTGCCGTAACAAAATACCGTAGACTGAGTGGTTTAAACAACAGAAATATGTTTCCTAACAGCTCTGGAGGCCAAAAGTCCAGGATGAAGGTGGGAGCATGGCTGGGTTCTGGTGCAGAATCTCCCTTTGGGCTGCAGACAGCCACCTGTTCACCGTGTCCTCACGTGACTTCTTCTCTTGAGTGTGTGAGGAGACAGGGAGAATGCTCTCTGGTGTCTCTCTTCTGTTTTTTTTTTTTTTTTTTTTTAAGTTTTTTTTTTTTTTTTTTTTTTTTAAGTTTTTTTTTTTTTTTTTTTTTTAATGTGGGCCATTTATATCTGTGTTATTTTGGGGATTTTGGCTGCAAGGCATGTGCCATCTCAGCTCCCCAACCGAGGATCAACCCCACAACCCCCTGCTTTGGAAGGTGACGTCTTCACCACTGGACCACCGGGGAAGTCCTGCTGTCTCTTCTTATAAGGACACTAATCCTATGAAATCAGGGCCCCATCCTTATGACCTCATTTAACCTTAATTGCCTCCTTAGAGGCCCCATCTCCCAATACAGCCACATTGGGGGTTAGGGCTTCCACATATGAATTTGAGGGGACACATTCAGTCCATAATGCCTTTCTTGCCTCTCTCCCAGCTTCTGGGGACTCTGGTGACCCCTGACTTGTAGATGCAATGACACAGTTTCTTCCATCTTCACATGGCCATATTCCCCATGTGTCTATTCCACATCTCTTCTCTGAGGACACCGGTTGTTGGGTCAGGGCCTCCTAATTCATTACAGGGCTTCCCTGGTGGCTCAGTGGCAAAGAACCCGCCTGTCAATGCAGGAGACATGGGTTCAGTCTCTGGGTTGGGACGATCCCCTGGAGAAGGAAATGGCAACCCACTCCAGTATTCTTGCCTGGAGAATCCCATGGATAGAGGAGCCTGGCGGGCTACCATCCATGGGGTCACAAAGAGTCGGACAGGACTGAGCAACTAAACAACAACAAAGTTCAGTATGCCCTCATAATTGCTTGCTCACCCTTCAAAGACCCTATTAACAAATACGATCACATTCACAGGTTTGGGGCTAGGACTTGAACATATCTTTAAGTGGGAAGCGGGGTGACATAATTTGACTCCCAGTGGGAAATGTCTTGGAAAGAATGCTTGAAGACTTTATTTTTCAGCTCCCAGCTGTGAGTCACCTCAGCTACCAGGATCCTCTTGCTAGACATCACAGGGCAGAGAAGAGCCAGTCCCATGTTGCTCTGTCCAAATCCTGACCCACAGAATCCGTAAACATAACAGAAATGTTCTTATGGTCTGTGTGGTCCTCAACCTTTTTGGCACCAGGGACTGGTTTCACGGAGACAATTTTTCCATGGATTGGGAGGATGGGAGGATGGTTTCAGGATGATTCAAGCATGTGATGTTTATTATGCATTTATGTCTATTATTATTACATCAACTCCATCCCAGAGTGTCAGGGATTAGATCCCAGAGGTGGGGATCCTTGGTGGCATCATGCCACTATATTTGGGGGTAGTTTGCAACACAACACTTTCCTGGTGGCTCAGACAGTTAAGAATCTGCCGGTAATGCAGGAGACCGGGGTTCAATCCCTGGGTCGGAAAGATCCACTGGAGAAGAGACTGGCAACCCACTCCAGTATTCTTTTTTTTTTTAATTGATTTTTATTTTTTAGTTTGTTTTGTTTTACAATACTGTATTCGTTTTGCTATACATTGACATGAATCAGCCACGAGTGTACATGAACTCCCAATCCCGACGCCCACCTCCCCCCTCCCGCCCCACACCTTCTCTCTGGATTATCCCCGTGCATCAGTCCCAAGCATCCCACTCCAGTATTCTTGCCTGGAAAACCCCATGGACAGAGGAGCCTGATGGGCTACAGTTCATACGACAGTAAAGAGTCAGACATCACTGAGCGACTAACACTTTTACTTTCACTTGTAACACAGGCACAGGTGCTCAGAATAGACGGTAAGGAAACACTGCCCTTCTTTGCAGAGCTTTGCAGGTTAGGGAGAAGTGGCCCCCCAGGCACCTGAATCTCAGTTACACACACAACCACCCCTGAAGCTTGGACAGGTGAGGTGCCTTGCTCAAAGTTCTGGTCACTGAATGGCAGAGCTGGGGTGCAGACTCAGGTCTGCGAAACAACCCTGTGAGTCTGTTGGATGGAGCCTTAGAGTGAAAAGCCCTTTCTGGCATCCCAGGCATGTCTTTTCCTTTCAGAGGCTCCCCTGGGCTTGGCGATGCAAGGGTTACTGTGCCAACTCCCATATCCTGGAGCGCACATCACCCGTGCTGCCTGGGCTAATGACAGATCATGTATGCAAGGGAGGAAAGTGGACGGACTGCCAGATAGCGGAAAGAAACCAGCTTGCAGGAAATTGCTATTAGGTGATCATTATTAGTCTGGGTATTCAGAGTCGCCACGTTTCCAAAGGTCATGCATTTACCAAACGCTTGATGCATTTTCCACATCGGCCCTAGATTTTTGTCCTCCTGGAGAGATAGCTCTTCCCCTGGATCTGCTGAGAACAGGTGATTATAATTCTGTCCCCAAGCCCACCCCACCTCCCACCAGCTTCTGGCAGCAGCTGCTACACAGGAACAGTGAATGCCTCTCTGGTTCCTGGCTCTGTGTAAAGAGGCACCTAGCTGACCTTGGTGTGCAGTGAGCTGGGTTCAAATCCCAGCTGGGCCACTGAGTAGTCATAGACACTCGTCTGATGCCTGATGGTGGATAGCTTTTCACATGCTAGGCACTCGGGCAAGTTACTTCTTTGAAACTTAAGTTTCTAAGTTCTCAAGTACTGATGATAACACCACCTACCGTGAAGCACTGCTGTGAAAAGGAGTGAAATAGAACGTGGAAACAGACACGACTAAGCGACTGAGCATGGGAGCCTCTGTGAATATATATTGGCGAGAAGAAAATATGACACACTAAATAAAAGCAATCCATGTAAATAGGTACTCAAACAAATGTGTCTCAGTCTGTTGAGACTGCATAACAGCATACCATACAATGTGTGGTTTGTAAACAGTGTCCATTCTGGAGGCTGGCAGTCTGAGATCAGGGTGCCAGCATGGTTGTGGTGAAGGCCCTCCTGGCGTGATACATTCTGGCCAATGCTCAGACACAAGTGTTGGTAAGTTGCTATTCATAGCAGCAAAAAGAAACAACGTACATGTCCATTGACTGAAAAATGGAAAAATAAAATGTGGTCTCTCCATACAGTGGGAAATTATCCAGCCTTAAAATGGAAGTGTTGATAGTGTTACGATGTGGATGGACAGTGACCCTCAGTGAACTGTGGCAGACACAAAAGACCGCACACACTATGATTCCAGTGTAATGAAACATCCAGAAAAGGCAAATCACAGAGACAATAGGTAGACACGTGGCCACCAGGGACAGGGGAGAGAGGAGAGGGACAAAGAGGAGGGAGACTGCTTGATGGCTCACTCCTTTGGGAGTGATGAAGATGGCCTGAAACCAGGTAGAGGGAGTGACTGTACAACATTGTAGATGTACTAAATGCTCCTGAACTGTACACTTTATTTTAAAAAAAATTTATTTGGCTGCATCAGGTCTTAGTTGCGGCACGTGGGATCTTTCGTTGTGGGGCACAGACTCTCTAGTCGTAGCGTGCGGTCTCAGTAGTGGTGGCTCTCCGGCGTAGTCGCTCCGAGGCATGTGGGATGTTAGTTCCCAGACTAGGGATCGAACTTTCGTCCCCTGCATTGCAAAGCAGATTCTTAAATCACTGGGCCAAGGTTCACTTAAGTCTCTAAACTGTACACTTTAGAATGATGTATTTTATATGAGTTTTACTTTAGTAAAAAAAAAAAAAAAATCCATGAATGAACTTCCCTAGTGGTCCAGAGGCTAAGATTCCTTGATCCCAATGCAGGGGGCCCAGATTTTATTCCTGGTCAAGAAACTAGTTTCCACATGTCGCAACTAAGAGTTTGTATGCTGAAACTGAAAAAAGAAAAAAGATCCCTTGTGCTGCAACTGAAGATCCTACATGCCACAATTAGGACCCCACACAGCCAAAATAAATATTAAAAAACAAATCCATGAATTCATAACGAAACTAAAAGACTTTTTATTAAAAATTTTTTTATTATTATTTAAAAAACTGGATACTATACAATAAATAGCTAAAGTGAAGTTGCTCAGTTGTGTCCGACTCTTTGTGACCCCATGGACTGTAGCTCACCAGGCTTCTCCATCCTTGGGGTTTTCCAGGCAAGAGTACTAGAGTGGGTTGCTATTTCCTTCTCCAGGGGATCTTCCCCACCCAGGGATCGAACCCAGGTCTCCTGCATTGAAGGCAGATGCTTTAGCCTCTGAGCCACCAGGGAAGTCCTCAAAGGCTTTTTAAAAGGGAGGGCAGGATGGAAAGCTTCAGTGAGAAACTGGACGGAAGGATGAATAGTAAAAGAAAATCACTCTTAAAAGTCACCTTGATAATGACTGGTCCAGATGAGAACCATCAGTGGATGTTAAAACCCTTGGGAAGAGACAGTTGAGAGATAAGATAGACACAGTCCACACTGACCTGACCAGTCGGGCATGTTGATCTCAGACTTGCAGCCTCCAGAGCAGTGAGGAGGAAATTCCTGTTGTTTATAAGCTGCCCAGGCTGGAGTGTGCTGTGATAGCAGCTAGAATGAATCAGGATATAACAGCCTGCTGCTTCTGCTGTTTAGTCGCTCAGTCGTGTCCAGCTCTGCGACCCCATGAACTGTAGCCCACTAGGCTCCTCTGTCCATCGATTCTCCAGGCAAGAATATTGGAGTGGGTTGCCATCTCCTTCTCCAGGGAATCTTCCCGAGCTGGGGATTGAACCCGTGTCTCCTGCTTGGTTGGTAGGCAGATTCTTTACTGCTGAGTCACCTGGGAAGCCCAAGAGATAACTTATATGCCATCAAAGTCACTATTTTAAAGTGTAAAAATGGGTGGATTTTGTGTATTCACCACATTGCACAGCCAGCACCACTGTCTAATTCCAGAATGGGATCATCACCCTCAAACAAACCCTGAGCCCATCAGCACCCTCCTGTAACCAAAAGTGGGGGTCTGGCTGGTCGCTACTCAACAGCTAATAAAGAGGCCAGGTTGGTGGAAAGGAAAGTTTGCTTTATTTTGGATACTAGCAACTGGGAGGAGGGCAGACACTCATCCAAAGGCTGACTCCCCCCCACCCCCGCCACAACACCCCCAACACCCAGTGGGCAAGAGCTTTCATAGACAGAGGAGGGGGTACTTGTAGAAACAGTGCAGTGAGCTCTGACAGTCATCTTGAAATTGGTTCTGTGGTGGTCTGACCAGCATCATCTTGATCATTTTAAGTATAATTAACCTTCAGTTCCGTATTCCCAGGTGGCTTGGTAGTAAAGAATCTACCTGCCGATCAGCAGACTCAGGAGATGTGGGTTCAGTCGCTGGGTTGGGAAGATCCCCTGGAGGAGGAAATGGCAACCCACTCCAGTATTCTTGCCTGGGAAATCCCATGGACAGAGGACAGCCATGGGGTCCTCTGACAGCCCTGGCAGGCTACAGTCCATGGGGTCGCAAAGAGTTGGACACGACTGAGCAGCTAAACAGCACCGACCATCCACTTAAGTATCTCTATTGCACACCTGTTTTATTTTCTTCCTAAGCCTGTGGTGCTCCAGAATGACCTGCTGTTTAATTTCTTCTTGTTTATCATCTGTCTCTTGCACTAGAATGTAAGATGCGAGACAGCAGGGCCAGGCCTGCCTCTCTCATTCTTATCCTGAGCACCTGGGGTGCAATAAGGGGCTCTTCGCAGGATGAAGGAGAGGCTGGAGACCTTCGGAGCGCCTCTGGAGGCTCTGGTCCCCCCGCGTGTCATGGGGAGGATGTAGCTTCAGAGAAGCTGCCCTCTGACACCCCCGTGACTCCCTGTGCATGGCAGGGAAAAGAAAACCCCGGTCAGAGTGGATCAAAATGTTCTCTTTTTGAGATCAGCTTAAGAAGTCACCCTGTTCTCTTCCTGTGTCTGGCTTCGGGAGAGTAATGAATATTTCCAAGAGTAATGAATATTTCCAAGAGAATGAAAGCAGGCGCTTTCAAGTGTCAAGCGCCTGCTCTGCTCCTTTTTCCCCCAGATTACCCCAGGACCCAGGATGTTGGGGGAAGACCCTGAATGGCACTCATCCCTGCAAGACTCCTTCCCTCTTCTGATTATGGCCGTCTCCTCACGAGGTATCTGTTTGCTGTATCTTGGCCCTTATAGTAGGTAGCAAAGCAGTGGAATCAATGGGGTTTAGTTAGTGGGGTACAACCTCTGAAGAGCAGGGGCAGTATTGGCGGGTGGGGGGTGGAAACGAACGTACCATCTCCCCCACCCAGGGAAGGATTAACTTCTTTCTTTCCTTTCTTCTTTCCTCCCTTCAAAAAATTATCTTGTGCTGCTTTTCTTTTTCTTTTAATTTTGACTTTTTTTTTTTTTTTTTTACTTCTTTTCATCTGCACTGGGTCTTCATTGCTGCACGTGGGCTTTCTCGAGTTGCAGTGCCTCGGGGGCTGCTCTCTTGTTCTGGTAATCAAGCTTCTCATTGCAGTAGCTTCTCTTGTTTTAGAGCACAGGCTCTTGGAGCTCAGGCTCAGTAGTTGTGGCGCACAGGCTTAGTTGCTGCACAGCTTGTGGGATCTTGCCGGGCTAGGGATCAAGCCTGTGTCCCCTGCATTGACAGGTGGATTCTTAACCACCGGACCACCAGGAAGACCCTAGAGCTGCTTTTCAACTGTCTCTGCCCCAACAGCCTCTTTTGGTGGGTCTCCTCTCTGGTACCTATTTCATCTTATTTAGCATATATCTATTTCCTTCAAGTTTGGGCAGGAATTGATCTTTGCTAGCTGTGTTAGGGGCAGCAAATCTGGAACTCAAAGCCGTGTTCTGGTTAGTAATTCCCGAACCAACGGAGGCTGTGCCAGGCATCTCACTTTTTTTTTTTTAATCGCTTTTAATTCTCACAACAACTCTATGAGAGAAGTATTTTTCCCATTTTACAAAGAGGTCAGAGGGGTTAAGTCATGGGCCTAGCATCCATTCCTTTCCCTTCTTTCCATCCTTCTTTTCTTAAAACATGAAGAATGTTAATAAATTTTTTTTTTTTTGGAGCAGTTCACAGCAAAATTGAATGGAAAGTTACAGAGATTTAGATTCAATGCATCCCCTGCAAACTGCTTCCCCTACCCCCAATCCATAGCCCCAGAGACCTCTCCATCCGAGCTGTAGTTCCTTTTTCTCCCAGTGCCTTGAAATCTGACGCACAGGTGGGCAGTCATGGTCTCGACATTCAGGTGACTTCGATGGATACCCATGACTCCTCTCATAGAGAGGCTCTCTTCTTTGTTTTTCTTTTCTTTTTTTTTTAAAGATTTTTTAAAAAATGTGGACCATTTAAAAGTCTTTATTGAATTTGTAGCATACTACTTTTGTGTTACATTTTGGTTCTTTGGCCCCAGGCATGTGAGTTCTTAGACTCCTAACCTGGTATTGAACAAGCACCTCCTGCATTGGAAGGCGAAGTCTTACTCACTGGACCACCAGGGAAATCTCTCTTGTCTGAGACTCCTCTGGGGGTTGTGGCTGTATTGAGTTAACGACTTCCTAGAATATGTTGTGGTTTCAAATGCCGGTCTTGGCGGATAGGGAATAGGCTGGAGGAGGACAGAAAACATGGAATTAAGAGTCAGGAGGGGTCTCAGGCAGCTTAAGGGAGGCAGGGGTTGAGATTCTGGGCTCTGGACTCCAGTAGACCTGTGAGACTTTGGGTGACCACCCTGAGCGTTGGCTTCCTTCTGGGTGGGCCAGAATGGGCTGATTTAATGCCTTCTCCCCTGCAGTGCTCTCCCCGCCACCCTCACATAGGCACCCCTGCCCCCAGAACAGGAGTGGAGAGTTGTTGGAGAGTCAGGTTGCAGATGGGCCCCTTTGATTCTGTTCCAGCCTTTGTCATCCCCCCCACCCCCTTTATCCAACTCGAAATTTCTCTTTTTCAGCTGATGACACTCCGTGAGCCTTCAGATCTCACAGAGCCGTTTTGATCATATGGCTCACCATCATCAGATCCTTTTATCTTGGGAACATTTGGCGAACCAGCTCTAATCAATACAGAGTGGCAGAGGTCTTGTGGAAGGTCCACGTATTCCAGGGCCTCCTTCAAAAGCCTTGCCTCAGATGGGGGTGCCCTCGCCTGGGAACTCGCACTCGGCTGGCCGCACCCACCCTGGACCCACGAAGCAGTGCAGAACACAGCATCCTGGCTCGGAGGCTTGCTGCATGCTTACACAGCTCATCTCCTATTCTCCAAGCTGCCTTAAGAGGGAGACACCAAGACTGGCCCCATTTTGCAGACCAGCAAACTGAGGCTCAGAGATGCACAGTCACTGAATTCCTAGAGGGCTGGCCCAGATGGGTCTTATTACTGAAAAGTGTGTGGAGTCTGCTGCTTACCATTCAAAAGCCAATAAACAGGCCAGGTTGGTGGAAAGGCTTTATTTCATATGCCGGCCACTGGTTGGGGGTGCAGAGGGTGGTGGACATCTGTCATAAAGCTGACTTTCCCTCCCCTGGCAACCAGCAGGGCATGAGCTTTTATAGGCAGAAGTCGGGGCTGGGGGACTACATGCAGAATCTGACAGTCATCTTCAGATTGGTCATCGGTAGTCTGACCGGCATCATCTTGGTGGTTTTAGGTGCAGTTAATCTTCAGTTCCAGAGTCCATTTGCTCCCATTTCTTTGCAGTTAATTCTCGGAATTGTGGCAACTCATGTCCTGGGTACAGTCTGGTCCCCATGTCGTTAACTTTTCCACCTGGTGTTTTAGTATCTGTAAGACAGCTCGCAGGTTGATGGCTCAGAATATTATCAACAGCCCTTGAGAAAGAACTAAAGCTCCTTGACGATGTTTAATGACTACATCATTATTATTTGGTTTCCTTTTTTATTTTGATTGTTTTCCTTTTTTCTGCATTTCTCACTTCTCTGATTAAACTTATTCTTTGATTAAAGTTTTTGCACAGACAGAAGGCAGGCAGAGGGCATGGTATGGAGGGGTAGGGCAAGGACCATAGGGTCCTGCTCTGTTTCAGTCCGACCCTGAAAAGTGGTTTGGAAAAGTCAAGGGAATCTTCTAAGATGTGCTTCCAGCTGGAGTCAGGCAGCCTCAGGGCCAATCTTGTCCTTGCCCCTCCTCCCCCTCTTAGATCAGGTTCTCCCAGAAGCAGCCCCAGAGATGAGAATTCACAGGCAAGTGATTTATCAAGGAAGTGTTTCCGGGAGAAACTGGGAAGGGAGTGAGGGAGCCAGGACAGGGAAGGCAAGAGTACCAGCAGGAGAGAGGGGTCAGGCGGAAGGCCAGCCTCAGCCCCATCCCACAGGGATCCCTAGGGCAGAGGTCACAGCACAGTCTTTCTAGGCAAGTGCAGGAGTTTCCTAGGGCCATTGTAAGAAAGGAGCACAAACTAGTGGCTTAGAACAACAGGAGTTTCTCTCATGATTGGGCTTCCCCAGTGGGTCAGCAGTAAAGAACACGCCTGTCAATGAAGGAGACCAGGGTTCGATCCCTGGGTCAGGAAGATCCCCTGGAGGAGGAAATGTCAACCCACTCTAGTATTCTTGCCTGGGAAATCCCATGGACAAAGGAGCCTGGTGGGCTATAGTCCATGGGGTTGCAAGAGTCGTACATGACTTACCGGCTAAAGACACACACATATTCACACGTACGCACGCTCTCTCTCTCTCTCTCTTTCTCAGTTCTAGAGGTGGACACACACACACACACATACACACACATGCATGCTCTCTCTCTCTCCCTCTCTTTCTCAGTTCCAGAGGTGCACACACACACATACACACATACTCATGCTCTCTCTCTCTTTTTCTCAGTTCCAGAGGCTAGAAGTCCAGAAGCAAGGTGTTGGCAGGGCCAGGCTCCCACTGAAGGCCGCTGGGAAAGGTCTACCCCACGCTTGTCTTCCAGCTGACAGCCCTGGGCGTTCCTTGCCTTGTAGACTCCAGTCCCTGCCTCCATCTTTGCGTGGCCTTCTCTTCTGTGTCAACATCTTCTCTTCTTCTTAGAAGAACCTTTGGATCTGGGGCCCTAAGAGATAATCCAAGATGATCTTCTGACAGCAGACTCACTCCTCTAATGTCTAACCCACTCTGCTGCTTTCCTAGGGCATCTGACCCTGCGTAGCCTTGCATGTGTGTGCGTATGGTTGGTTATGTCCAACTCTTTGCAGCCCCGTGGACTCTCACTCACCAGGCTCTTTTGTCCATGGGATCCTCCAGGCAAGAATACTGGAGTGGGCTGCCATTTCCTTCCCCAAGGGATCTTCCCAACCCAGGGATCAAACCCAAATCTCCTGCCTTGGCAGGCGGATTCTTTACCACTGAGCCACTTGGGAAGCCCATATGTCTGTACCTCTTCTTTTTTATTTTTAAAATTTTGGGCTGCACCACGCAGAATGAGAAATCCTAATTTCCTGACAAGGATCACACCCGTACCCCTCCAACCCTCCTGCATTGGAAGCATGGAGTCTTAACCTCTGGACCGCCAGGGAAGTCCCAGCCCTATACCTCTTTTGATGGCTTGATTGGAAGCCCTGAAAACCAGCAATGGCAAAAATACACTAAAATGTGTTACCATGTGCTTGGGGACTCTAGCATCAAACAAAGTGGAAAAGCTGGGAAAGCCAGCCCTTCAGAGGGACAGGATCCAGAGAGCTTGGGATATTTAGAACTGAAACAAAGGGTCCTAGCTCAAGGCGTTACCTTAGAAATGGGGTAATTGTAGCCTCAAGCACTTTCCTTCATCGAGTTCTCTATTCACTGCGCAGATTTTGGAAAGAGGAGCATCTAATTGGTCTGCCTTGCCATGAGTGAACAGGGGACCTTCATTGGCAGTCCCCTAAGACTGCGCAACGGAGCAGTTAGTTCCCCTAAGAAAAACTAGAGTACCATTGTCTGAAGGAGAAGGGTGCTGGGCAGCCTCAAACCCCAGAGGCCCACTGAGAGTCCCTTCTCACTCCAAGTGTGCCAGGCGTATCAGGGTGCTGGTGGTTGTGCAAAGACCACGCTCTCACTCTGGGCACCCAGAACACCCTCCCTTGTGCCTTGGCTGTTAATTAGTACCTCCTCATCCTTGGAGCTCTCCATCCCTCCCCATCCCCTCGCTGGGCTGAGGCAAGGGGACTCTGTGCTCCCGCAGGGGGCCCTGGGCTTTCTTCTGTCAGCTCCTAGAGATGGCTGTGCTGTGGTCTGCCCCTCCTCTCTCCAGACAGCTTCTGGCCGTGATGCCAACTCAATAAGTATTGACGTTTGGTGTGACCGTGGCTATTCTTCCTATTCTGTGGGGGAATTTTAGCCACGATTGAAAAGGGCAGCTTCTGTGCAAAAACAAAAATTTCGATTTCTTCGTTCCCAGTTGGGAAAATGTGTTGCAGTTCAGGGCAGTGCTGAGCTCAGTGGAGAAGGAAAGAACAAGAGAGTCCGGGAGGCGGGGGTGGTTTGGGAAGGTGGGCTGGCAGGAAGGCAAGCAGGAGGTGCATCACGTTGTCTGGGTTTAAGTTGGATCCAGAGGCTGGGACGCTGTGGGGAGGGGGCCACCCACAAGGGACCTGGAACTGGGTATGGGAACTGTTGCCCAAACTTGGCCTCTGTTCCCCAGTGCCAAAATAGAAACTCAGAGACAGGGACTTTCCTGGTGGCTCAGTGGTAAAGAATTCACCTGCCAGTGCAGGAGACGAGGGTTCGATCCCTGGTCCGGGAAGATTCCATATACTTTGGGGCAGCTGAGCCCCTAAGCCACAACTGCAGAGCCCATGATATAAGTCCTAACAGCCTCAACTACTGAAGTCCACGTGCCCCAGAGCCGGTGCTCCGCAACAAGGGAAGTCACTGCAGTGAGAAGCCTTTGCACTGCAACGAAAAGTAGCCCTCACTCACTGCAACTAGAGAAAGCCCATATGCAGCAATGAAGACCCAGCACAGTCAGAAATGAATAATAGTTAAAAAAAATAAACATGGAGGCAAGAATTTTGGGTGTAGTACAAACAGTAGCTTTCATTGCTTTGGCCCTGAAGTGGGGAGTGAGGAGTTTTGTAGCATTCAAGGAGCAGGGCGTGATCAGCCTGAGGACACTTCTCAGATTGGTTGGCATCAAGGTGAAGCTTCAAGCGTCATCAGCCTTCTGGTTGCAACCAGTCTAGGGTCTGTGTTCTTGTGGTCAGCAGTTTCCATCTGGAGGGGGTCGGCTTCCTCCAAAAGCAACTCAGGAATGTGTCAGGCCTTCATCTGTAGCTTTCAGGGAACTGGGAGTTCTGTGATTCTGCTAAGGGACAGCACTATAGTCTAAACTGTTACCAGTTCTCCAGCCCCAACAGCTAGTCCTTGTTTCTTACCTCTTCACGTTTCCCAGTCATTAACTCTCGAGTCAGCATTTTACTTCAAAAGACAAGGACACAGGGGCTTGTACATGGTTTCAGAATCAATAGCCATCCCCAGGGAAGGCAGTGCCACGTGGGCCCCGAGCCCAGGCTTCGAAGTCTTGGGTTCAAGTCCTCTTTTGCTAACAGGCTATGTGAATGTGGGCAAGTTATTGATGTCTCAGAGCCTCAGTTTCTTCCATCTGTAAAATGGGGATAAGTAGCACCCCCACATGACAGAATGGTTCCAGGTACTAAAGGGAACAGCCCAGTTTGGTCCATGGTTTATAGTATTTGCTCAATAAATGTCTCTCTTCAGTCCCTGAACAGTTCACACAGAACTCTGGTCTCAGGCCAAATCCAGCCTGGCTTTTGTGAATAATGTTTTATTGGCAAACAGCCAGGCCCACTCATTTACCTTTGTGGCTTCTCACAGGATACAACAACAGCAGGGTTTACTGCCAAAATCTTGGCTTGCTGTGCACTGATGCCCGAAAGCAAAAGGGAGGCAGAGGTTCGGGGGAACGAGCAAAGAGTAGCTTTATTCTTTGCCAGGCAAAGAGGGACTAGAGGCTAGTGCCTCAAGAACTGTGCTTCTCTCGGTGGGAATTAGGGAGAGGTTTTATATCCGGGGCTTTTGGCAATGAAGGCCTTGCATTTCTTTTCTTCTGCAAATTTACTGCCAAAGCTGGCATCAGGTGGCTGAGCAGCTGGGTCCAGTGTCCCTGAAGTTATTGGCCCTTGACTTTCTTTTTGAAATGCAGAATGCTACCAGAGAGTGTAGGAGGTGAACAATGCCAGGTGCAGAGTACAATTCACACGGTGTCTGAGAGTAATTAGCTTTGTTTAGCTTTGTGAAGGACAGGTCTAGCTGCAAGCGTTCATTAATAGTGATAGCTAAAGACTACATGACTGAAGCGACTTAGCAGCAGCCAACGGTGTTTAGCTCGTGCAGGGCTGTTTGGCTGGCATATGCCAAAGACTGTTCACTCATTTCTGTTTTTTTCTACAACATTCTCATCCAGATATCCACCAAGGAACTCTCGTCATGGCCCCAGAAGCCCTTCTGCTGTGAAGCGTCTTGGTGAGTGGAGAGCAGGGTGCCTTTGAGTTTAGTGCAGATTTTGTGTTCAGTTGTTCAGTCATATCCGACTTTTTGCAACCCCCTAGATGCACGCTGGCTTCCCTGTCCTTCACTATCTCCCAGAGTTTGCTCAAACTCATGTCCATTGATTCGGTGATGCCATCCAATTGTCCCATTCTCTGCTGCCCCCTTCTCCTCCTGCCCTCAATCTTTTCCAATGTCAGGATATTTTCCATTGAGTTGTCTCTCCACATCAGGTGGCCAGAGCTTCAGCATCAGCATCAGTTCTTCTGGTGAATATTCAGAGTTGATTTCCTTCAGGATTGAGTGGTCTGATCTCCTTGCTGTCCAAGGGACTCTCAAGAGCCTTTCTCAACACCACAATTCGAAAGCGTCAGTCGCTCAGCCTTCTTTATGGTCCAACTCTCACATGCATACTACTGGAAAAACCATGGCTTTGACTATGCAGGCTTTTGTCAGCAAAGTGATGTTTCTGCATTGTAATTTGCTATCTTGGTTTGTCATAGCTTTTCTTCCAAGGAGAAAGCATCCCATTCAGCATCTTCCTTACCTACAATCATGTGTTAGGACATGGTGTCCAGGGTCAAACAGGGAACCCTGTTCCCTTGGCCCCCATCATGAGTCAGAAAGGGGCATCACTGGTAATGCCTATGAAAATATTCCTGACTTAAAGTAGAGCTTTCCGGGGGATATGGTGGTCTTTCTAGTGGGCTCTGAACACCTCACTTCTCTTTGCATCAGGATTGCAGGGTTAGGAGTGTTGGTTCTGGAAAAATTACATCGCTTCCTCTGTGTGCCTCAGTTTCTCTATCTGTAAAGTGGGAATAATGCTAGCATGTTCTTCATAGGGTTTTTGTGAGGATGGAGTCAATGTGGGTACAGTATTTCTCACAGGGCCTGGGACACAGCAAGCACTCGGTAAATGTTTGCTGATTTGTGATAGTTTTGCTAATCATCTGGGTAGGACATGGAAAGGGCTTCTCTGGTGGCTCAGCAGTCAATAATCTACCTGCCAATGCAGGAGACCCGAAAGACTTGAGTTCGACCCTGGGTCTGGAAAATCCCCTGGAGAAGGAAATGGCTACCAACTCCAGTATTCTTGCCTGGAGAATCCCAGGGGCAGAGCAGCCTGTAGGGCTGCAGTCCATGTGGTCGCGAAGAGTCAGACAGGACTGAGTGACTAAACAATAACAGCAGGAGAAGACCCTCAGCCTTCTACAGACCCTCTCCTGAGCTCGCTGACAATGCTGGTAGCCCTGGAGCCCCGATGGGCAAGGACCGGTGGGCAAGTCAACCCCATCTGCTCTGACCTTTGCGTCCAGTCAACTTCCCTTCAACAAGGCTCTTTTACGAGCCGCTTCTTTGCTGCACACTGTCAGGCAGAGGAGGTGTTTTTCAGGCCAGCTGACAGTGTGAAGTGTGAAAGGGTTAAAGTGGGGAGGTGGGGGATGAGGTGTGCATAATGGAAAGAACGTGAGGCCCACAGCAGGGTGGTGGTGTTCTGACCCGTCTTCCTTCAGTGTCCACGCCGGAGTCATAATTGCTAAATGGAGGTAGCTATGCTCACTCTGTCCCCGACATGCCTTCCTTAAATCACCCTGTGGGCCTGGGTTCTGGGTGGGAACTGTTAATCATGACACTCCCGTGCCTGGAAGGTGGCCATGTGACTCCAGATGGCCAGCCATAAAGTGCCAGCCCCCTGATGATGTAATCAGGCCAATCACATTCTCCTTTCAGATTAGCCTGTGGATTTGGGGAGATGGATGCTTTTGCTCTCCTAGGGTTGCTAGGCCAGGAGGAAGCATGTGGACAGAGCCTGAAAAACAGAAGCAAGCAGAGCTCATAGGTTGGTAAAGACAGAGTCCTTTTGATAGAAATCCTTCCAGCTCCTGGATACAGCCATGCCTGGAGCCAACTACCCAGACCTCCCCAATTATATGAGCTCTTTTGAGCTTAGACTCTTATTTAAAAAATATATTTTTAAACATTTATTTTAATTAATTAATTTGGCTGTGCCAGGTCCTAGTTGAGGCAAATGGGACCTATTTCCCCAACCAGGGGTTAAACCAGTTCCCCTGCGCTGGGAGCTTAGAGTCTTAGCCACTGGACTACCAGGGAAGTCCCTGAGCTTAGACTCCCTTGAGTTAGGTTTCTGTAACTTAAAACTGAATGAGGATAAACAGTGTCAGATTTATTGAGCACTTACCCTTTGGCCAGACACAGTGCTAAGAATTTGACGAACATTATCTGATTCGTTTCTGGCGAGTCACTTCGTCTCTTGGAGACTTCATTTGCTAGTATGTAAAGTAGGTGTGTTCTGACTTGGTGACTCAGACAGTAAAGAATCTGCCTGCAGTGCAAGAGACCCAGGTTTGATCCTTGGGTTGGGAAGATCCCTTGGAGAAGGGAATGGCTACCCACTCCAGTATTCTTGCCTGGAGAATTCCATGGACAAAGGAGCCTGGCGGGCTGCAGTCCATGGGGTCACAAAGAGTCGGACACAACTGAGTGACTAACACTTTCACTTTCAAAGTAGGCATAATGTTGTAAGAATAAGATTGTTGGGAGACTCAAGTAAGTAAAACATCCAGAGCACCTGGCATATCGTAGCAGTGTTACAGAGAAGAACTGACTTTTTAACCTTTGCTTCTGTTCACTAAAAGTATCCTGTCCATACATAACAGCCTGCCTCAGGGAGCCCTGCCCCTCTGCCTGAAGTTTAAACAAAAATGCCTTTGTTTGGGACCCTGTCCACCTGTGGATGGCTGCAGGGAGGAGGAAATTAACACACCCCCTCCCTGAGACTGGCCATTCCAGGAGACATTTGCCAGATTAATGGCATCCAGCCCCCGTAAGATGGTTACTTTGAGACATTAGTCTTCCATCTTCTCAGTCAGCAGGCTTTCCAAATAAAGTCATTTTCCTTGCCTCAACACCTCGTCTCTTGGTTAACTGGCCTGTCATGTGGCAAGCAGAGCAAGCCTGGACTCTGTAACAGCAGGTCCTCATGAAACATCAGATACTTTTCTCAGACTAGGGAACTCTGTGATGAGCATCTTTGAATGTGCCTTTTGGAGCAATTGCTTCTCATTTCTCAAGGAGGAATTTCAGGATCAAGAGTATGCCCTTGTTAAGGTCCTCAACACGCAGCCCCTGACTGCTCTTCAGAAACATACCAATTGTATTAGTTATCTGTTGCCACGTAACAAATCACCACCAATTTAGTGGCTTAAAGAGCACATCTCTATTATCTCGCCATTTCTGTGGATCAGGAGCCCAGGTGTAGATAGGTTAGGGCCTCTGCTTTAGTCTTTTTTAAAAATTTATTTTAATTTATTTTAGCTATGCTAGGTCTTTGTTGCTGCACTCAGGCTTTCTCTAGTTGCAGTGAGTGAGGGCTACTCTCTAGCTGCAGGGCGCAGGCTTCTTATTCCATTGGCTCTTCTTCTTTCAGGGCTCTAGGGCACATGGGCTCTGGAGCTTGGGCTCAGTAAATATCATACATGGATTTAGTTGCCCTGTGGCATGTGGCATTTTCCCAGACTAGGGTTCAAACCCGTGTCCCCTGCATTGACAGGTGGATTCTCAACCACTGAACCACCAGGGAAGTCCTGCTTCAGTCTTTTGTAAGCCTACAGTCAAGCTGTTGGCTGGGGCTGGGGTCTCATTTGAAAACTCCGCTGAGATAGGATCTGATTCCAAGCTCACTCAGGTTGTTGGCAGGACTGAAATCTTCCAGAGCTGTTTGCTAAGGGTCTCATTTCCTCACTAGCTGGAGGGCCATGTATAGCTGCTGGCCGTGCTGGCCTTTGCAACATGAAGTGCAGGTTGAGAAGGCAAACGGAGAAAGCATGCCAGCAAGATCATCACAGTCTCTTATAACCACAGAAATGACATCCTGCCGCCTTTGCTGCATTCTGCTGGTTAGACACAAGTCCCGTGTCTCACTCACAGTCACAAAGAGGGGAATTACATGAACGTGGGCTCACTGGGGACCATCACTTCTTTCTTTTGTGAATTGTGTTCTTTGTGTTTGCCTAGGAAATCTTGCTTACTCCAAGGCCAAAAAGATTTCTTCCTATGTCCTCCTCTATTTTTTTTTTTTAATATTATTTATTTTTGGCTGTGTTGGGGCTCAGTTGCAGCACTCAAGACCCTTGTCGCAGGACCTGGGTTCAGTAGCTGCCCTGTGGCGTGTGAGATCTTAGTTCCCCAACCAGGGGTCAAACCCACATCCCCTGCGTTGGAAGGGGGATTCTCAGCCACTGGAACACTAGGGAAGTCCCCAGTAGTTTTATAGCTTTAGTTTTTGCACTTAGGCCTATGAGCCCTTTGGAATTAATTTTTCTCTCTAGTGCAGGGTGCAGATTGAGGTTTATATGTTTGCAAATGATGTCCAACTGAATGATGTAATGACAGTTGAAGAGAAAACTCTGCAAGTAGCATGATTAAAAGTCCAATAATTAGATCTTACATATCATGAATGCTTACTGTGGGTAAGGCTCCAGCTAAATGTTTTTACCTGTGTTGTTTCTGGAAGAACTAGTTAAATATCTTCTCAGAGCTATGCATGTGATAAGTTAGAACCCACCCTTGACTGATGCATGACCTGTGAGATAACTGGTTAAATTAACAAAGCAAGGTATAGAGTAGACTGCCAGTTTGTGCAAAATGAAATGGCGTGCAGAGACACACACATGTAAACATGTGTCCAAAACCATATTTGCTTGCACAGTACATCTCTGGGAACATAGAAATTGCTAAGTGTGGTTCCCTCCGGGAAAGGGAACCTGGTGATTGGAATGAGGAGAGGGAAGGAGATTTTTCGCATATGGCATTCTATAACATTTGAATTAAAAGCTGCCCCAGGTCTTACCGTGGCACTCGAATCATTGATCTTCGTTGTGGCCTGTGGGATCTTTAGTTGTAGCATGCAAACTCTCAGGTGAGGCTTATGGGCACTAGGGGAAGCCCAAGTGGCTCGGTGGTAAAGAATCTGCCTGCCAGCACAGGGTTCAATCCCTGGGTGGGGAAGATCCCCTGGCAAGGGAAATGGCAACCCACTTCAGTGTCCTTGCCTGGAAAATCCCATGAACAGGAGCCTCACGGGCTACAGTCCGTAGGGTTGCAAAGGTCAGATACAATTTAGGGATGCATGCATGCATGTGGGATCTAGTTCTCTGACTAGGGATTGAACCCAAGACCCTGGCATTGTGAGCATGGAGTCTTAGCCACTGGACCGCCAGGGGAGTCCCTATACCTTTTGCATTTTAAAACCTGTGTATTTTACAACTTGTGTCGATGTTACCTGCACAAAGAATACATAAAGTTAGAGAAAAAGATAAGAACTCCTGGTGGTCTGCCCTCAAAGCTTGTGCTTTTTGTCCACCGTCCTGGCTCTGTTTATCATTTTATTGCTTCACCTCTCTCTGTCTGGATTTTCCTGCCTTTTAATGGTGGATGGTATAGCACCTACCTCATAGAACCTCCGTGACAACTGGGGCAAAGCATGTAAAACTCTTAGAGCAGGGCCCTGCCCCCGGAGAAAGCTTAATCAATGCTACTATCATGATTTTATTCATAGAACAAAAAATTAGAAACGCACATGGCAGGTTCATAGAGGTTTCTATGGCTCATGGATAATATACCACTTTAATTTCCCCCCTTTTCCCCAAGAAGAAAAAAAAGTTACACACGGTTTTTATATTGAACATTTCCACACCTTCCCGGTCCAGCCCATCCCAGGAGTCCCTGCCTACACATTCTCTGGGGGATTCTATTCAGACTTTAAGTCGTGGCTGCGGTTGGGTAAGGCCAGGCTCGTCTGGCCTGTGTCTAGACACCTCATTTCCCTCGGTTGTTGTAGAAAAGAGAGATTTCTTAACATTGGAAAGGTGTTTCTGAACAAAACCCCAGGGCCAGGGGGAAGAATGGAAGGAGGGAGGGAGAAAAGAGAATTGTGCTTACCTAAAAAAAAAATTAATGTTGTTTCCACCAGGTCTTTGTTCCCGTGCACGGACTCGCTTCAGCTGCGGTGAGCAAGGGGGCCACTCTTTGTTCGTTGTGCGCGGCTTTTCATTGCAGGGGCTCCGCTTGCCGCAGGGCACAGTCTCTCGGCCCGTGGGCTTCAGCAGTTAGCAGCACGTGGCGCCAGTGTTGTGGCTGGTGGGCTATCTACAGCGCAGTGTGGCCCATGAACTTCAGTTGCTCGGTGCCATGTGAGATCTTCCTGAACGAGGGCTCG
The DNA here is from genome assembly GCA_006408695.1 of Aepyceros melampus. Lineage (NCBI taxonomy): Eukaryota > Metazoa > Chordata > Mammalia > Artiodactyla > Bovidae > Aepyceros > Aepyceros melampus. The sequence continues at coordinate 462,019 of SJXQ01008361.1, read as the reverse complement.
AACCCATTTCCAAGGCATTGCAAGGCGGATTCTTATCCACTCTACCACCTGGGAAAGTGAAAGTCACTCAGTATAGAGTCCATGGAATTCTCCAGGCCAGAACACTGGAGTGGGTAGCCTTTCCCTTCTCCAGGGGATCTTCCCAACCCAAGGATTGAACCCAGATCTCCCGCATTGCAGGCAGATTCTTTACCAGCTGAGCCTCAAGGGAAGCCCAAGAATACTGGAGTGGGTAGCCTATCCCTTCTCCAGCGGATCTTCCTGGCCCAGGAATCAAACTGGGGTCTCCTGCATTGCAAGTGGATTCTTTACCAGCTGAGCTACCACCAGGGAAGTCCCCTGTTTACTTTTCTTTTTGGAAATATTTATTTATTAGGTTGCACTGGTCTTAGTTGAGTCACATGGGATCTTCAGTCTTCGTCGCAGCATGTAAGGTCTAGTCGCCTGAACAGGGATGTAACCTTGTATTGGGAATGTGGAGTCTTAGCCGATGGACCACCAGGGAAGTCTCTGAATGTTCTCAGTTCAGTTCAGTTGCTCAGTCATGTCTGACTCTTTGCGACCTCATGAATCGCAGCACTCCAGGCCTCCCTGTCCATCATCAACTCCTGGAATTCACTCATGACTCATGTCCATCAAGTCAGTCATGCCATCCAGCCATCTCATCCTCTGTCGTCCCCTTCTCCTCCTGCCCCCAGTCCCTCCTAGCATCAGTCTTTTCCAATGAGTCAACTCTTCGCATGAAGTGGCCAAAGTACTTTTATTATTATTATTTTTTAATATTTTTTTTGTGTGTGGATCATTGTCTTTATTGAATAGGTGGATTCTTTAGCAGCAGAGCTACCACCAGGGACGTCTCCTGCTTACTTTCTTTTTGGAAATATTTATTTATTAGGTTGTACTGGGTCTTAGTTGAGTCACACAGGATCTTCATCAAGTCTTTGTTGAATTTGTTACAATATTGCTTCTGTTTTATGGTTTGGGTTTTTTTGGCCACAGCCATGTGGGAATCTTAGCTTCTGGACCAGGAATCAGACATGCATCCTCTGCATTGGATGGTGAAGTCCTAGGCTGCCAGGGAAGTCCCATCAGCTGAACTGTTGAAGCTTCTAGCTAACCTACTATTTCTGTCTCAGTGATGAGGAACTGCAGGGGCAAGTGGCCTAGCGTGCCTGTGGACATCAGCTACCCAGTTTCTTCCCCCCACGTCACATGTGTAGGTGTTGGTCTGGGGAACAGAGTGGAAAGTAAAGCCAGGTGTCCTGCAGTTCAGCCTTAGAATGCCTAAAATGTATTATTGCCTGGAAAATTCCTTTTGTTCAAGCCTGGGCAAGTCCGGCCTAGGCTTTTACAAATTTGTATATCTACTTGTGGTTTAGTTGCTAAGTCATGCCCAGCTCTTTGCAACCCCATGGATTATAACCTGTCAGGGTTCTCTGTCCATGGGATTTCCCAGCAAGAATACTGAAGAAGGTTGCTTATATACGTGGGCTTCCCAGGTAGCACAGCGGTAAATAATCCACTTGCCAATGCAGAAGATGTAAGGGACTTGGGTTCGATCCCCGGGCCAGGAAGATCCCCTGGAGAAGGAAATGTTAACCCACTCTAGTATTCTTGCCTGGGAAATCTCATGGACAGAGGAGCCTGGTGGACTACAGTCCATGGGGTTGCAGAGAGTCAGACATGACTGAGCGAGCACACAACATGCCTGCGTGCACGGTGAAGCCTTCCACATTGTAGCCATGCAGCATATAAGCTGTTGCAGGAATAGATTCCCAGAAGAGCACTTGTGCTAGCCCCTTTTACAGATGAGGAAACTGAGGCTCGGAGAGGGGAAGCAGCCAGTCCAGATCTCTCAGCAGGCTCGTGGTGGTGCTGGAATCCAGGTGCACTGGCTCATGGTCCTAGCTTTTTCCCTACCACGTTGCTCCCAGAAGTGGTTTCTCTCTGGCTGAGGATTTTTATTCCAATTTGGGAAGAGATTCCCTGAAACAAAAAAAGGGCTGCTTAGCCTTCATGCCAGACATGTGATGGGAAAATTAGACCAGTACATTACTGATCCCTTTTCATTCAAAGTTAATTACATCATATAGGATTTGAAGAGTGGCAGCCAGCCCCTCCAGAAGTTTCTAGTGGACAGATGGAGGCTTTACACTTAAACGGTTATGCACAGGTCAGGTCCATGGAGTCAAATGACTCCTAACAACATCCTGACCTCATGAGACTTAATAGACAGAGGCCATTTCCTTCTAGTGTGGTGATCTTAATAACCGTACCAATATCTTGGCTATATGTCTATAACTTTGAGTTGGTTCCTTATGAGTTTGCCACACAAAATAAGCTCTGTGCTTGCAAGAAGAGACTTTTGGGAAGACTTCTCATTTATTGAATCAACAAATCTTTATTACACATCTACTGTGTATCATGCACTAACCTAAAAGCCAGTGATGTACTTGGGATGGGACCAACACAATCTGTGTCTGCAGAGGTTCACAAGGAATTCATCTGCAAACAGAGACAATCCTGAGACGGTGGCTTAAACAAATGGGGGCTTAGTTTTATCTTCTAAAAAGAATTCCTGAGGTAGGCAATTCAAGGATGGGGCAGCTGTTCAGTGATGCTAGCAGAGCCTCAGACTCTGTATCTTTTGTTTTTGCCACTCACTAGGAGGTTTCGGAGAAGGCGATGGCAACCTACTCCAGTACTCTTGCCTGGAAAATCCCATGGACGGAGGAGCCTGGTAGGCTACAGTCCATGGGGTTGCTAAGAGTCGGACATGACTGAGCGACTTCACTTTCACGCGTTGGAGAAGGAAATGGCAACCCACTCCAGTGTTCTTGCCTAGAGAATCCCAGGGATGGGGGAGCCTGGTGGGCTGCCATCTACAGGGTTGCAGAGAGTTGGACATGACTGAAGTGACTTAGCAGCAGGAGATTTAGCCTCACGGTTGCAATATGGCTGTTGTGCTTCCAGACATGCATCTTTATCCCAAGTGGATCAAAAGCCTTCTCCTCCCAGGGCCTGGTCTTTTTTTTTTTTTTTTGTATCCCAACAGACTCTGCTTCTAAGTCATTGGTTAGGATTATGTCTGTCATGTGGCCACCACTGGCTAGAAGGTACCTACAAAAGTGAAGGGGGAGATTGCCATCCTATAGTATGTACCATCCTGCCTGAATGTCCAAAGGAGCAGACGGTAGAAAACAACTTCATTGCTCAAAAACCGTTAATTACTATGGGGACAGTGTTGTTGCCAAGATATCCTGTGTTTTAGTGTGGGTTTCTTTTGAAGTAGACTCTGAGATAAGGATTTAAGACTAGCAATTTTATTGGGGCGGGTGATCCTAGGACACACTAGTACAGGAGTAAGGAATTAAGATGAATAAGGAAGGCTATCAATTGAAGAGTTCGCTGCTGTGGGTGGCTGGGGTTCACTCCCACTGGGAAACCCTGGGGGTTGGAGTAGAACAGGCCTCAGAGCTTTTCCCTCCCTGAAGGAGGGAGATAGCTGAGGCTGTTTATCCTCCAACTTCTTTCATGCTTGGTGTTCTGGGGGTCTTCACCCTCCATCAATTCCAGCCTTCTCACCTGGGGAGAGAAGTCCATACATGGAAAGACACAGGTGTGTGTAGTGGATGCTGTAGAAATGCACTAAGGAGAGGGCCTAAGGAGCTATGATGGGCATTAACTCTACCTGAATCATCATAAATCATCATATCCCGAGAGCTTTTAACCTAAGTTCAGTTCAGTTCAGTCGCTCAGTTGTGTCCGACTCTTTGCCACTCCATGAATTGCAGCACGCTAGGCCTCCCTGTCCATCACCAACTCCTGGAGCTCACTCAGACTCACGTCCATCTAACTGGTGATGCCATCCAGCCATCTCATCCTCTGTCGTCCCCTTCTCCTCCTGCCCCCAATCCCTCCCAGCATCAGAGTCTTTTCCAATGAGTCAACTCTTCACATGAGGTGGCCAAAGTACTGGACTTTCAGCTTTAGCATCATCCTTCCAAAGAAATCCCAGGGCTGATCTCCTTCAGAATGGACTGGTTGGAGCTCCTTGTAGTCCAAGGGACTCTCAAGAGTCTTCTCCAACACCACAGTTCAAAAGCATCAATTCTTCAGCGCTCAGCCTTCTTCACAGTCCAACTCTCACATCCATACATGACCACTGGAAAAACCATAGCCTTGACTAGACGGATCTTAGTCGGCAAAGTAATGTCTCTGCTTTACAATATGCTATCTAGGTTGGTCATAACTTTTCTTCCAAGGAGTAAGCGTCTTTTAATTTCATGGCTGCAGTTAGGTAAGCCCTTTCCAAAGAGGAGGTTTTCCCCATGGCTCAGACAGTAAAGAATCTGCCTGCAGTGCAGGAGACTTGGGTTCAGTCCCTGGGTCGGGAAGATCCCCTGGAGAAGGGAGCGGCAGCCCACTCCAGTATTCTTGCCTGGAGATTTCCATGGACAGAGAAGCCTGGCGGTCTACAATCCATGTGGTGGCAAAGAGTTGGACACAGCTGAGTGGCTAACACTTTCACTTCCAAAGAGGTAATTTTTAAGTTTAGGTATTTTTTTAAAATTGGGGATAAGAGTATTTCAGTTAAAGGGAACAGCATGTGCGAAGTCTCAGAGGCAGGAACGAACTTCATGTGTTCGAGGTCCAGGTGTGTGAGGCTGGCAAGGCTGGCAGGGCCTCAGGGCCACACACTTGCACAAATCCAGAGCTCACTGATTAAAAAAATATCGGCTTTCCCATGACACTTGACGCTTCATGATGAAGGGAAACCCTTCTTTCCAGCATCCTGACTTCCTCCCTCCTTCCCTTCTGCCTTTCTCTTTCTTTTAAATATTTGTTCCTTGCACCTCTGAAATGCACTCCTTCCTGCTTCTCAAAGTGTCTCTCACATCTTCTAATAATAATATTGGTATGATTCTGCCTAAGTCACAAAGTACTTTTTTTTTTTTTAAACAGACTTTCGCTCATTCGTTTCCGGCCACACTGGGTTTTCGTTGCCTTGTGGGCTTTCTTAGTTGCGGTGACGGGGCTACCCTCTAGCTGTGGTGCGCACGCTTCTCATCGCGGTGGCTTCTCTCATCGCGGAGCACGGGCTCTAGGGGAGCACGGGCTCTAGGGGAGCACGGGCTTTACTAGCTGTGTGAGTTGCCCCGAGGCAGGTGAGATCTTTCCAGACCAAGCGCTGAACCTGTGTCCCCTGAGTTGGCAGGCGGATTCTTAACTGGAAACCTGGTCACAAAGTATTTTTACACCCACCATCCTGATACCGTTATAGTGCCCTGCTGGGACTGGTGGGTACGATTACCCACTTTTTACAGCTGGGAAAGAAAAAAAACTGAAGCTCAGAGAGGCAGCTTCTCAGGGCTCACACAGATGCTGATTTAAGACTCAAAACCAGCCTCCTGAACCCCTGTGCAAAGCCCTTCTCTACCAGCTTGAGGTTCAGCGTGTGGCTTTACTCCTAGAGGTGGCGCTTTGTTTGGTTCCTGCCTCAGAAGCCTTCTGGTTTTATCCTGACTATTCAGTTGACCGGCTGAGTTGTCAGAGCATCCGGGGTTTGATGTGCACCCCCTCGGCCCCAGAGTCATTGAAAAACATTACTTTCTGTTCATTTTACAGTGACTGAGCATGATTCAGGTGGATTCCATCAAAATCCTCAGGAAAAAATAGAATGATCAAAGCCTACATGGTTGCCTTGGCAATGGGGCATGGAAGAAGGTCTCTTTATGGAGATGAGGGACGTGGGACCCAGTGAAGGAAAGCGCCCGTACTGGGTGGAGGGGGCATCATCCACCCTGCCGCCGCCCCTTCTCCTGGCTGTGGTCAGAGTGCCTTGGTTGTCCTTTGGGGACACTCCAGTGTTCTGGCTTGGAGAATTCCATGGACCGTGTAGTCCATGGGGTTGCAAAGAGTTGGACACGACTGAGTGATTTTCACTATCCCCTGAGGAGCCAGCTACATTTGCCAGGGAAAAGACAGGATGCTCAGTTAAGTTTGAACTTCAGATTAAACAGCAACAACAGTTTTATTTTCTTTTTAAATAATTAATTAATGGCTTCGCCGAGTCTTGGTTGCTGTGCACGGGTTTTCTCTAATTGTGGAAGATGTGGCTACCCTCTAGTCACAGGCGTGGGCTTCTCACGGTGGCGCCTTCTCTTGTGAAGCACAGGGTCCAGGGCATGCAGGCTTCAGCGGGCATCGGCCTCAGGCTTAGTTGCCCCATGGCATGTGGAATCTTCCTGGACCAGGGATCGAACCTGTATCCCCTGCGTCAGCAGGTGGATTCTTTACCACTGGACCACAGGGAAGTCCAACAACAATTTTAAAATATAAGTGTCTCCCACATACTGCTTGGAGCATATTTATACTAAAATTTTATTATTCATTTGAAATTCAAATGTAACTCTGTGTGTGTGTGTGCGCGCGCACATGCTGAGTCGTGTCCGACTCTTTGTGGTCCCGTGAACTGCAACCTGCCAGGCTCCTCTGTCTGTAGGATTCTCCAGGCAAGAATACTACAGTGTGGGTTGTCATTTCCTCCTCCAGGGCATCTTCCTGACTCAGGGATCAAACCTGTATCTCTTAAGTCTCCTGCATGGCAAGTGGATTCTTTACCTCTGGTGCCCCTGGGAAGGCCTCAGTTGTAACTGAGGCCTCTGTTTTTATTTTATACATCTGGCAGCCAAGACACCTCTTAAATGGTGATGATGGGACCGATTCACTCTCTCTTGGTTTCAGGAGCAGGCAGTGATTGATCCAGGCTTGGCCAGGCAGTGCCTTCTACTCCTGGCATTCCTAGAGATTGGGTCAGAGATGGGAATCCCGGAAATCTGACTTGCAACTTGCACCACTGAGAAAGACATTTGTTCTTTTTGTTGGGATTGCTAAGTGATGAAAAAAATAGCTCCTGGGGTTCCACCCAATGAGAATCTGAGTAAGAACAAAGCCAGGAGAGGACCAACAACTGAGAGATGTAGAGGAATGGAGAGAGAAGAGATTAAACCCTAAAGACGTTATTAGGGGGTCCTGGGACCCACCTTGTTGAATTGTACCTTCATTAGGCTCCCACATGCCAATGGAACAGTTGAGGACTGTTTGGATGATGGTATAATTGAAGATAACGATAGTTATGTGATAGAGTGGAAGGCGAACTCTTTAGTGGGGACGGTTAACTGCGTGCGTTCATGCTCAGTCATGACCAACTCTGGGACTCCACGGACTGTAGCCCACCAGGCTCCTCTGTCCATGGAATTTTCCAAGCAAGAATACTGGAGCAGATTGCACTTCCCTCTCCAGGGGATTCTCCCGACCCAGGGCTCGAACCCACGTCTCATGCATCTCCTTCATTGGCAGGGGGATTCTTTACCACTGTGCCACCTGGGATAACTAAGGGGATGGTTACGGGAAATATCAGTCTTACTCAGATGGTGGTTGAGGGGGTCCTAGAACAGAATGGTGTGGTAAAATCAAGAGGAGCATGTGTTCCTACTGGTGATGGCTCTGTTCAGCGTGCTGCTGCTGCTAATGGAGATGAGGACGCTGGTGATGAAGAGTAGGATGGTGTTGGTAAGAGAGGATTAATCAAGGGAAAGAGTAGTTGTCAGCCTTAGTCTATCACCACATCCCATCAAGTCAGCCCCTCTCAATTAAAAAGATAATCTACTCACTTCTCCACCTACTCCCGGCTGCCACCACCAGGGCCTGATCATCCAGACATCTCTTGTGCTTCTATTGTTAAGTTGCTCCTCACTGGCTTCCTCTCTTCTTGTGCTGTTTCTCTACAGTCTCTGCTCCACAATAAAATCGGTAGGGAGACTGAGATTTTAAAAAATGTAAATGACAACATTTCACCCACTCTTCTCAAAACTGACCAGGAGCCTAGACTAGAAACCAGACTCCTGTTATTGATGGATAGTTGATTTACAATGTGGTCTTCTAAAATTTTTATTTATTTCTAATTGGAGTCTAGTCATTTTACAATATTGCGTTGGTTTCTACCATACATGAACATGGATTAACCACAGGGATACATATGTCCCCTCCCTCTGGAGCCTCCCTCCCACCTCCCACCCCATTCCCCCCTCGAGGTTGTCACAGAGCACAGGGTTTGAGCTCCCTGCATCACAGAAAAAATTTCCACTGGCTTTCTAATTTTGCATTTGGAAGTGTATTAATATATGTTCCCGTGCCACTCTCTCAATTCATCGCACCCTCTCCTTCCCCTACTGGGTCCAAGTCTGTTCTCTGTGTCTGTGCCTCCCCTAAGTGTCGGTCACTCAGTCGTGTCCAACTCTGTGCCACCCTCATGGACATTGCTGCCTTGCAAATAGGTTCATCAGTACCATCTTTCTAGGTTCCATATATATGCATTCATATATGTTATTTGTTTTTCTCCCTGACTTACTTCACTCTGTATAATAGGCTCTAGGTTCATCCACCTCATTAGAACTGGCTCAAATCATTCCTTTTCATAGCTGAGTAATGTTCCATTGCATATATATATATATATATATACACACCAAACTTCGTTATCCATTCATCTGTTGCTTTCACATACAATATTTTCTTAATTTCTGCTCTACAGCAAAATGATTCAGTTACACACACACACACATTCTTTAATTCTTTTTCGTTGTGGTTTATCATAGGATACTGAATATAGTTCCCCGTACCATGCAGTTGGACCTTGTTGATTATCCATTAAAGAATTTTTATATAAAAAAACGGACCTTTCTTCTGTGTAGCGAGCCTAGAAAAATCAACTGAAGGGGGAGATTTTGGAGAAAGGGTGGTTGAAGCTGGAGGGGAGGGGCTATTGAGGATGACCTGCAAACAGGACAGGTGCTAGCTGTCCTTCCTAATCCCCCCGCCCCCTCACCCCCTTTGTGGGACGACCGCCC
>SJXQ01008361.1:385297-451289 GCA_006408695.1 Aepyceros melampus | reverse complement strand
TGAGTCCGGGGAGGGTGAGATGGGGGGCGGAAGCTGGGGCTGGACGCCAGTTTGGGAGCTTTTATCCAAACAGGGGGCGGGGGCCCTGCGGAGGAGAGGGCGGCCGAGGTGGCCTCTGACATGGGCAGGAGCGGGGGAAGGGGTATAGGAGAAGGCGTGGGACCCTCTGGCTCCAGGCGTGAAGTTGTGTGGTTGGGGATTCATTTGACAAACGGCTGCAGGCTTTCGGTGTGCGCGGGGCAGCGGGGTGCTGCGCTCCAAGCCCCCAGGCCGAGCGCTCAGGGGGCGCAGAGGCTAGCTGGCGAGGCCGCGGGGGAAGTGCGCAGTTCTATTTCAGAGTGGCAAGCAGCACGGGGGAGGGTGACTCGAAGCCCAAGGAGACACCTTAAGCAGCCTGGGGAGCTGCCTGGCACACCCCACGGTCAGCCGTCTGCATCCTCGCTGTTGAGGACAAGCGCTCGGCAGCACCACCAAGGATGCAGTAAATATTGGCTGAACGACCCAAGAGAGGAAAACCAGGAGGCCAAGGACAGCTCCGCATCCCCAGGGGCCTTGTGTCTGCTGTTCCTGGCTGACTTCCCAGTGCCTGGCACGGTGCTCCGAAGTCAGAAAAGCCGGCAGGATTTGAGGACGGAATTCGGGAGAGCAACGGGGCTGAATAAACACTGGAGGGAGGAGGGAAAATCAAGAGTCATAGCTCAGTTCACCTGCGGCCAGACCTGGAGCTGAACGCTTTCCATTTCAGCCTTCATTTAATCCCCACAGCCTTTCTACAAAGCTCTTGTCATCTCCATCCTAATCTTTACTTTTCCAAAGAGGAAACACGCCTAGTGAGAGAGAGGTGCCATACAAAGAAAATGATGAGGAAATGAGAGCTGAGTTCCACAGACCTTGAAAAGTACGGGCAGCTTTTGATAGAATTACTGAGGGTTGGGGATGGGACTCTTAGAATAAAGACAAGTCCCTGGCATGGCCCACTAGGGCTGCCAGGGCTCCTCTTCAGCTCCACTCTCCCCTTTGCTTTTCCTCTCCAGCTGTGTTGGCCATGCACCAGTTCCTGGAAGGTGCTGCATCTCCTCCTGCCACAGGGACTTTGCACACGCCATTGCCTCCACTTGGAGTCTCCCTGCTCCCACCCTGCCAGCCTGACTTAGTCAGTTCCTACTCACAGTACAGGTTGTGTGACATTTTTAGAGTTAAAAGCTGACCCCCTCATTAAACAAGCTCCATACCAGCAGGGACCATGTCTCTCTTGCCACAGCTGGAACTTAGCACAGAATATTTAGTATTTAGCACAGAGCCTGGGCTTCCCAGGTGGCGCTAGCAGTAAAGAACCTGCTTGCCAATGCAGGAGATGCAAGTTTGATCCCTGGGTGGGGAAGATCCCCTGGAGGAGGGCATGGCAACCCACTCCAGTACTCTTGGCTGGAGAATCTAACAGACAGAGGAGCTGGGCGGGCTACAGTCCATAGGGTCGCAGAGTCAGACACAACTGAAGTGACTTAGCACACACAGCATTGGCGCAGAGTAGCCCACGAGCCAAGGTTGGCTGAGCAGGTGTGAGAGTGAAAGCAAACTATATTTTAGAGGTGGAACTCGATCCTTGTTTGTTGAATGAATAAATGGGTACATGAGTGAACCGGACTGCTTCTCCGAAGTCCACTGGTGTGCTGGAAAATGCTTAACAATTGGCTCTCTGGGGGAGGGGAGCATCTTGATTTCTGGCAATTGCCAACCTCTGTGGAGTAAATACTCCCACTGTGGTCAATTTCAAGCTGTCAACATTACGTCGAGTGGTTCTGCATATTCCTGAAAACTTAACAGTTGACTGATTCAATGGACGTGAATTGGAGCAAACTCTGGGAGATGGTGGAGGACAGAGGAGCCTGGTGTGCTCCAGTCCCTGGGGTCACAAAGAGCAGGACAGGATTTGGCAATAGAACAATCCTGATAGAATCCAGCTCCAGCACACCAGGGGCTTCCCTTGTAGCCCAGCTGGTAAAGAACATGCCTGTAACGCGGGAGACTCAGGTTCAATTCCTGGTCGGGAAGATGCCCCGGAGAAGGAAATGGCAGCCCACTCCAGTATTCTTGTCTGAGAATCCCATGGACAGTCCATGGAGTCACAAGAGTCAGACATGACTTAGCGACTAACCCACCACCCGCACACCCACTGAAGGAAATATCCCCTAGATGCTTGGAATGTGAGGGGGGTGGGCATGGAGGAAAGGAAAGGATCTCACAAACTCTGTCAGCTCCAAGTTGCACCAGGAAGACCTCTGGGTGTTCTCAGAGCATTTCAAGCATCATCAGGAATTCCCGTTCAAACACTCCTATTAAGTGATAGTTAGCAGGCTTCTGAATGGATCGCTCTGGTCCATATAACCAGGAGATGCTGGGTCAGTCACTACAGCCTTAAAACAAAGCTGGGTGTCCCTTTGCACGTGAAAATTGTGCCTATGCAGCTTATTTATTGATTTAAGACTTAAAAATGTATTTATTTGGCTGTGCCTGGTCTTAGTTGCAACACACATGATCTTGGGTCTTTGTTGTGGCAAGAGGGATCTTTTTAGTTGTGGCATGCAGGATCTAGTTCCCTGGGATCTAACCCTGTATCTAAACAGGGATCGAACCCCGGCCCCCTGCATTGGGAGTGCAGAGTCTTAGCCGCTGGACCAGCAGGGAAGCCCAGCTTATTTTTGTGTATTGGTTTAATCAAGTAAACAAGAAGGCTTTCCCACGGTGGGGGGCAGGGGGCGAATAATCAAGAATTTTTGCCCATAAACTGAGGGCTGGAAGTCAAAGCCCAGCTTAGACCTTTACCAGGACCCCTCTGCAATCCCAGGGTTGGTGTCTTAACTTCTCTGAGCCTCAGCTTCCATATTTATCCAACGAGATAACAAAACCCTAAAGGGGTGTGGGGTCAGGATTCCACGAACTAGCTGGATGAAAAAATGGACCTTTACCTGGCACCCGGCTAAGTGCCTGTTGTGTGACCTCCCTGTTGCATCAAAGAATGATTTGATGTAAACGTGCTAGACATACACTAAGTGGTCAGGAAACACTGTCCTCTGTACCGTTCCTTCCAGCCTCTTTTAGATGCAATCACCTCTGTGGCCCTTTGCTGGGCTGGATGCTGGCCTTCAGCCTACTTATCACATCAGTGGGTACACTGGATGGCTAACCAGTCAGCACTGGTCTGGCCTCTTCGTGAAACTTAATAATGCGGCAGCCCTGCATGGTCCAGGGTTTTGAGAAACAGGCAAAACCCATGTCCACAGTCTGTGCATCTGTTCACCCTCTGCCCCAGGTCTAAGCCCCGGCTTCTCCGCCAACCAGGCGTGTTGTTGTTTAGTCGCTCAGTCATGTTGACTCTCTGTGACTCCATGGCCTGCACCATGCCGGGCTTCCCTGTCCTTCGGTATCTCCCAGAGTTTCTCAAACTCATGTCCATTGACTCGGGGATGCCATCTAACCGTCTCATTCTCTGTCATCCCTTCTCCTTCTGCCCTCAGTCTCTCCTAGGGTCTTTTCCAATGATTCTCTTCACATCAGGTGGTCAAAGTAGTGGAGCGTCAGCCTCAGCGTCAGTCCTTCCAATGAATAATCAGGGTTGATTTCCTTTAGAATCGCCTGATTTCATCTCCTTGCTGTCCAAGGACTCTCAGGAGTCCTCTCCAGCACCACAATTTGAAAGCATCGATTCTTCGGTGCTCAGCCTTCTTTGTGGTCCAGCTCTCACATCCGTACATGATGGCTTTGGGCAAATTCCTCTACCTCTCTGAGTCTCAGTTCCCTCATGGGCAAATTGAAGATAACTCTCATCTCTCCTTATAAGAACAGTCGAGGATGAAATGAGAGAATGTATTTCAATAGCCTCATGTAGTGTCTGGCCCTGTAAGTGTACCCTGAGGTTTAGCTGCTCTTACTACCATTGTATCATCAGAGAGGAGGCTGACCCTTCAGACCTCATGCTCACTGAAAATCACCCCCAGAGACAGCTTTTTCCCAAAATCTCTTTATCCCAAGAAAGAGTTTTGAATGTTGGCCAAGTTCTTTTATTGCACAAAGAGGCCGTGTTCCTTTCTGACCTGCAAAGGAGTCGTAGAGGACAGAGGCCAGGTGACAAGCTGCATGCTCTGTGAGTCAGCCTTCTAGTCAGACCCCCTCCTGAGGGTGTATGGGAAGAACCATTGATTTTTCCTCCAAGAAAACCCATGCGGGCAGCTTACTTCTGTACCCAGTAAAACTCCACCTTGCTCGGATATTTTATCTTGATTAGCTCTGGGGATGTCAAGGGTGTGGTTCCCTGGCTAGGGGCTGGGAATTTTTTTTTTGGCAGAGAGAGGCAGTCTTCAAATTCAGCACAGTTTATTATTATTACTTTTATATTTTAAAAATATTTTCTTTTCTTTTTTTTTCCCTACTGTATGGCATGTGGGCTATTAGTTCCCTGACCAGGGATTGAACCTTTGCCCTTTGCATTGGAGGCTCAGCGTCTTGTAACCACTGGACTGCCAGGGAAGTCCCAGCACAGTTTAGATAAAAGAGCCACAGTTTAGAGCCACCGAAGCTAACTGTATCAGCCTTTTGAAAGTGATGGAAACTCAAATCATACTGTGCATGCATGCTAAGTCGCTTCAGTTGTGTCTGACTCTGTGATCATGCCCTCCTCCAGGGATCTTCCCCACCCAGGGATCGAACTAGCATCTCCTGCAGCTCCTGCATTGCAGGCAGATTCTTTACCGCTGAGCCACCGGGGAAGCCCCCAAATCATACTAGTTGAAACAAAACACGGAATTCCTGGGCCATGGAGCTGAAAAGCTCAAGCCTCCCAGGACCTAAAGAGTTAAACACACTTTCTTTCTTCTTCTCTCTGGGCTTTGCCTCTGGATTCTGCTTTCAACTAAATGCTCTCCAGTCTCAGGAACCAAAATAGGAGACTGTTGCCCAATCATTCTGCAACTCCTGGTAGGTGTCTCATTGGATCAGATCAGATCACATGCCTAGGACTGAGCCAATCAGTATGGCCGAGGGCAAGGAGTGTGCTGATTGGCCAGGCTGAGTCATGTACCTCTCAACAAGATGGGGTGGGGTCAGCCTCGTCATAACAAGGTCCCTCTGACCAGTTGTGTAACTTCTGGCTAGCCATCTGCTTCCATAAATGGGCTGTTTTATAAACAACAAGGTCCTGCTGTATAGCACAGGGAACTATATTCCATATCCTGTGATAAACTATAATGGAAAAGAATATGAAAAAGAACACATATATATGATAAGAGAGTCACTTTCCTGTACAGTAGTAATTAATGTAACATGGCAACCCACTTCAGTACTCTTGCCTGGAGAATTCCATGGACTGAGGAGCCTAGTGGGCTAAGGTCCATGGATTCGAATAGAGTTGGACACGACTGAGCGACTTCACTTTGCACTTTCAATGAAAAATAAATTTTAAAAATAAATGGGCTGCTTTGAGATGAAATGAGGTCATATAAGCAAAGCTTCCAGCATAGTTGTTTTAGTCGCTCAGAGATGGTAAAGAATCCAGCTTAGGTTACCTAAAACAGGAGGGGAGTTGCATCTTCTGCGTTTAAGTCATGTTATCTCCCTGAGCCTCAGGCTGCTCATCTGTAAAATGGGGCTTTGTTGTTGTTGTTCATTTGCAAAATCATGTCCGACTCTTGTGACCCCCTGGACTGCAGCATGCCAGGCTTCCCTGTCCTTCACTGTCTCCCAGAGTTTGCTCAAGCTCATGTCCATTGAGTCCATGATGCCTCATCCTCTGTCGTCCCCTTTTCCTCCTGCTCTAACATGGGGGTAATCATTGCAAACTTCTATTTTTTACTTAATGCTGGGGATAAAACATGGTGAGACTGATGGGGTGCTTGCCACATACAGCTTAGTGTCTGATGCAGGAGGCAGATAGCAAACACCTGGTGAGCAGTGAATAAATAAACTAAAATGGCTTCAAACAGTAGTAGCTGTAACAAAGGAAATAATAAAACAGGGGCATGGAGCAAAGGGAGGTGAGACCCCTTTCTGTGCAGTAGTGAAGAGTAGTAAAAATAATAGTTATTGCTTACAGAGCAGGTGCTGTGTGCCAGACCCTCCCTGTCCTGAGGTCTTCATGTGTTCCATCCATTTAATCTCCACAACAGGCCCATAAGGCAGGTACTGTGATTTATCCTCACTTTTCAAATGAGGAAACCAAGGCATGGAGAGGTTGGGTAAGTGACCAAAGTTTTCACAGTACCTGGATGATCTGGGATTTGAACACAGGCAGTTTCTACTCTCTTAGAATGATGCTACGCCGAGGGTAATTTCAGTATAATGTGAGGGTGCTGAGACTGGAAGAAAAATTCCTAGCCTGTTTCTTGGGTTCAGAGCCCTGCTCTTCTCCACTGCCCACAGTAGGAGCTCAACACTCGAGAACTAAGATTACCATGTAGAATTAATAATACTAATAATGTTGACAGGTCATTTTTTCATCAAGAGCAAATAGGTACCCAGGTGCAAGAGATTTTTTTTGACTCAGAAATGCTTTGTTGCAAAGGAAAAGCAAATCCAGAGAAAAGCCAAGATGTTCACGCCAAGAATAACTGCGTGAACGATCCATTATCACACCGTTCAAAGAATAGCTTGATGGGCACAGCAGGCTTCCGGAATGCTTGCGAGGTCAGAAAGCCCCAGGATAGTTAAGGAAGTAATAGTTTTTCTGTTATACAGAGCAGAGAGGTGCGTGCGTGCTCAGTCATGTCCGGCTCTTTGTGACCCATGGACTGTAGCCCACCAGTCAGCAGACCCAGCAGCCCACCACTGCCTTGTCCATGGGATTCTCCAGGTAAGAATACTGGAGTGGGTTGCCATGCCCTTCTCCAGGGAATTTTCCCAACCCAAGGGTCTAGCCTGCGCCTCCTGCATCTCAGGCAGATTTTTTTTTTTTTAACCACTGAGCCATCGGAGAAGCTAAAAGAGCAGAACGGTATCATTCTCCCCAACAACATCAGAAGTGCTAGCAACATAAGAAAGTCTCAGGAACCATTTCCCAAAGGGGAAAACGTCACTATGTTTAGTTTCAAACCTTGTCAGTGTGACTTGGAGACTCCACGAGATCCTCAGGGACATTCAATCCTATTACACCTGGTAAGGAAGTGATTTTTATATTTTTTGGTGAATTTTCGAATCTGTTGCCACTAGAACGTGGCTCCTTGGAGGACTGGGACTGCACCTTCGTCGTCTTCCTGATCGCCAACACAATTATTAGTATTATTTTAAATAATTGTATTCACTTATCGCTCTTCAGGGTCTTCAGCGCTGCCCAGGGCTTTGCTCTAGTTTTGGCGCCAGGGCTTCTCCCTGCGTGGAGCACAGGCTCTAGGGTGCTCGGGCTTCAGTACTTGAGGCTCCCAGGCTGTAGCTGCTCCATGGCACGTGGGATCTTCCTGGCCCAGGGATCACGTCTGTGCCTCCTGCATTGGCAGGTAGACTCTTTACCACTGAGTCACCAGGAAAGCCCATGATTAATTCTAGATGGTAATCTTAGCTCTCCTGGGTTGTGCTCCTACTCTAAACACTGTAGTGGATTGGGTTCATTGATTCTCTTGTTTTTGCCACGCAGCACGTGAAATCTTATTTCCTAGACCAGGGATCAAACTCAGGGTCCTGCATTGGAAGTGCAGGGACTTAGCCACTGGACAACCGGGGAAGTCCCAGTGCTGTAGTGGATTAAACGGTATCACCCTCCAGAAAAATGTGTCCATGTCCTCACAGATCCTAGTACCTGGGAATGGGACCTCATTTGGAAAAAAACATCTTTGCCAATATAGTTAAGACTCTCAAGATCATTGTGGACTAACCTACATCCTATGACAAGTGTCCTCGTAAGAAAAGGAGAATCGCAGAGGAGAGACAAGCAGGTCATAGGAAGATGGAGGTGGACATCAGAAGGATGCTGCCACCAGCCAAGGAATGCCAAGCCTTGCCAGCAACCACCAGAGGTTGGAAGAGGCAGGAAGGATTCTTCCCCAGAGCCTCTGGAGGGACCACGTTCCTGCTGACACCTGGATTTTAGACTTAGAGCCTCCAGCACTGTGAGAGAATAAACTCCTCCTGCTTTTAAGACATCTGCTGTGTTGCTCAGTTGCCAAGTCAAGTCTGACTCTTTTCGACCCCATGGCTGTGGCACGCCAGGCTCCTCTGTCCTTCACTATCTCCCAGATTCTGCTCAAACTCATATCCAGTGAGTCGGTGATGCCATCCAACCATCTCATCCCCTGCTGCCCCCTTCTCGTTTTGCCTTCAGTCTTTCCCAGCATCAGGGTCTGTTCCAAGGAGTCAGCTCTTTGCATCAGGTGACCAAAGGATTGGAGCTTCAGCTTCAATCCTTCCAGTGAATATTCAGGGTTGGTTTCCTTTAGGATTAACTGGTTGGATCTCCTTGCTATCCAAGGGACTCTCAAGAATTTTCTCCAGTACCCCAGTTTGAAAGCATCATTTCTTCAGTGCTCAGCTTTCTTTATGGTCCAGCTCTCACATCCATACATGACACCTAGTTTGTAGTAATTTATGATGTCAGCTCTAGGAAATTAAAACAGCCATCTCAGCTATAGAAGTGGCCACCTTTTTTCCCACATCATCACGCTCATGTCCTTTGTGATACTCGGTCTGTAATCATCCCCTTTATTTTCTGAGAGTCTGTCTCCTTACTGGACTGTGATCTCCGTGAGGCCAGAGACCTTGTCCCCTGCTGATGCCCAGGCTCTATGGGGCCCTCAGACATTCGTTTCTGAATGAGATGTACCTGGAGATGGGGACCTTTACAAGTAGAACAGAACTCAGAATCAATATGTCCCCAGACAGCAGTCCTGAAAATAAAAAAAACTAACAAAAGACCAAGGCACATTAAAAAAAAAGTACTAAACCAAATTTCAGCAGGAAATGTTACAACTCTCCCAGGGGGAGCCCTGTTCTCGTCCAAATATTTAATTGAACATGTACAGGAACTCAGCCGGCAGTGTGTCTGGGGAGCTCACACGTGGGGCTGCAGGGATGAACCAACTCCGGGAAACCTCATTAATTTCTAAATGAGAAATGATTTCATTTCTCAGCTAGTGTCTGGAGGCAGTGCCGTGCAGCAGACAGATCTTAACAGAACCCGGTTTTCACACCAGCTGTTGTGCTTCCTTGCCCAAGATCTTTCTTGAGAAAGAAAGGAAGGAAAAGAGGGAGGAGCAAAGGAGGAAAGACCCCAAGTCCCCGTTTCCTGGAATCACATTTTGTCCTGTGACAGCCCCAGGAAGGAGATGAGCCTTGTCTCCTTGACTCGCCAAGGCTGCTGGCATTTAGGGGCTTGCAGACCAAGGGGTGTGATACAGGGGAAGGCAGACCGGCTGATTGCCTTCATCGTCTTTACGGTGGGTGGGGTCACGGTTGATTCAATGCGGGCTCTATGGGCCTCTCCATCTCCTCCATGCACCTTGTGCTTATGGTAACACAGCGAACCGCATCTCATGACCCCCAGGTCAGAGACGTGAAAACGGAGCTTCTGAGGAATGAAGTGACTCACAAAAGACGTGCAGTTTGGGGACAGAGAAGGGGGAGGAGATGGATGCTGGTGGCACTTTTCCGAGTGGTTCTTTCTCTGGCTTCCCCCTCCTCTCTCCTGCCCCACCCCACCTGTCACTCTTCAGCCTCCAGTGGCTGGGAAGGGAGTGGGGGGCATGGCTGGGGCAGACCCTTCCGGATGTGAACTCGTGCCTCTTCTCTGGCGGTGTTCCCTGCTGGTCCAACTCTCACACCCATACATGACTACTGGAAAAACCATAGCCTTGACTAGACCGACCTTTGTCAGAAAAGTGACGTCTCTGCTTTTTAATACACTGTCTAGGTTGATCATCGCTTTTCTTCCAAGAAGCAAGCGTCTTTTAAGGTCATGGCTGCAGTCACTGTCTGCAGTGATTTTGGAGCCCAAGGAAACGAAGTCTGGACGTGAACTTGGGAGCCTTCTTTCAACCCCCTACACCCCTCTGCTGGCTGCTCTCAATATAGGGACCAGAGCGACCTGCAGAAACTGAAGTGAAAGTCCGTGTCTCTCATGCCTCGAGACAGGCTGGCGGCCTCCGTCTCAATCAGTGCTGTGCTTAGTCGCTTGGTCCTGTCTGGCTCTTGGTGACCCCATGGACTGTAGCCCACCAGGCTCCTCTGTCTGTGGGGATTTTCTAGCAAGAATACTGGAGTGGGGTGCCATGCCCTCCTCCAGGGGATCTTCCCAACCCAGGGATGGAACCCAGGTCTCCTGCATTGCAGGCGGATTCTTTACCGTCTGAGCCACCAGGGAAGCCCTCTCATTAGGAGAGAAATGAAAAATCTTCCTGATGGCTCTGGAGCCCGGAGCCCCACGCGAGCTGCTCTGAACGATCTCCCCTCCCCACATCCTCACTCTCCCTTCCTCAAGCCACCCTGGCTGGCTCTCCCGGAGGAAGCCCCACCGGGCACACCCCCTCCCATCTCCGACTCCTCCCTGCTCCGTCCTCCCCTGCCGTCCCTCAGGTCTTGCCCCTCCTGCACGGCTGCCTCCCTCACCTCCTTCAGCTCTTTGCTCTGATGTCACTTCCGCAGTAGAGCCGCTGCCCTGCCCGCTTCTCAGCGTTGTTCACGCCCTTCCCCGTGCATTTGTCAGCATTTCTCAGCTTCATCACTTAACTTGTTCACTGCTGACCCCACACGGCAGGAGCCTTGGTGAACTTGCCTATCCATCTGCCAATCTAGGGACCGAGCCTGGCACCCAGCACGTACTCGATACACGTGTGCTGAGTGAATAAGTGAGCGAACAGGGACAATACTTAAAGGGTGCATGAGATTTAAATGAGATGGTGCTTACGGAGCACAAAGCCTGGCATAACTGAGCTTCGATAACCATGGCTATTAATTGTATTAATGGCTTCCCAGGTGGCTCCAGTGGTAAAGAACCCGCCTGTCAGTGCAGGAGACATAAGAGACGCAGGTTCGATCCTCGGGTCAGGAGATGCCATGGAGGAGGGCACGGGAACCCACTCCAGTATTCTTGCCTGGAGAATCCCACGGCCAGAGGAGCCGGCGGGCTACAGTTCATAGGGTCAGACACGACTGAAGTGACTGAGCACCGCACATTATTATCATGACTATTTTTTATAATTTTGTTTATTTATTTAGGCTGTGCTGGGTTTGTTGCTGCTCAGACTCTTCTCTAGTGGTGGTTCCAGAGACAGGCTTCAGTAGTCGCAGCTCCTGGGCTCCAGAGCACAGGCTCAATAGTTGTAGGGCATGGGCTTAGTTGCTCTGTGGTATGTGGGATCTGCCCAGATCAGGGATCAAGCCTGTTTCCCACCCCCCCGTTAGCAGGCAGATTCTTTACCCCTGAGCCAGCAGGAAGCCCAGATCATCATCATTATCGGCAGTAGTAGTGGCAATTCCCCATCTCCCCCCAGCGTTTGGGTGCTGGTCACAGGAAGTGCTCAGTAGGTGTTTGTTGATTGACTGAAGGATGTTAGTCACTGCCTCCTTCTGTCTCCCCTAAGCCATGCATGGGACGTTCGTGATTCTGCTGCCGCTCAGCCTGATCCTCATGGTTTTTGGGGGCATGACGGGCTTTCTGAGCTTCCTCCTGCAAGCCTCCTGCCTCCTCCTGCTCACGGGGACCCTTTTCCTCTTTGGAGGTAGGTGCCCGCCTGGCATGGGGCCCTGGGTGCCAGGAGGGGCCGTGCACGGTCCCCCAGAAGAAAGGAGGGTAGGGGAGACTGCATCCCCTTGGGGCTCTGTTTGCCCCGCTGTGATCTCCTAGCTGGAAGGAGTGAACAGGTTTCCTGCCCAGGGTCCCTGGGTCTGTGGTCCCAGGAGAGAAGCCTGGGGGTGAGAGCAGGTTCTGAGAATCGTTTTCACTGTTTCATAAAAGAAGCTGAGTCCCGAGAGCTTCAGGGTCAGGGTCACGGGCTGGCGGGAGACCCTCACTGTCTCATGCATACCTGCCATCCTGACACATTGCTTTGCTTTGATTGATTAACATTAGGCAAGTCAGGGAATGGCTGGGTTTCAAAGATGGGATCTAGCACTTGCTACTGCTGCTGCTGCTAAGTCACTTCAGTCTTGTCCGACTCTGTGCGACCACATAGATGGCAGCGCACCAGGCTCCCCCGTCCCTGGGAGTCTCCAGGCAAGAACACTGGAGTGGGTTGCCATTTCCTTCTCCAATGCATGAAAGTGAAAAGTGAAAGTGAAGTTGCTCAGTCGGTCTGACTCTTAGCGACCCCATGAACTGCAGCCTACCAGGCTCCTCTGTGCAAGGGATTTTTCAGGCAAGAGTACTAGAGTGGGGTGCATTGCCTTCTCCAGGAGCTTTATAGCCTCCTGCTTATTTACTTACTTACTGGCCGCACTGCCTGGCTTGTGGGGTCTTAGTTCCCTGACTAAGGATTGAATCTGAGCCCTTGGCAGTCAAAGTGTGGAGTCCTAACCACTGGGCTACTAGGGAATTTTCCTGGGTCATTTGAAACAGTCCTTAAAAAAGAACAAGAACAGGGACTTCCCTGGTGGTCCAGCGGCTAAGACTTCATGCTCTCCATGCAGGGGACCTGCCTCTGTCCCTGCTCAGGGAACTAGACCCCACAAGCTGCAACTAAACACCCTGCACAGTCACAGAAACAACATGAGAACAGGGATGACACACACACTCGGAACTCATGGAGGGAACGGCAGAGTAGTGCCTGGAGCGGAGAATACCATAGGCTCCCTGCCATCCACTCTAATGTTATTAAGAACATCGGCGTTAACAGTTTGCCCAGTGATGAATTCTCCAAACGGCGCCTCCCCAGGGGAAGTCTCCATCTCTGATTTGCCATGAAACCAGGCACTATAGCACTTGACATGTGGCAGGTGCCAGCATGGAGCTGAGATGTAGACTGAGGCTAATGTCTACATGGCCATTAATGTTTAAATAGCCACCTGGGACCGTTGACTGTGAGACTGGACAGTGGGCCCTAATCACACAGGGACGGGGACCGGCCGTGTGCAGGGTGCTGTTCTGGGTGCTGGGGAGTCCAGGGCGGACCCCTTGGGGCTCACACTGGGCAGATGGACATTAGCTGGTTCACAAACAGATGCAAAATTCCAGTTCTGACCTGGGCAGTGATGGAGCACCGTGAGGCGCTATGAAACCATGGGAAGGGCTGGTTTGGCCAGCTGTGGGGTGCGGGGGAGGGCATCCGGGAATTGACACGAGCTGAGATGGACAGGGGCTTCCTAGGTGGCTCAGCGTAAAGAATCTGCCTGCCAACTTGGGGGGAGACCTGGGTTCCATCCCTGGGTCGGGAAGACCCCATGGAGGAGGACATGGCAACCCACTCCAGGATTCTTGCCTGGAGAGCCCGTGGACAGAGGGGACATGCACACGCACACGTGAAAGATGGATGGGGAGGAGCTACCGGTGGCAGGAGGGGAGGGGACAGAGGACGGGCAGCAGGGGGAAGGAGGGGTGGTGCTGGGTGTCTGTGGGGGTCCACCAGCTCTCCTCTGTCCCCTGCAGCCCTGGTGACCCTCGCCGGCATTAGCGTCTACGTCGCCTACTCGGCCGCCGCCTTCCAGGAGGCGCTGTGTCTCCTGCAGGAGAAGACGCTGCTGGACCAGGTGGACATCCGCTTCGGCTGGTCCCTGGCCCTGGGCTGGGTCAGCTGCGTCGCTGAGCTGCTCACCGGGGCCACCTTCCTTGCGGCGGCCCGCGTGCTCAGCCTGAGACAGCGGCAGGACCAGGCCATCTGAACGCGGGCGGGCTCTGGCTCGAGGGCGGAGGGAGCGGCTTGGACTGGAGGGGCTGGTGCTCAGGGACACCCTCCTGGTGGGCTGCGGTTTCCCTTTGGTCCGAGGCCACCACCAGAGAGCTGCTGTGGGCTGACCTCCGGGCCTGGCGGTCGTGTTAGTTCTGCCTGGTGTAGGGGATGCTGTGTCCAGGCACCTGTGTGTGTGTGGCCTGGAGGAGCCCAAACCTGTGAGACCACAGAAAGCACCCCCTGCGTCACTGCAGCCTCTGTGCACGTCCTCTGGCTTCCCTGCATTCTCACACCTGCCCTTTGGATGAGTCTCTCTGTTAAGGAAATGGAGGATCAGAGAGGTTAGGTAAGTGTTGGAAAAACACACAGCAAGCTAGAGGCATATTCTCCGACATCGCAGCTTCTCTGGGTGGTTCCTGCTGACTGGCTGTGGCCTGGATCCTGCGTGTGGAGGCAGCTGCATCTCAGGCACTGGGCTTCAGGCTTCCCCGTGGCCTGGGGCCAGGCAGAAGCGCCGTGGGGAACCGGGGGGAAGACCGCAGAGACGTGGGCTCCTCAACAGCCAGGTGGTGGATGTGTCCCGCTTCACCTGCCCCAGCCAGGCTCATGCTCACCTGGTCCCATCCAGGCTTCGTTGGTACGATGATTCTCCTGCCTGCAATTTGGGAGACCTGGATTCCATCCCTGAGTTAGGAAGATCCCCTGGAGGAGGGCATGGCACCCCACTCAAGTATTCTTGCCTGGAGAATCCCATGGACAGAGGAGCCTGGCGGGCTACAGTCCATGGGGTCGCAAAGAGTCGAACACGACTGAAGCGACTTAGCAGCCCAGCATTCTGTGACTGGAGGTGGAAGGTGTTTTCCTGACATGGGCCCAGTGGGTCTGGCTGGGGGCCTGTGCCCACCTTGGTGGCCCCATTGGCACTGAACGCTCTTCAGAGAAGACTCGGCTCCTTTGGGGTGAAAATCACTGTAGTTTGTTTTTTTCTTGTGTGGTGGGGAGGTTCAGTCTAGAATAGGGAGCTGGGAGGTCCCCGAGGAGTTGGTCAATGGCTAGGGTGATCTCGGGACTAATCATAACTCTTCGTCCCTCCTCCAGAGAGTTCCATCCCTCTTTCCTCCTGATATTCTGGCCCGTGGGGAAGAGGGTCCCCAGAGTGGCTGTGTGTCTGAGCTCCCCTGGGGCAGTGCTGCTCACACGCCAGTCCACTGGGAGTCCAGACCCACTTGGGGTCTCTGAGTCAGTGGGTCTGGGTGGGGGTCATTTCTAAGCAGTTTCCAGGTGCTGCAGACACTCCTGGGCTGGGACCACCCTTTGTATCACACTGACCTGGGGAGTTTGTTACGTGTCAGGGCTGGCTGTCGCCTTGCTGCCCATTAGAATCACAAGGCCTGATGCTGAGGCTGAACCTCTGCTCTGATGGTCTCCGGGGGGGCAGCCTTAACAATTTATAATTGTTAAGACCTCTTCTGATGACTCAACATCAGCTAAGGTTGAGAACCTGCTTCTGTAAGATTCTGAGTCATGAGATGTGGCAGGGCTGTGGAGCTGCAGGTTTAAGAAACTCTCCAGGAGGGACTTCCCTGGTGGTCCAGTGGTTAAGACTCTGTGCTTCCAATGCAGGGGGTGCGGGTTTGATCCCTGGTCTCAGAACTAAGATCCCACCTGCTGCATGGCATGGCTAAAAACAAAATAAAATACCTGTTAAAGAAACTGCTCAGGAAGGGCTGATGGTTCAGGTCTGGGGACCACTGGTGTGGACATAAGATGAGAACATTAAGACCAAGTGCATAACGTCATCATCTTCACCATGACATCACTCTACCATGACATCATTACTTTTGCCATGACGTCACTGCCTTCACTGTGATGTCCTCCCCCTCACCGTAGCATGGACATCATCGCGAAGTAGGGCATCCTTAGTAGGGCTTGGTCATCGTCATGGCTGACACCCATTGAGGCATTGCTTACTCTGCCCCTGCATTGTCCAGTGAACCCATCAGTCAGTCATTCAACAAACCTCTGAGGGCCAGCTGTTTATGCTAGGAAGTAGGGGCGGTGACCCCACCAGAGCGAGCCCTTGCTCCCTGAGTTGCCACACGGTTGAGGACAGAGGCAGGTGAAATATATGGCTGATGGTGATGACTATGGAGACGTGCAAAGTGCGTACAGGTCAGAACTGATAGACAGACGGACTAAGCCAGGAGACAGTGAAGGTCACTCAGTCGTGTCCGACTCGTTGTGACCTCATGGACTATACAGTCCATGGAATTCTCCAGGCCAGAATCCTGGAGCTGGTCACCTTCCCCTCCTCTGGGGGATCCTCCAAACCCAGGGATTGAACCCAGGTCTCCCTAGCCACCAGGGAAGCCCAAGAATACTGGAGTGGGTAGCCTATCCCTTCTCCAGTGGATCTTTCCAACCCAGGAATAGCACTGGGGGCTCCTGCATTGCAGGCGGCTTCTTTGCCAGCTGAGCTTCCAGGGAAGCCCAAGCTAAGGAGAGAAAGGGGGCGCAACTGGGACAAATTCACATCTACCTGATTCTAGCGCATTTTGGGTTCAAATCATTGCTGCTGCTTCCCTTTCTGTCTAGTCTGAAAAAGTGAAAATAAAGTGGATTGGTCACAAGACCTTGTGGCAGTGGGTGAGTGCATTTCCAAAAATCAGTTTCTAGTCTGGGGAGAAAGATGAAAAAGTTTTCCTAAAGCAGGAGCAAACTGTGATAGTGAGAGGACGGTCTCTGCTGCCACCTGCTGGTCACACTGGGGAACTGCACCAGAGGCTGGCCTTGATATTCAAATCAGACCAAGGACATTTGTTCTCAGCCTTTCAGCGGGTTAAACACTCGGCAGAGGTTCTTCACTGAGGGAAATTCGCCGCTCCCTCTCCACTTGGGGCCTTTGGGGGTGTCTGGAGACATTTCTGGTTGTCATTACTGGGGACGGGTGCTTGCTATTGGCCTCCAGTGGGTGGAGATTAGGGCCGCTATACAACTTTCACAGGGCATGGGATACCCCCCCGCCAAAAGAAAGATATCTAGTCCCACTTGTCCAAGAGCCGAGTGTAAGAAACCCGGCTATGGGAACGAAAAGGAATAATGATAAAGAGAGGGCACCTGTGTTCTCAAGGAACTGACGACCCAGTTGTAAAGAATCTCATTCATTCAATAAACACTTACCAGACGCCTGTTATGTCCCGAAAACTGTGCTGGGGTCTGAGAACGCGTCCGTGGGCATGGATGACAAGATCCCTGGCATTACATGGAAACCGACGGCGCACAAGTGAACCAGCAGGGCATATGAGAAACTCACGTGGTGAAGAAAACAGGGTCATGAGATGGAAGGTGCTGGGCGGGGCTGCTCTCGGAAGGACAGTCAGGAAGGGCCTCTGGGAGGAGGTGGCATTTGTGCAGAGACTCAGATGAGGAGCGCTCCATGTAGGAAACAGCCGACCAGGCAGGTGTCAGCCCGTGCAAAGGCCCTGAGGTGGGAACAGGCTTAGGTGTTTGAGGGAGGGAAGGAAGGCGTGTTGGGGGATGGCGGTAGGAGGTGAAGTTAGAGAAGGGAGGAGGCAGAGAAGAGGGCTGGGGGTTCCCTCTGGTCCATGGTAAGGAGGTTCTTCATGCTTGAGCTGTGTTTGGGATTCTGTCCTATCGCATCCCATTCCATTTCATTCCATCCCTATTTTGAATATATTTTCAACGTTTTGGCCGCATGGTGCAGCATGCAGGGTCTTAGTTCTCTGACCAGGGAGCAAACCTGTGCCCCCTGCAGGGGAAGTGCTGGACCACCCGGGAAGTCCTTCCCCTGCTGTCTGGGTGGCAGAGGTGCAGCTCTAACACAGTGGTTCTCACCACGGATTCACATTAGCATCATTCAGGGGCTTTAAAATAAAACCAAACTTCCAACAACTGAGCCCAAAGGAACCCAAACTTCGAAAGTGGGCCCAGGCACTGGTATTTTAAAAGAAGAGTCCCCCAGGTGACTGTGCCGTGCAGGGGTGGAGTGAGAACCCCTACAGAAGCTCCTTAGTTCTGTAGGTGGACAGCAGACAGAGGAGGGGCTTCTCCCATCATCTGGGGGGATGAGGGTGTTCGGACCAGGGGGAGGCGGGGCTTGGACTCAGGGTGGGCTTTGGGGGTTGAGGGGAGGGGGCTTTTACTTCAGAAAAGTAAATAGGATAAGAGGGGGAGGAAGAACTTGCCTCCTCTTCGCAGAGGGAGCTCTGCCTGGACCTGTGTCCTGCGGTCCAGACCTGGCTGGACCCTCTGATGAGGATGCTCCATGCAACTGACCCCTCCCCACTCAGGACGGCTCTGCCTGGCGAGAAAGTTCAGTCACCCACTCGTCCATCCATCCATTGACTCACTGTCCACCCTCCACCCAGCCATCCACAGATATGTTCACCATTTATCAATATGCAGTGATTCACTCATAGTCTTCATCCACTTCTTCACTCACTTACGAAGGGAAAGTGAAAGTGTTAGTTGCTCAGTTGTGTTCAGCTCTGTAGCCCGGGCCACGGACTATAGCCCACCAGGCTCCTCTGTCCATGGGATTCTCCAGACAAGAATACTGGAGTGGGTTGCCATGCCCTCCCCAGGGGATCTTCCTGACCCAGGGATAGAACCCAGGTCTCTTACATCTTCTGCATTGACAGGTGGGTTCTTTACCACTAGTTACACCTGAGAAGCCTGTGCTTCCCAAATATTTACAACTGGGACCACCCTTCACCTCGTATGCCCCGCCCCTGGAGCATCTGGAGGATAGGGGAAGGGAGAGGGAGAGAGAAGGACAGAATGACACATGGACACATGCACACAGACACAAGAGGCTCAGAGAAACATACCAACACCCTTAAAGAGATAAAGACAGAGGTAGTGACAGAGAGGGGGCTTCCCGGGTGGTGCAGTGGTAAAGAACCTGCCTGCCAATGCAGGAGGCGTAAGAGACGCAGGTTCATCCCCGGGTCGGGAAGATCCCCTGGAGAAGGAAATGGCAACCCACTCCAGTATTCTTGCCTGGGGAATCCCGAGGACAGAGGAGCCTGGCGGGCTACAGTCCATGGGGTCGCACAGAGTCAGACACGACTGAGCGTGCAGGTATGGAGAGAGAGACAGAGTGGACTGAAGGCAGAGGCAGACAGAGAAGGAAGGAGCCAAGTTCAGAGAGAAAGAAGAGGGAAAAACAGGAAGAGACGGAGGGAGGTTCAGAAAAAGGCAGGAAGCCCAGCTGAGACTGGGAAGCTGTGAAATGTCAGGTCTGAGAAAGGCCAGGAACAGCAGACGCACCTCTTCCAGCTCAGGGCTGTGGTTTTGGGGAAGTTCCTGGCTCCCTCTCGGCCTCAGTCTTCTCGTCTGTAAATGGGCACACGGATCATCCTCCCCAAGCGCATTTCATCCAGTTCAATCCCCCAAGTTTCTCCTGAGAGCCGTTTCATGCCAAGTCCTCAGCCAGGCACTGGGAACGCACCAGTCAGCCAAACAGGTTGTCATGAGGTCCTGCGAAACCCTAGTCCCGCCTAGGGGAATGGCGTCCCCTATTCTACTGGCTCTCTGGCGGCTGTTACCCCATCACCCTCTCTCACAAGCAGGGGTCCAGCCAGGGGACAAGAGACTCTGAAGCGGGGCTAAGGCCGGCGGGGAGAAAGCGTGGTTCAAGGAGCGAGAGGCCACGGGCTGTGCCTGGACCCTCCTGCTCCTGGGTACGCGCTCTTCGGCTTCCTGGACAGGTGACTTGGGAAAGTCCCTTCCCGTGTTCGGTTCGATTTCTCACCTCCCCAGCGGGTCTGAGCTTTTCTCGGGAGGACTGGCCAATGGAGAGGGAGCACATCGCCTCCTGGCTGCTCAGATGTCCCCAGTGGTCCTTAGGAGGCGTCTCCCCTGGGCCCAATCACGGTTCACTCTGGCCTCTTTTGGAAGCTTCCTGGGAGCATTGTTGAAGGTGGGTCACCCGGCAGCATGACTGACTTAGCCTGGGAGCACTTGAGAGTTTCCTAAGCTTCTGGCTCCCATCTGACCCCTGCCGCTGTCCTGCAAGGGTCAGGAGCGGGGGGCGTCCTCTGTGGTTCCCATCGTCAGATGCACACCAGCAGACGCTCAGCGAGGCCAAGGATGCTCCAAGGTCATGGGCCGGGACTGATACCCAAACCTGGTGCTCTGATCACTCAACCGAGCCACGGGCTTCTGCCTCCGCCTCCACCCTCCCTGGGGCCTGAGGATCCCCCTGCTCCAGGGCACCTGATGCAGCTGTCCCTGGAGATCCTGCCCTTTCATCAGCAACCAGGTTACATCGCCTGTATTCCAACCACAGCTTGGGGAGCGGACCTCTCCCCGGCAGGAGGACATGGGGATTTTCTCAGAACATTGGCATTTGTTCCGTGTTCCTTTCTATTTCCTCAATTAGAAATACTTAATTTAATGGAATACTCAGAGCCCCAGAGGAGGAACAAGCCTGGGATGACTAATACAATATTTATGCGCTGGGAGAGCTGAGTTCCCCCGTCCCTTGCCTCCCTGCTCCTTCGTGGGGCTTGCTCCCTCCTGCGCCTCCCTGGGTAGCTGAGTCCTTGGCTGGAAGCAGCAGCCTGGGGGAGCCCGAGCGTCGAGCTGAGGCCTCACCTGTGATGCCTGGAGCGGGCTGTGGTTTTCCTCCTCACCAAGGACGTGGTCCTGATTCTGCACCACGGAACCAGCGGGTGTCAGTCCTAGATGGCCTGATATCCACGCCTGACCTTCACCTTTCACCCGTGAGGCCCTGAGAGGGGAGGTGTGTGTTCAGGTAGTTGCCGACCTGCTAAGGGACTGCTGTGGGTTCAAGGGCTTTCCAAGTGGCTCGATGGTAAGGAGCCTACCCGCCAATGCAAGAGATGCAAGTTCGATCCCTGGGTCAGGAAGATCCCCTGGAGGAGAAAATGGCAACCCACTCCAGTTTTCTTGCCTGGGCGATCCCACGGACCGAGGAGCCTGGTGGGCTACAGTCCATGAGGTTGAAAAAGAGTGGGACATGAACAGGTATGTGCGTGTGCACACACACGTGGGCTCAGGGGTGTACTCCAAAACTTGTAACTCCAGTACCTGTGAACAAGGCCTCATTTGGAAAGAGAGTCTTTGCAGAGGTAATTAGTTAAGACGAGGTCACACTGTATCAGGGTAAGTCCAGTAACTGGTGTCTTTATAAGAAGCCGTGTGTGTGCGTGCTGAGTCACTTCAGTCATCTCCGACTCTATGCGACCCTGTGGACTGGAGCCCACCAGGTCCACGGGATTCTCCAGGCAAGTATACTGGAGTGGGTTGCCATTTCCTCCTCCAGCGGATCTTCCTGACCCAGGGATCGAACCCAGGTCTCCTGCATTGCAGCAGATTCTTTACCATCTGAGCCACCAGGGAAGTTAGACTGAGGCTTCCAGAGGGAAATGATGGCCCAAGCGCGCACCTTTGGTGAGAGGTGGGTCTGGGACCCGGGTCGAGGCTGGCTGACCAGCTGCCTGTTTGTTGCTTCATAACACGTCACCCCAAAAGCAGCATCTAAAACCAGCAGCCATCATTTTTGTTGTTGTTGTTTTTTTGTCTTTTGTGGTCTTTGAGCAGGGGCTACACTCTAGTCTCAGGCTTAGTTGCCCTTTGGCATGTGGGATCTTCCTGGACCAAGGATCAAACCTGTGTCCCTGCATTAGCAGGTGAATTCTTAACTGCTGGGTTGCCAGGGAAGTTTCTATTTTTTTTTTTAAATTAAAAAATTTTTTTCATTTATTTTATTATTATTTTTTGGCCACACTACACCACTTGCAGAATCTCAGTTCCCCGACTGGGGATTGAACCTGGGCCCTCAGCAGTGGGAACATGAAGTGCTAACCACAGGACCACCAGGGAAGTCTAATTTGCTTTCTTAATCTCACTGCTTCACTGTTTCCGCTTGCAAGATCTCAGGCACCCCCATTCCCCGCCATGCCCTGCTCCAGTCCCCAGCAAAGCCCAGTGACTGATCTGAGTCCTTAGCAAGAAAGAAGGGCAGAGGGAGAGGCAGAGGCCAGATTGTGGAAGCCACAGAGAGGAGCCCAGAGGTCAAGGTTTTTAAGAAATTGCGGTCCAATATCTACAGAGTAAAGTTTAAACATTTTAAAACACACAATTCAGGGGCATTTAGCACCTTCACAATGTTAAACGAGCATCACCATCTCGTTCTAGTTATCATCACTCCAAAAGGAAATGCTGTACTAAATGGGGATTTTTCTGGAGGAGGTGATACTTTTATTTTTTATATGTCAGCTGAGTCATGGGGCATATGGGAACTCTGTTCCCCCGCCAGGGATTGAACCCGTGCTGCCTGCATTGGAAATGTAGAGTCTTCACCCCTGAACCTCCAGGGAAGTCCCAGAGGTGACACTTTCAGGCTCGAGAAGGATCTCTCTACTCATTGTGTGGGTGATGGGCCAGAGTGAGTGGTGGTGAAGCTGCAGGGATCAAGGCCAGCAGAGAGGCTGGTCGGTGTAGGGAGCGTGGGGGCTCAGGTGGGGCAGAGGTGGTGGGAAGGGAAGAAGAATTCAGAGCTGGGGTTTAGGTGATGGGGTTACTGAAGTGGGTGGGTGCCCGATGTGCCCAGGTGATAATAGTTTCCCAGGTGGGATAGTAATGCAAGTGGAACTGGCGTTTCCAGAACTGGAAAATGCTGGAAGGCCAGCCAACTGGGGTGCTGGAGGAGGGGTGCAAAGTATGACTTCGCTCTGGAGGACCCTGAGACCTTGGGGGATGTCCAAGTGGACCCACGCAGGAGGCAGCTGGGAATCCTTTTTTTTTTTAAATTATGCATTGCTTTGAAAGGGCTTCCCAGGTGGTGCAGTAGTAAGGAATCCATTCGCCAGGACATCCCTGCTGGTGCAGTAGCTACGACACTGAGCTCCTAAAGCTAGGGGGCCCAGGTTCAGCCCCTGGTCAGGAAACTAGACCCCACGTGCCACAAGTAAGAGTTTGCATGACACAGCTAAAGATCCCGTGTGCCGCAAGTAAGACCTGGAGCAGCCAAATAAATAATAAATATTGTTTTAAGAAAGAGCCCATCTGCCAATGCCAGAGACGCAAGAGATGCAGATGCGATCCCTGGGGCAGGAAGATCCCCTAGCAACCCATCCAGCATTCTCTCCTGGAGAACCCCACGGACAGAGCAGCCTGGTGGGCTACAGTCCATGGGGTCACAGAGACTCAGACACGACAGCAGACACACAAGCACATTGCTTTCCAGATTATTATTATTTTTGGCTGTGTTGTGCTGCCTGTGGAATCTTAATTCCCCGACCAGGAACTACCATCCTCCCAACCACTGGATTGCCAGGGAACTCCTGGGAATACTTCTCAGCGCAGAGGGTCAGATCGGCTGGGACTTCCTAGCCTCAGCCCTAGTGATGTCTGAGGTCAGGTCACTGTGTGTTGTGGGGGCCACCCTGTGCATTGATGGGGTGCCCAGTCTCTGGACTCTACCCAATTCAGTTCAGTTCAGTTGCTCAGTCGTGTCTGACTCTTTGCGACCCCATGGACTGCAGCACACCAGGCTTCCCTGTCCATCACCAACTCCTGGAGTTTACTCAAACTCATGTCCATTGAGTCGGTGATGCCATACTATCATCTCATCCTCTGTCATCCGCCCCCTTCAATCTTTCCCAGCATCAGGGTCTTTTCAAATGAGTCAGCTCTTTGCATCAGGTGGCCAAAGTATTGAGTTTCAGCTTCAACATCAGTCCTTCCAATCAATATTCAGTAGTGATTTCCTTTAGGATGGACTGGTTGGATCTCCTTGCAGTCCAAGGGACTCTCAAGAGTCTTCCTTCTCCAACACCACAGTTCAAAAGCATCAATTCTTTGGCACTCAGCTTTCTTTATAGTCCAACTCTCACATCCATACATGACTACTGGAAAAATCATAGCTTTGACTAGATGGACTTTTGTTGGCAAAGTAATGTCTCTGCTTTTTAATATGCTGTCTAGAACTCTACCCAGGAGATGTCAATTACACCCCTTTCTCAGGCATGACAATCACAAATGGCTCCAGACACTGCCAGATGTCCCCTGGGGGTGGGGGGCACAGCTGCTCCGGGTGAGAACTGCTCGGTCCAGTGCTTTGGAGAGTCTGTATCTAGAAGGTGATGTAAACCTCTGGACTCCTTGAGATGCTCAGAGGGTCAGTGTGGTGTGAGAGTGGAGAGGCCTGCTGTGTCTGTGCCCCAGCTCTAGTGGGGCCCAATCAGCAGAGACCGCCAGACTCATCAAGAAGGAGGGACTGGGGGAAGGAAGGAGGGACAAGCCCAGAAGAAGGCAGATCAGGGTGTGGTCTGCTACCCCCAACTCCCTCTGTTCACCTGCTGTGAGCATCACGTTTCTGCTTGGACTCTGTGGCCAGGGAGGGACCGCAGAGTGTGATGGGCCAATGGCTTAAGCCTCTCATGTCTCCACTTCCTCAGCCCTGAGACAGCGCTCCCAGCGGTACCTGCCTTCGAGATAGTTGTGTCAATTACATGCGTCTCCGCCGCACAGAGCTTCAGACTGGGCTTCTCATTTGAAAGTGTAAACCGGGGCTGCTGTTGTTAGTATTCTGCTCATTTCCAGACCTCGGACTTTGCCTTAGTTCACGGGTTTAATTAACTCCATGATTCATACATTCAGCAAATATGTCCAGGAGCCTTACTCCACGGTCCCCCTGGGGGAGGAGCAGTGAGCAGGAGGCAGGCAGACCCCGGCCTGCGAAAGCCTGGGCTTGGGGCGGGCTGGGGGAGAGAGATATTAATCAAATGTCACACACGTAATTACAGATGGATACAAGTGCTGTGATGAAGGGCAAGAGAAGCTGGGATGCAGACTCCTTCTCGGTTCTCCGGCTTCTCTTGCCGGAGCTTCCGGCAGGCAGGTTCTGCAAGCAACTTGGCAACAGCTGTTTGCAGGGCCTGACCCTCCACCAAGGGAGCAAGTCAAGGATGAAAACCCTCTCCAATGCATCTTTCATCGTCTTGGAGAAAGAATTTCTGTGAAGCAGTCTTAGGGCCTGCTATTTCTATTGAAGGGGGCTTCAGCCTCCTCAAGCTCAGCTTTGGATTGAAACACCAAGTTCTCAAAATGTGGATGAGAATGTAGAGAAACAGGGGCAGTGTTAAAGCTGTTCCTTAAGCCTCCTGGCTTTTCTGGAGAAAACCACCTGCTTGTTCGGGTTGATTTTAGTATAGATGGTGGGGACAGGGGACGCACACACATACACACATCTTCCATAAAGCATCATCCTGGCAGGGGGGATACCACCAGGCATGATGGAAACTACTCCTGGTTAAAGGCTGGGAGGTTTGGACCCTGGTTCAGGCTCGACCTCCAAACTGGAAGTTTGGACCTGGAGTTCAGGCCATTCCCTTCCTGGACACTAAGCCTCCAATCACTTTTGCTCTAGAGTCCAGGTCTCAGAGTCGAGACCAGGGTGAGGAGAGTGAGGCTGGTGGAGGTGCTGAATCAGATCCTGTCTTCATTTACAGATGTTGCTATTCTGCTCACCATGGGTGTTTGGAAGCTTAAAAAAGCAGCGCATCCACTGTTCATTGCAGCATAGCCAAGACATGGAAGCAACCGAAATGTCCACTGACAGAGGAAACGATAAGGAAGATATGGTACATATATACAATGGAATATCACTTAGCCACTAAAAAGAATGAAATGATGTCATTTGCAGCAACATGGATGGACTTAGATATTATCACAGTAGTGAAGTAAGTCAGACAGAGAAGGGAAATATCATATGACATCCCTTAAAAGTGGAATCTCAAAAGAAATGATACAAATGAACTTATGAAACAGAAAGAGGCTCAGAAACAGAGAATGAACGTACGGGGGATGTTCCGATGGGGGAAGGGGTTAGTAAGGGAGGACATGTCCACACTGTTATATTTAAAATGGATAGCCAACAAGGACCTGCTGTATAGCCCAGGGAACTCTGCTCAATGTTCTGTGCCAGTCTGGATGGAAGGAAGTGTCGGGGAGAATGGATACATGCATATGTACGGCTGAGTCCCTTTGCTGTCTACCTGAAACTATCACAGCGTTGTGAATTGGCTATAGTCCTATACAAAATAAAAAGCTTAAAGTTGTTTTTAAAAAGCAGGACACTGCTGCGTTATTTATCCAGATAGGTGAGCTGCTGAGGTGGTCTTAGATTTTGCACCCAGGGCCAGTGGCTCGCTGCCTCACCCTAGTTCTGATCCTCATGGGCTCCTCCTGGACCTACCCTTTATTTTGAGGGTATTTGGGTTGAAATGTTCTTCCTATTTGTAGAGCATCTTATGGCTTCCAAAGCTTGCTCACCTCTGAGATCTCGTTTGAGATTTTGGGTGTCCCAGAAAATACCCAAGATGGAAGGTGTTGTTCACTCATTCACAGATGAAGAAACTTTTTCCAGAGGAAAAAAAAATTGTGTGTTCAGGGTCACAAACTAGGGTCTAGGGTCAGATCCAAGTTCAAGGGGATTTTTCTGCTCCCTTCCCTGGACAGCTTGACAGGTAGAGTCGAATGGGTCTCGTCAGATGACTTTAAGAATTTATTATTACTTTTTTCTTCACAACAATAGTATGTGTTCATTGTAGAAAATCTAAAAAATACACATAAGCAACAGAAAGTGAATAAAAGCCTCCTACAGTTCACCACGCAGTGATGACATCTGTTAATATTTTGACACATTTCTTTTAAAAAAATCTTTATTAAAATTTTAAATAATATTGCTTGTGTAATTTATGTTCTATTTTTTGGCACTTTTGGTAAATAAATAAAAGATGCCCCCTCCAGGTAGGGGTGAATGGTTTAGCACATGGAACCAGAAAACACCCCTTTACAAACCAGCCCAGCAGCAGGGCACAGTCTGATGAGCAGGTGCAGTTTGGATTTCTTCCCCACCTTGGTCTTGGGGAGGGGGAAAGTGCTTTTGTGCAGTGCTCACCCTGCCCCACTGTAAGTGCTGGCCCTGAGCACAAAAGCATTCTCAAACAACGTACATATTTCTGAATCATTTCTGAAGAAATTAGCATTAATCAAAAATTCATGCAAATTATAAAACTACTATTGAGATAAGTACGGCAATGAACCTAAACATTTTGACTCCAGAATTCTTTTCAAAATCTCTTTTCGAAATGAATTGTCCATTTCTGTCACCTTGGTATCTAGCAAAATGCTTAAACAGAGAGGAAATGCTCTGTGTTTATAAAACTGAATGGGATTGTACAGTGTGGTGGCTCTAAACTACGTCTGCAGAGTCTCTAAAAGTGTGAAATCTAATTCCTTTTCTCTTAAAAAAAATTAGAAAAAACGTTTTGGCTGCTGTGCTGGGTCTTAATTGCAGTGCTGGGGCTTTCTCTAGCTGTGATGTGGGCTTAGTTGCTCTGCAGCAGGTGGGATCTTAGCTTCCTGACCGGGGATCAAACGTTGATCCCCAACATTGGAAGGTGGATGCTTAACCACTGGCCCACCAGGGAGTCCCCCTCTTTTCTTAAATACAGACTAGCCTCGTGACTTGCTCTCAACCAACAGGCAATGGAAGTATTGTTGCACGACTTCTGAGGCTTGGTCATAAAAGTGCGGTTTCTGCCCGGTTTTCCCCTCTCCCGGCTTCTCTCTGCCCTTGAAACTGCGCTGCCGTGTTGTGAGGAAGCCCAGGCAGCCACGTGGAGGGACCATCTGCAGTGTACCAGCTCTGGTCCCTGCTGTGGTCCTGGTGATAGCCAGCATCAACCCCTGGACCGTGTGATGGAGTGACCACTCAGAGGATTCCAAATCCCATCCTCCGGCTGTTCCACCAGCTGAGGCTGAGCGGAGCAGGGACTAGTTCTCTGCCCCCAGCCCTGCCGACTTGTAGATTCACGGGCAAAACAAACGTGGCTGTGGTGTTAGATCAGTCTGTTTCAGGGTGGTTTTTTGGGCAGCACTAGATACGTAGAACGGTCATGGTCCTGCTCAGTCACTCCACTGTGTCTGACTCTTTGGGACCCCATGGACTGTAGCCCACCAGGCTCCTCCGTCCATGCGATTGTCCGAGCAAGGATACTGGAGTGGGTTGCCATTTCCTCCAGGGGCTTTTCCTGATCCAGGGGTCAAACCCATGTCTCCCTTGTCTCCTGCATTGCAGACAGATGCTTCACTGCCGAGCCACTGGGGAGGCCACAGAACAGCACTCTGTGGAATATTGTGTTTACAGCAGAGACCGTCAGTGCCCACTCGTCTCCTTTTGGCTGTCACCATTTCCTTCTGGACCGATGGTTTCCTGTATCTAGTATCCATGACCCTCTCTTTGTCCTTAGACGTCTGCTTGCCTAATACCTGGATCAGGCTGTAAGCATAGAGGAATTAGGGAGCATCTCTCAACCTACAACAGGGTAGAGCTTGTAGATACTCCAGCTTCCTTGCCTTTAGGTGGGATATCTTCGACTTGTCTAATGACAGAAAGACATCGATGGAACCACCAGTGAGGCAACTGCAAAAAAGTGTTCTCAGAAGAGAAAGATGCAACTAGGGTACTAACTTTTATTTTTTATTTTTAAAGAAATATTTATTTATTTGGCTGTGCCAGGTCTTAATTGCACGACAGGGCATCTTGGATCTTTTCTTGTGGCATGCGGTTTCTTTTAGTGGCAACGCATCGAATCTAGTTCCCTGACCAAGGACTGAACCCCTGAACTGGGAGCATAGAGTCTTAGCCACTGGACCACCAAGGAAGTCGCTAGAGTAGTAACTTATAAATTTGATTAGCAAAGTGCTGTCCTGTTTGCAAATCCCTTTCCCGCCTTTGTCTTATCATCTGCTTGGAGTACACTGTAGGTCCAGAACAAGTTATTTCTGTCTCCAGGAGAGGTAACCACTTGTTGGCAAGTGGTAATGCGACTGTGTGAATCCTCACCTCCTGATTCTTTAAACTCAGCAGCCTCTGTAGTGGTCCTGAATGAGTTCTCTGGCTGCAAGTACCCACAGAAGGAAGCACCTGTTGCTGGATTTTCCCAGCACACCAATTTCAAAGTGTTATGGAATGATGCCCATCAAATCGTAAGTCTTGGTTGGGAATGCGAAATTGGTGAGCCGAAGTCCGGGGCCAGCTTAGTGTTCCTCAGGCCAGAGGGAGGCCGCAGCTGTGGCCAGTAGCTCCTCTGTCTCCCGGGAGTTTGGTCATGGCCTCTCAGCCCAGCAAAGGGCCAGCAGCAGAGCAGATGATGAGAAGATGGAAGAAAGCCTGGTGGGAGGCAGGAAGCTTGGCTGGATTAGCAAGTGACCAGAGCTAAGTCATCAAAGGGCCCGGATGAAATGATGGAGATCAGTCAGGGAGCGTGAAACACAGGCGGTGTTAAGTGATGAGAGAGGAGAGGGAGGGATCAGAGGCGCTCTGGACTCACAGCGCAGCTGGCTGAGAGCTGTGTCAGCCTTGACTTGGGGCTGCAGAGAGGGCAGGGGCTGGTGCCCACCCAGTGAGGATTACCCTTCAAGTCTCAGGGTTGGAGAACACCAGAGAAGCCTGGCGCAACGGCCATTGTCTTTTGCTGGGGCTTTTACTTTGTATTTTTAAATAATTATAGATTCACAGGAAGCTGCAAAAATAGTGCACAGAGTCCCGTGAACCCCATGGGTGACATCCTGTTATGGGGGTGCAATGTTAAGCTTGGGAAGTTGACAAGAGGGAGTACAGACTTCATTTCTGCGTGTGTGCGTGTGTGTGTGTGTGTGCATGCGTGTGTGTGTGTGTGAAAGTGTTTGTCACGCAGTCCAGTCCAACTCTTTGTGACTCCATGGACTGAAGCTCACCAGGCTCTTCTGTCCATGGAATTCTCCAGGTAAGAATACCAGAGAGGTTGCCATTCCCTTCCCTAAGGGATCTTTCGGATCCAGAGATTGAACCCGGGTCTCCTGCATAGGAGGCAGATTCTTTACTGTCTGAGCCACCAGGGAGGCCCCTGATGTATAGTTCTATGCAGTTTCCTCCTCCATATAGATTCCTGCACCCCCACTATAATTAAGATGCAGAACATTCCCCTGGTCAGCATATCCACCACTGCCCCATGTTGGTCACATTTTCCATCACCAGAGTTTTGTCATTTAGGGACAATGACATGAGTAGAATATGTAACTTCTTTTTTAAAAAATACGTGTTTATGTGGCTGTGCCGGGTCTTATTTGTGGCACACGGGACCTTCAGTTGCAGCAAGTGGGATCTTGTTCCCAGATCAGGATGGAACCTGGGCCCCCTGCTTTGGGAGCTTGGAGTCTTAACCTCTGGACCACCAGGGAAGTCCCCATGCATTCTTAACATGAGCGAAAATTGACATTTTTTAATTTTTAAATTTAGGAGGTGCTTTATTTAACACTGGTCCCTCTTCTATGTAAAATGTAAATATTTTACATTGTCATATCTGTTGCAGGAAGGGGGACCCTTTCCAGGGCCTGAAACTGGGCTCTTGTCTAACACTTGGAAATGAATTGTCCGAGGAGACACATGTGCTGATAAAGCAAGCGATTTTATTGGGAAAGGGCACCCTGGTGGAGAGCAGTAGGGTAAGGGAACCCAGGAGAACTGCTCTGCCGCGTGGCTCGCAGTCTCCGGTTTTATGGTGATGGGATTAGTTTCCAGGTGGTCTTTGGCCAATCATTCTAATTCAGAGTCTTTCCTGGTGGTGCACGCATCCCTCAGCCAAGATGGATGCTAGCGACAGGGATTCTGGGAAGTGGATGGATGGACATGCAGTGTCTCCTTTTGACCTTTCCCAAACTCTTCCGGTCGGTGGTGGCTTATTAGTTCCAGATTCCTTATCAGGATCTCCTGTCATAAAACGACTCATGCAAATGGTTACTATGGTGCCTGGCCAGGGTGGGTGTTTCAATCAGTGTGCTTCCTCTAACATATCCGTTAATTAAAATAAAGCTACCATCATCCATACATGTGTGTATATGCTTTGCACATGTATCGATATAGTGAATCTTAGCTAACTTCCTTCTGGCTGGGGAGAAGAGTCAAAAATGCATGTAAGATTTCATTTCTGCTGAGAAAAATTGGCTCTTAAAGGTGAAAAAATTCATAGCTTTTGACTCTCCAAAGAACTATAGTCCATAAATGTACAGCGTATTTGTGCTATTAAAATTTCACGGGTGGGGTAGCAATTAAGAAAAGAAGTCTGAAAGACTCTTTAGGGGAGGTGATGGTGAATAAAAGGTCATGAAGAGCTGCTGTGGATCTTCTTGCGCCCGAGGGGCTGGCATTTGGGAATTGCTGACTTCAATAGCAGGATGCCATAAAGTGTCACCTGGAACTTGAGACGTGTGTGTCATAACTGCCATCAGCATCTGCTGTGGGCCAGACCACCAAGTCCTTCAGATCCACCATCTCTCTCATAGAGGCAGATGCTCACGTTGCAACATCTTATAAATGAGGAAGTGGAGGGGTGGAGCGGTGAGGCGCTTGCATGCTCAGGATCTTGCCATTGCTAAGCGCTGAGGCTTGGATCAAACTTGGGGACATCTGACCTTACTGGGAGATCAGGGTTAAAATGGCAACCCACCCCAGTATTGTTTCCTGGAGAAACCCATGGGCAGAGGAACTTGGTGGGCCACAGTCTACGGGGTTGCAGGGTCGGACATGACTGAGCACACACACAGATGCAGTTATATGCAGGGCTTTCTGGGAGGTCTTGCTTGCAGCGTCTCTGAGAGTGTGAAGTGTGCATTTCTCATTCTCGTGAAATTTAAGAAGTCTCGCCAAATGTTTGGGCCGGAGTCTCATTCCTGGGATTCCAGTCACCAAGCCTGGAATCACTTCCATGGCCCCAGCAAGGCAGGATGTTGGAGGTCAAAAGAGCAAGCCTCACTCCCATCAAAAGAATGATGGGCATCCTATACCCACAGTTAAGAGGGGATTCTCAGCTGTGAATATGCCCCTAGCTTCCTGTTGAAAATCTGCCCTGCTAATTAGATAATCATGACTGTGGCCTGGGGCTCCATGTAGCTTCACTCAAGACCCTAATAAGACAGTGAGAAAGCCTGGGGAGACAATGACCCCACTCTTTCTGATCAGGAATGAAAGCTTGGCTCTCCAAGGACAATGGGAATGCACTTCAGGACAAGGAAAGGTACACTGGATACTGGATTCATCTAGAGTTCTAGTTCTGTTTCCTTAAAGAAACCCTGGTTGACTCATCCTATTCGTCCTTATCCTTCATCCTCCACACAGCTGCTAAGATGGTGCTTTTAACTCACCGATCATACGTGTCTCAGCTCAAAAATTCCTAGAGGGCTTCCCCTTGCCTACAGTCGTGTTTGCCATCCCGAGGCCAAATGATCCTTTAACATAAATTACAAAGAAGGGCCCGAGAACACACGTGCACAGCCACCATTGTACATAGGCTGGAAAAATACCCTCCTGGGGCTTACAAGTGTAACTCTTCATGAAATGCTTTTTTAGAGACATCACCCCCACACCCCTAAGGGCTTTCCTGGTGGCTCAGTTGGTAAAGAATCTGCCTGCAATGCAGGAGACCCAGGTTCCATCCGAGAGTTGGGAAGATTCCCTGCAGAAGAGAATGGCTCCCTGCTCCAGTATTCTTGCCTGGCAAATTCCATGGACAGAGGAGCCTAGCAGGTTACAGTCCATGGGGTCGCAAAGAATCAGACACGTCTTAGCAACTAACACTTTTCTCCAGGGTTCAGTTGGCTGTAGCTTTCCTTCGGCTCCTCCAGCTAACAGAAGAAATAAACAAAGACGAACCAGATGAGAACAAGAAAAGGCTATTTATTTGGAGCTTGACAAAATGCAAGTGATGGTGGCTGACTCCCTTGCGTTTTAGCAGAGGCTCAAAGGCAGGCAGAGGAGTGGGAAAGCTTTGTAGGAGAAAAAGGGGGAGGCTCCAGATACGCCCTGGTTGGAGCTGTTGGCATGGGGAGGCTGGGATGAGGCACTTGGGACTTCTCTGGTTGTCCAGCAGCTAAGACTCCAGGCTTCCAATGCAGCGAGCCTGGGGTTCAGTTGTAGCCACGCGTTCTGGGAAACAAACTCACTCAGAAGGACAATGCAGATAGTGGAGTGCAGTTTGTTACACCTGCGGGCCCAAGGCAGAATCTCCTCTTAGCCAAGGACCCCGACCAGTTTTTGTGAAAACCTTATATACCCTAAGTGTACAAGCCCAAACCCAGGAAATCAGGAGTTTGAAAATTTTAAGAAGATAAAACTATGTAAGAAATCCATGAAACCATAGACAGGCTGATAATAAAGTAGAAGAGAAATGATGTAATTAAATGGTCCCAGGACCAGTGGCATCAGTATCACCTGGGAACTTGTTAGAAATGCTCATTTTCAGGCCCCAGGCCACTGATCTAGGAACT
The DNA here is from genome assembly GCA_006408695.1 of Aepyceros melampus. Classification (NCBI taxonomy): domain Eukaryota; kingdom Metazoa; phylum Chordata; class Mammalia; order Artiodactyla; family Bovidae; genus Aepyceros; species Aepyceros melampus. The sequence continues at coordinate 418,131 of SJXQ01008361.1, read as the reverse complement.
CTGGTGTGGGCCCAGCAATCTGTATTTTAAAAAATTAATTAATTTTCTATATTAAATTAAAAACAAACATTTAACTTTTTATTTTGTATTGGGGTATAGCTGTTTGGGCTTCCCTGGTGGCTCAGCTGGTAAAAGAATCTGCCTCCAATGCAGGAGACATGGGTTCAATCCCTGGGTTGCGACGATCCCATAGAGAAGGGAATGACAACCCACTCCGGTATTCTTGTCGGGAGAACCCCATGGACAGAGGAGCCTGGAGGGCTACAGTCTGCGGGATCACAAAGAGTTGGATTCAACTGAATGACTAACACTTTCATTTTCTTTCTCTTGTTGCAGAGTGTGGGCTCTAGGCCTCGAGGGCTTAAGGTAGCTGTGGTGCCTGGGCTTAGTTGCCCCAAGTCTTATGGGATCTTCCTGGACCAGGGATTGAACCCGTGTTCGATCCTGCATTGGCAGGCAGATTCTTAACCACTGGACCACCAGGGAAGTTTGGGCTCTCTGTGTTTTAACCAGTCCTCTGGTGATGCCGATGAGCAGGAAAGTTGGAGGACCACTGATATAGATGAACTCTCAGAGTGCAATTTGACAACAGATTATCCAGAAAGAACATGAAAGAAAGCAGAAAGCAATTATAAAAAAGAGAAAAGGTGCAGGACAGGCCTAATTAAATAAAAGAGAGAAGCATCTGATAAAAACAGTCCACAAGTGGGTACCACGTAGAAACCTAACGCAGAGATTGTAGTATTTCAGTGTTGAGCCTCACCACGTAAGATGCTGGGGAGAAGGGTTACCAAGCAGAATAGACCCAGTCATATTTTATTTATAGCTACGAGGAGAACAGCGTATGTTTTGCTGGGTACAGCTATTTTTCAAACGTCTGTAGATTTGATTGGGCTGATCAAAGTACAAATTAATTTAAATGCATCACTGAGCTTACCATAACTTTTGCTGTGATGTGTTTTCTCAGACAATTTGCAATGAAACTACTGCCGTGAAATTTCTGAACATTGAAACAGGATCCCGGTATGCAAAACAGTTATTATAGGCCAGTGGCCCGTAGGATAGAATCTAAACTCAGCAGCAGGGTCTGCCTCTGTGTGTTTCATGATCCAGCCTTGTCTTAACAGGCTGGTCGTCTACTGACCCCTCCATCCTGTATGTGGTCCTCCTGTAATATCACTGCACTTTCTTGAAGCAAACTGATGAACTCCTATGTGTCCATTAAGACCCCAGTCAACACCACCCCCTCCAGGAAGCCCCTCCCAACTTCCCCAGGAAGCCTCATGCTTTCTTTACTCCATGGGAGTAAAGGTTAGGGTTAGGGCTAAGGTTTTACTCCCACGGTACCCAGGACACGCCTCCATCATGTCAGGTTCCTGCACTGTGCTGTAATCATGGCTGCTTCCCAGGAGACAAAGAATTCCTTCAGTGAGGAGACCTGTGTGTTTTTTCTCTTCATATGCACAGAAAATGAAAGCAAAAGTGTTAGTCACTCAGTCCTGTCCTACTCTTTATGACACCAAGGACTGCAGACAGCTAGGCTCCTCTGTCCATGGAATTCTCCAGCCAGGAATACTGGAGTGGGTTGCCCATCCTTCTCCAGGATATCTTCCCAACCCAGGAATCGAAGCCAGGTCTCCTGCATTGCAGGTGGATTCTCTACCAGCATATGTTGTTGTTGTTTAGTAGCTAAGTCATGTCAGACTCTTTGCAACCCCATGAACTGTAGCCTGCCAGGCTTCTCTGTCCATGGAATTCTCCAGGCAAGAATACTGGAGTGGGTTGACATTTCCTTCTCCAGGGGATCTTCCCAACCCAGGGATCAAACCCATGTCTCCTGCTTTGGCAGGCGGAGTCCTTACTGCTAAGCCAACAGGGAAGCCCTTAGTGGGATATTTCTCAGTCATGAAAAATGAAACAATGCCATTTGCAGCAGCATGGAAGAACCTAGAAATTATTGTATTAAGTGAAGCACGTTAGACGAAGACATGTACCACCTGACATCACTTATATGTGGAATTTACAGCACAGCATGAATGTTGAAACAGAAACAGACTCAGGCATAGAGAACAGATTGTGATTGCCAAGTTGGAGGAGGGTGGGGAGGGGTCAATTAGGAGTTTGGCGTTAGAAGATGCAAACTATTATATATAGGATGGACGAACAACAAAGTCCTACTATATAGCACAGGGAACTATATTCAATATCCTGTAATAAACCAGAATGGAAAGTAATATGAAAAACAATATATATTTACATATAACTGAATCCCTTTGCTATACAGCAGAAATTAACACAACATCACAACTCAACTATCCTTCAATAGAATAATTTAAAAATATGCAGAAATGCAGGAGGACCCAACTTTGCTCTGTAGCTAGCCTCCACCAGCCTTAAATTCCTTTGCTCTGAGGCCAAGCGCTTTGAAAACACTGAAGCCTGAATTGACATCAATTATGCTGAAAGGGGAGAAAATTAATTAAAAGTTTTCGAAGGGCTCTATTCTGTCTTCTCTATTTTCATGTTATCAGCAACACTGCTTTTTCTTCTGCCTGGGAGTTATTACAGTGTAACATTTTCATGTTGCTTGTAGGGTAATTATGTCAAATATAGGGAGATGATAAGCGGCAGTTTGTATTATTCTGTGATTAATCTCCATACATTCTGGCATTTCAATCTGGCCTCAGAAGACGAGGTTTGCTCAGTTTGGGCGTAGAAGGAGGAAAGAATCGAGGAGGACTGGAGAGCTGAGACTGAGGTGGTTCTGCTGGGAAATATCCCAGTTTTCCCAAGCACACACCCCGTGCCCATCCGGGTTTAAGAACTCATGCTCCAGTCAAGGCTTGTTCAGCTTAGTGCTTCTGAAAGCATGGTCTTCAAATGACCTTCATTAGAACCTGTGGAATGCTTGTGTCTAAGGCACACTCCTGGTCCGCACTCCCCCAACCCAGGGAATCAGCATTTATAAGACCCTGGCCCAGAAATCTGCATTTTCAGCTGCCCAGCTTTCCTCAAATCATTCTTGTATACTTAAAGTTTTCCAACAACTAATTCGGGACACAGTGAATTGATTCCATTTGTTGCTTTTTTTTAAAGTGAATTTTTAAAAAATTTATTTATTACTTTCTTTCTTTTTGGCTGCTCTGAGTCTTGGTTGCTGCCAGCGGCCTTATTCTAGTTGCGCTATGTGGAGGCCACTGTTCGTTGCGTTGTGGTGGCTTCTCCTGTTGCAGCTCATGAACTCTAGAGGGCCAGCTCCGTGGTTGTGGCGTACAAGCTTAATGGCCCGTGGTCACTTCCAAGACCAGGAATTGAACCTGTGTCCCCTGCATTGGCAGGCGGATTCTTAACCACTGGACCACCAGGGAAGTCCTTGACTCACTTCTTTGTAAACCCCAAATCAAATATGAAGGTTTTCCAAGATGGTATTGAAGGCAGGAGCCAAGTTTCAGATTAAAAGCTAGCTTGGATGGGGACGTCCCTGGTGGTCCAGTGGCTAGGACTCTGCACTCTCAGTGCAGGGAGTCCAAGTTCTATTCCTGGGGTTAGGGACTTAGATCCCACACACCAGTGCTAAAGATACCAAATGCCGCAACTAAAGACCCTCCAAGTGTGTGTTAAGTTGCTTCAGTCGGTCCAACTCTGTGCGACTGTATGGACTGTAGCCTGCAAGGCTCCTTTGTCCATGGGATTCTCCAGGCAAGAATACAGGAGTGGATGACCATGTCCTCCTCCAGAGGATCTTCCTGACCCAGGGATCGAACCCCTGCCTCCTGTGTCTCCTGCCTTACAGGTGGATTCTTTACTGCTGAGCTGCCAGGGAAGCCCAAAGCATGTCTTATAAGACTTCGAAAAAGAGAAGACAAAATATTAGTAGAGGTTCTGGATGAAAATTTGGGGAATGGGTCCTCAAGTTGGAACAGAGTCTGGATCAGGGGCACCGAGGTGCGGGGGGTGGGAGGGGGCCGGCTTCCCATCCTCCAGGGACAAGGGATTCCCAGTCCCCAAGTGGAATCCTGCCAGATTAACATTAGTAAACTCCAGTAACCCCTACCCTGACAGGCAAGAAATATTGTGGCCCATGTTGGGTTCTCTGATCTATGATTTATTGATGGAGAGTATGAAATTTTCATTAAAACAGACTGCTGTTTCTTATTCATTTGTCACATTTTAAATTTATATTTTAAAACATTAATAAAACTGACACAAAATTTTTTTTTTGGAAATGTCAAGGATATTTCAGAGGTGGGACCAGAGTAGAACAGGGTCTCCTGTTGTAGCAAAGGGAAGAATTGTTTCCAGAAACCATCTTCTGGTGACACTGTTTTCCCTCCCTGAACCCCATGCTCAGCTTAATAAGGTCTCGTGTCTCTTAAAGGACGGGATTGTTTACAAAGTCCTTTCATTTTCTTTATCTTGAGATATTTTCTAGTATGGCCTGGGACAGTCTTGGTTTATGTTTGTGTTCTTGGCATTATTGATAGTGATTGCTGTTCCTGTTTGGGTGACAAATTATATGGCCTTCTGAGTCCAAGACTGCAAGATTTTTGCACTAGACATAACTGGTTCAAGTTCTTGGTATACCACAGCACTTTTTTTTCCCCCATGGAGTGTAAATTTTGCTTTTTAAATTTTTTTTTTTATTGTTTTAAACTTTCATTTTGTATTGGACTATAGCCAATGAACAATGTTTTGATAGTTTCAGGTGGACAGCAAAAGGACTCAGCCATTAATATATTATTACATGTATTCATTCTCCCTCCAAACTCACGTCTCATCTAGGCTGCCGTATAGCATTGAGTAAAGTTTCCTGTGCTACACAGTAGGACCTTATTGATTATCCGTTTTAAATAAAGCAGTGTGTATGTGTCCATCCCAAACTCCCTAACTATCCCTTCCTCCCATCCTTCCCCTCCGGCAACCGTAAGTTCATTCTCTAAGTCTGTGAGCCTGTGTCTGTTTCACAGCTGGGCTAATGTGTGTCATCTTGTAGATTCCACGTGTGTGTATAAATGATATCATATGGTATTTGTCTTTGTCTGTCTGACTTACTTCACTCAGTCTGATAATCTCTAAGTCTGTCTATGTTGCTGCAGATGGCATTATCTCATTCTTTTGTATGGCTGAGTAATATTCCGTTATTTGTTTGTATCATATCTTTATCCACTCATCTGTTGGTGGACACTTCATGTTCTTTATTCTATGTCTTGGTTATTGCAAAGACTATGGCAATGAACACTGGAGCACAATATCTTTCTTTAGCCTGGATCCTCACGGGCAGAGAGAAGATAATAGTAACGCTACTTTTATGTTATTAGGAGTTGAGATGAGTGGCATGGCTGGCACAGTGTTTGGCATATAGCAAGTGACTAATATCTGATCACTGTCATCATAACTGTGGTCATTACTGTCATTAGACTCTGCAGAGGCCTGGTCCATACTCATCTCCTGGCCTCACCTCCCCACTGTACTCCCCCAGGCAGCCTCTCTCCAGCAACTTGGGACTTCTTTCAGTTCTTTGTGTCTGTTGAGTTGCCTCAGGCCACTGCCTGCTTCCCCTTTACACCTGAATAATTCTTAATTAATCTTCAGATCTTGGTTCAAACATCACTCCCAGGGAAGCCTTCCCTGACTCCTCCTGTGAGATCAAATGCCCCGTTATCAGCTCCTGCAGCATCTACATCTTTCTCCTGTAGAACTGGACACTGGAGCGCTTTTCCATTCAGTCTGCTGATCCTTTGGTTCATGCTCATCTCTCTTGCCAGACTGTCAGTGCCAAGGGGGCAGGAACTGTGCCATTTGCTTGTCACTGGTTCCTGGTACCCAGTGCAATGATGAGGCATCCCAACTGGTCAGTGAGAATTGGGTGAAGTTAATACAATGGAATATGACTCAGCCATCAAAAAGAATGAAACAATGCCATTTGCAGTGACATGAACAGACCTAGAGATTATCATACAGAATGAAGTAAGCCAGCCCAAGAAAGACAAATATGTTATCACTTACATGTGGAATCTAAATAAAATAATGCCAATGAACTTTACATGCAAAACAGAAATGAAATGTGGTTACCAAAGGGGAAAGGGGATGAGGATAAATTAGGACTTTGGGATTAACATATCCACACTACATACATATAAAATAGAAAACTGGCAAGGTCCTACTGTAATTCACCCTCAGCCTCACCCCATCCTCTTCCCCAGCCATGCCCCACTCCCCTCCCTTCCTCCCCAAGCATCCCACAAGGGAAAAGACTCCTGATTCTCGTGTCTTCCAGATACTGTCCTGGAACCCTGGACTGCCTGAGCATAAATGGCTCAGGGATCTCAGACATTTGTTCACCCCCTATATTGTTCATAAAGATGACAGCCAGATGGTGACAAAACCTTCAAGTTTAAAGAGAATGGAAGTAACTGTGGAAAAAATAGTAACTCACAAATATGGTATTTTAGTAATCAGCATATTAATCTATCCAGGGATTAAATTAGTCAATAAATATTTATTGAGCCCTTCATTATATTCTAGGTACTTGGTTGGGGAGTGGGGATACAGTGACTGGGGATATATTTTTAAGTCTCAAATACATATGGTATAATGGTATAATTTAAATATAGCACAAATTTCTCTATAATATTAAAATGATATCTATTGCTGCTTTTACATACTTATTTCCAAGAATTATAGTCAACAACCCCAGAATATCTTTTGAAGATGGTAGAAGTTGATGAGAATTTAAAAAAAAAGGAGAATAGGTATAAATAGAAAAAAAAGTTTATTTTTCTTTTCCATTATGGCTTATTAGAGGTATTGAAGGTAGTCCCCCCCTGGACCCTGGAGAAGGAAATGGCAACCCACTCCAGTATGCTTGCCTGGACAATCCCATGGACAGGGGAGCCAGGCAGGCTACAGTCTAGTGGGGTCACAAAGAGTTGGACGTGACTAAGTGGCTGAGCACAAACGTAGTTCCCTGCGCCATGCAATTGGCCCTTGTGGTTTATCCATCTGTTTATAGTAGTTTGCATCTGCTAACCCCAAACACCCAATCCATCCCTCCCCGCACCCGCCCGGCACCCACAAGTCTTCTCTATGCCTGTGAGTCTGTTTCTATTTCATATTAATAGATAAGCTCATTTGTGTCATCTAAAATGATATGTTTTAAAAAAAATTTATTTTAATTGGAGGCTGTTTACTTTACAATATAGTGGTGGTTTTTGCCATACATTGACATGAATCCATGGGTGTACATGTGTTCCCCGTCCTGACCCTCCCTCCCACCTCCCTCCCCATCCCATCTCTCAGGGTCATCCCAGTGCACCAGCCCTGAGCACTCTATCTAAAATGATATGTTTTTATACACTGAGTGGTCAGTAAGCACTGGGTGGATTTTGTCTGACAGGGAACAATCTTTAAGATCAGTTGTTAAGTGTAAAAAAACAAGGTTAAAACAGTGTTTACTTTGCTATAGTGTAAAAATAAAAAGAAAGAAAAAGTAAGGTGGAGTAGGAAGAATATATAAACATATCTGCTCTGGAGAACCTAAAGGGCTATAGACAAATATCTAATCTATAGCATTTGTTCCTGGTCTCCCAGATTCCTGTCTTTCTCATACGCAGAATACATTCATTATATCCTGCTGCTGCTGCTGCTGCTAAGTTGCTTCAGTCGTGTCCGACTCTGTGTGACCCCATGGACTGCAGCCTATCAGGCTCCTCTGTCCATGGGTTTTCCAAGCAAGAGTACTGGAGTGGGGTGCCATTGCCTTCTCCGTCATTATATCCTAACAGACCCCAAACCTTAACTCAGACACAGTGAAGTGTATAAAACATGAGAAACACAACACACACGTGTCTTGTTTGGATTAATACAATCATATGGCCCCAAATTCAGAAGATAGACTCGTGTCTGTAATGAGTGGTCTCTCTCCAGCCTCAGGTCCCTGCCCATTGAGGCTTCTCCCAGAAACCACCCAGCACCACCATCCCTTTAGGTACTCCAGAGCAGGTATATATTCTTTTATACACCTGCTTTATATATTCTTTTATATATAGAGCAGGTAATATATTCTTCCTACTCCACCTTACTTTTTCTTTCTTTTTATTTTTACACAAATGGGAGCAAAGCAAACACTGTTCTAACCTTGCTTTTTACACTTAACAACTGATCTTAAAGATTGTTCCCTGTAAGTACACAAAAAAGCTTTCATGTTCTTTTTACTGCTGTTTTTTGATAGCTGTGGGGATGTCAATGGTGAATTATTAATAGTAAACCAATACAATGGAAAACTTCTGCAGGGCTTTGCTGTCATGAAAAGAAGTTCCTGGCACAGAATAAAACTGGTGGAAGAAAAAAAACCAGATTATATTTGAGTACCTATATTACCATGTTTATGTAAAACAGTGTGTGTTAGTTGCTCAGCCGTGTCCAACTCTTTGTGCAAGGACTGTAATCTGCCAGTTTCCCCTGTTCATGGAACTCTCCAGGCAAGAATACTGGAGTGGGTCGCCATTCTGTTTTCCAGAGGATCTTCCCAACCCAGGAATCGAACCCAGGTCTCCCGAATTGCAGGCAGATTCTTTACCATCTGAGCCACCACGTGGGTATAAACAACAGCATTTCTTTCTCACAGTTCTAGAGGCTGGAAGTCCAAGGTCAAGGTGCCAGCAGATTTGGGGTCTGATAGGGGTCTGCTTCCTGGTTCATGGACGGTTGTCTTCTCTGAGTCATCCCAAGGCAGAAGGGGACAAGAGCTCTCTGGGGTCTTTTTTTTCAAAGTACTAATTGCATTCATGAAGGCCATACCCTCATGACCTAATCCCCTTCCAAAGGCCCCACCTCTACACACCATCACCCTGGGAGTCTCCTGGGCACAGAGCCTTTCTGTGTCCCCTATTAAAACAAATTATTATTTTAAAAATTAATTAATTAATTTATTGTACTTTACCATATTGTATTAGTTTTGCCATACATTGACTTGAATCTGTCATGAGTGTACATGTGTTCCTCATCCTGAACTCCCCTCCCACCTCCCTCCTCATCCCATCCCTCTGCGTCATCCCAGTGCACCAGCCCTGAGCACCCTGTATCATGCATCAAACCTGGACTGGTGATTCATTTCACATATGATAATATACATGTTTCAATGCCATTCTCCCAAACCATCCCACTCTTACCCTCTCCCACAAAGTCCAAGAGACTGTTCTATACATCTGTGTCTCTTTTGCTGTCTTGCATACAGGGTTATAGTTATCATCTTTCTAAATTCCATATATATGCATTAGTATACTGTATCGGTGTTTTTCTTTCTGCCTTACTTCACTCTGTATAATAGGCTCCAATTTCATCCACCTCATTAGAACTGATTCAAATGTATTCTTTTCAATGGCTGAGTAATACTCCATTGTGTATATGTACCACAGCTTTCTTATCCATTCATCTGCTGATGGGCATCTAGGTTGCTTCCATGTCTTGGCTATTATAAACAGTGCTGCGATGAATATTGGGGTATAGGTGTCTCTTTCAATTCTGGTTTCCTCCGTGTGTATGCCCAGAGTGGATTTCTGGGTCATAAGGCAGTTCTATTTCCAGTTTTTTAAGGAATCTCCACACTGTTCTCCATAGTGGCTGTACTAGTTTGCATTCCCACCAACTAAGAGGGTTCCCTTTTTTCCATACCCTCTCCAGCATTTATTGCTTGTAGACTTTTTGATAGCAGCCATTCTGACCAGCATGAGATGGTACCTCATTGTGGTTTTGATTTGCATTTCTCGATAATGAGTGATGTTGAGCATCTTTTCATGTGTTTGTTAGCCATCTGTATGTCTTCTTTGGAGAAATGTCTCTTTAGTTATTTGGCCCACTTTTTGATTGGGTCTTTTATTTTTCTGGAATTGAGCTGCAGGAGTTGCTTGTATATTTTTGAGATTAATTCTTTGTCTGTTGCTTCGTTTGCTAAACAGCCTTCATTCAGCCTCCATGGCCTTCCTTGAGTTCTACTGGGCAGATTCAGTTCAGTTCAGTTCAGTTCATTCACTCAGTCATGTCCAACTCTTTGCGACCCCATGAATCGCAGCACGCCAGGCCTCCCTGTCCATCAACAATTCCCGGAGTTCACTGACTCACGTCCATTGAGTCCGTGATGCCATCCAGCCATCTCATCTCCTGTCATCCTCTTCTCCTCCTGCCCCCAATCCCTCCCAGCATCAGAGTCTTTTCCAATGAGTCAAAAACAGCCTTCATTCAGCCTCCATGGCCTTCCTTGAGTTCTACTGGGCAGATTCAGTTCAGTTCAGTTCAGTTCATTCACTCAGTCATGTCCAACTCTTTGCGACCCCATGAATCGCAGCACGCCAGGCCTCCCTGTCCATCAACAATTCCCGGAGTTCACTGACTCACGTCCATTGAGTCCGTGATGCCATCCAGCCATCTCATCTCCTGTCATCCTCTTCTCCTCCTGCCCCCAATCCCTCCCAGCATCAGAGTCTTTTCCAATGAGTCAACTCTTTGCATGAGGTGGCCGAAGTACTGGAGTTTCAGCTTTAGCATCATTCCTTCCAAAGAAATCCCAGGGCTGATCTCCTTCAGAATGGACTGGTTGGATCTCCTTGCAGTCCAAGGGACTCTCAAGAGTCTTCTCCAACACCACACTTCAAAAGCATCAATTCTTCGGCACTCAGCCTTCTTCACAGTCCAACCCCCACAACCATACCTGACCACAGGAAAAACCATAGCCTTGACTAGATGGACCTTAGTCGGCCAAGTAATGTCTCTGCTTTTGAATATGCTATCTAGGTTGGTCATAAATTTCCTTCCAAGGAGTAAGCATCTTTTAATTTCATGGCTGCAATCACCATCTGCAGTGATTTTGGAGCTCCCCAAAATAAAGTCTGACACTGTTTCCACTGTTTCTCCATTTCCCATGAATTGATGGGACTGGATGCCATGATCTTCGTTTTCTGAATGTTGAGCTTTAAGCCAACTTTTTCACTCTCCACTTTCACTTTCTTCAAGAGGCTTTTTAGTTCCTCTTCACTTTCTGCCATAAGGGTGGTGTCATCTGCATATCTGAGGTTATTGATATTTCTCCCGGCATTCTTGATTCCAGCTTGTGCTTCTTCCAGTCCAGCGTTTCTCATGATGTACACTGCATAGAAGTTAAATAAGCAGGGTGACAATATACAGCCTTGACGTACTCCTTTTCCTATTTGGAACCAGTCTGTTGTTCCATGTCCAGTGGGAAGGGAGGGGATTGAGACCAGGGAGAAATGGTCAAGAACAGCCTTGGGGCAAGGTCTTGTTTCCCCATCGACTGACACCCACAATGATATCTTTGAGCTGTTTTGCAGATGCTGAAATGCCATCCAGCTAGGAGAAGTTAAAGATTAATGATGGTATGACTGCCTGCAAGCATGTAGACCCCGACCAACAGTTGGACCTGAAGGTTGATGATGCTGACTCCTACTTACCTCACCACCAACTCATCAGAATGTCCATGACATGGTCGTGTCCTCTTTGAATCATTACTTTGAAACTTCTCACTATCTTCTCCAAGTTGGAAGACACAATTTTGAGGGCACGAGCCTACCATGTCCCCTTTTGCCTGGCAAAGTAACAAAGTGCCCCTTTTCTACTTCACCCAAAGCTGTCTCTGAGATTCAGTTCCACACTGGTGTGCAGAGAAGCTGAGCTTTTGGTGTCATTTGGTGGTGGTGGTGGGGCTATAAACATGTAGTCTATGGCATTCCACTCCTGATCCTCCTGATTCATGTCTTTCTCACCTGCAAAACATACTCATTACATCCCAACAGCTCCCAAATCTTAACTCATCTCCACATCAACTTTCAAGTCTAAAATCCTAAATCTCATCTAAGCATCACCTCAATCAGAGATGGGAGAGACACCAGGTCTGAGTCATCCTGAGACAAATTGCTCTCTAGCATGAACCATGTGAAATCCATCAAATGATGAGCTTCGAAAATACAATGGTGGGTGAGTAATATTCCACTGTCTATGTGTACCACATTTTCTTTAGAATATACTAACAACAACAGCAACAACAAGAACCTTAGATATAGCTCAAGTGGCCACTAACAGGAGAATGGTTAAATTATTTTTAGTGTAGTTATACCATGGAATACTCTACAGCAATAAAAAAGAACAAATTACTGAGGCATGACAGCATGACAAACCTGTATCATTTTATTTACATGAATTACGAGAAGAGGCAAAGCTAATCCATGGTGCTAGAACTTGGTAATGCCAAAGAACGTTCGACTACTGCAAAATTGCACTCATCTCACACGCTAGCAAAGTAATGCTCAAAATTCTCCAAGCCAGGCTTCAACAGTACATGAACCGAGAACTTCCAGGTGTTCAAGCTGAATTTAGGAAAGGCAGATGAACCAGAGATCAAATAAATTGCCAACATTCGTTGGATCATAGAAAAAACAAGAGAGTTCCAGAAAAACATCTATTTCTGCTTTACTGACAACGCAAAGCCTTTGAATGTGTAGATCACAACAAACTGGGAAATTCTTCAAGAGACGGGACTACCAGACCACCTTACCTGCCTCCTGAGAAATCTGTATGCAGGTAAAGAAGCAACAGTTAAAACTGGACATGGAACAACTGATTGGTTCCAAATTGGGAAAGGAGTACATGAAGGCTGTATATTGTCACCTTGCTTATTTAGCTTATGTGCAGAGCTCATCATAAGAAATTCTGGGATAAGTGTGGAACAGACATTTCTATTCTCAAAAAGAGAAATAGAAAATAAGAAAAAAAAAAAAAACCAGATTTCAAGGGAATCCAAACTATGAGACAAATTCCATGAAATCTTAGGACTGGAGAATAATCCTCTTTGGCTCAAGGCTCTGTCCTTCAGGCTTACTGGGGCTGTGATCCCACCCTCCAGACCTTTTACTATAGGCTGAGGATGGCAACCCTATAGGTAATGGCAACTCACTCCAGTACTCTTCCTGGAAAATCCCATGGGCAGAGGAGCCTGGTGGGCTGCAGTCCATGAGGTCACTAAGATTCGGACATGACTGAGCGACTTCACTTTCACTTTTCACTTTCATGCACTGGAGAAGGAAATGGCAACCCAGTGTTCTTGCCTGGAGAATCCCAGGGATGGGGGAGCCTGGTGGGCTGCCATCTGTGGGGTCGCACAGAGTCGGACACGACTGAAGCGACTTAGCAGCGGCAGCAGCAGCAGCAGCAGAGGATGGAAGACACAGACCAGAAATGGTGGTGGTCCTAGGAACCTCAGCTGTAAGCCTACCTCCTCCCTGGTACTGGGCATATCAAAAGTGCCTTAGACATGTAGCAGATAAAAGGTAAAGTGTCCGTACATAAAGAAGCAGGAAAGAGATCTTCAAATCCACTCTCGTTTTTTTTAGAGCCTCATTTGCGGACATCATCACTTCAGCTGATTGTAGTAATAAATTAGCTGTGACCTCCCCATTGTTAGCCGTGGTTCTCCAGTGCTGAGATGCCTCTGTCCAAATCAACCTGCTCACTTGACAGATGAGGATGTGTATTCCCTCTACTGCTCGTCTAGCAGAAGACAAGCCTTGGTGAATTGTTACTGTTCAGTTGCTAAGTCATGTCCAACTCTTTGTTACCTCATGGAGTGCAGCACGCCAGGCTTCCCTGTCCTTCACCATCTCCTGGAATTTGCTCAAACTCATGTCCTTTGAGTCAATGGTGCCATCCAACCGTCTCATCCTCTGTCACCCGCTTCTCCTCTTGCTCCCAATCTTTCCAGCATCAGGGTCTTTTCCAATGAGTCAGCTCCTCACCTCAAGTGGGCAAAGTAAAATTTGTGAATTGAGTCCAGTTCAAAGTCATATATGAAGAACTTTCAAAGCAGGCAGTCCCTGGGCTGGGCGGTGGGCTGTGTGTGTGAAAAATAATAAAAAGCGTTCTTAGAGATAACAGAGTTGAGATCTAGGATCTTATTCCAAGCTTTCTGTGTCATTTTAAAATTTGTTATTTGCTTATTTTTGACTAGGCTGGGTCTTTGTTGCTGCGTGCGGGTTACTCTCTAGTTGCGGTGCGTGGGCTTCTCCTTGTGGGGGCTTCTCTCCGGGTTGCAAAGCGTGGGCTCCAGGGTGCAGACTCAGTTGTGGTGCACGGGCTTAGTTGCCTCGAGGCCTGCAGGATCTTCCCGGATCAAGGACCGAATCCATGTCCCCTGTGTGAGCGGGTAGATTCTTAATCACTGAATCAGCATGGAAGTTCCTAACCCCTTTATCTTATTTTTCTGTTTTTGCTTTCCACTTTATATGCTGTTTATCCACTTTTCCAGGAAGCCTGTTTGGGGAAGGGACTTGTTCAAGATCAAAGAGCCAGGGCTCTTCCTCGATCAGGGACTTTCTATGGCACCATAATCCATAGCCTCCCCTCCACAAGAAGCACATAAAAGATGGCAGGGCTGTCTACACAAGGAACCTTCTGGATCTTCACGTTGATTTGACTTGATGAGAATTCTGCAGGAACCCAAATTTGCAGGTGATGTCTCTATGATGAAGGATTCGGCGCCCTGCCGCATTCATCACAGAACTCATAAGAGCAGTGCCTGCAGTTTGCAAATCCTTTTTCCTTGACAAATGATATATTTCATTTTTTTCCCATGATCTTCTTGCATTATTTCAATATCATTAATACTCGGCAAATATATTAAAAAAGTAATAAACTGGCAATTATGATTGTGCTGTGGACCCCAAACTGCAATTATTCATTACATTTCAATTATTAACTTCACTTCAAATGTCTTTCAGCAAAGATTGCCAAAAGAAAAAAACGTCCCCATGAAACTTGGTTCCCTGGATTTTGGAAACCCATGTTTCACTCTGACTTGATGTTGCTCTGATTTATCTGCTATCTCAGGGATGGAAGAATCAAAATAATAGCAAAAAAAAATCTTCCTCTTTACTTAATAAATAATAACCATCTACACCTTATATTTATAGAGAGGGTTTTTTTTTTTAACCTTTCTAGTGCCTTAATGGGCTTTCCTGATGACTCAATGGTAAAGAATCTGCCTCCCAATGCAGGAGACATGGCTTTGATCCCTGGGTCAAGAGTATCCCCTGGAGAGGGAAATGGTAATACACTCCAGTATTCTTGCCTGGAGAATCCCATGACAGAGGAGCCTGGTGGGTTACAGTCCAGGGGGCCACAAAGGGTTGGACACAACTTAGCAAGTAAACAACAACAAAGGTCCTTAGTATCTATTCTTGCATTTCATTTGAAAACAGTGCTAACGAAAAGTGTGGGCCCAATATGATTGCTGACATATTGACTGGGGACACAGGTATGGAGAAGCATAGGGTTAGGGAGAGCAGACACCTGGATGCTGAGATTTCTGATTGCCTAGTTCCACTCTGACAACATCTGAGTACCAGCCTCAGTTCCAAGATGACTCCGGAATGAGAATGAAGTCAGCCTCTGAAGATGATGAAGATGGTGATAATGATGGCAACAGCTGGAGCTGTTTTCGGTCTTAAGTATTGGCATATGTTGCCTTGTCTAATCTTCCCAAGGACTCCGTAGGGAAGAGACAATTGTAACCCCATTTGATGGGAAGATTAGGAGATTTGCCCAAAGCCCCATAGCTGCTCTCTAGGTAGTACATCCGTAACAATGGCACCCCGACCACCACTGGCTATGATGAGGGTTACATGGATCCAATGTAACTATGATGATGCTTACGAGGATCCAGCATAACCATGACGACGGTTATGTGGATCCAGTGAGACCAGGTGCCAAGCACAGTCTCAGCCTGTTGCATGTGGCATTGTGTTCAGTCCTCACCACAGCCCCACAGAACAGATTTTCCTCCCACCTCATTTTGATAAAGAAGGATCCTGAGACTTAGAGAAGACGAGAGACTTTGCTCAAGGTTAGTAACAATCACCACCCTGTGCATCTTGCCCACCAGGGCTCTTCCTCCAACACCTCCACCAAGGACTTACACATTTTACTTCACCTCTCCCCGAGGAAAAGCAGTGTTGAATGAACATCTACCAATGTGGATGCCTCTGGAGAGATCTTCTTCGAAGAATTTGGTTTAGCATTTGCCCTCAGAGGAGTCCTACCATCTCTCACATTCCCCCTGCAGGATAAGTGATGGCCATAAAGAACATGAGGAATTTCATTTTCTCAAAATAAGCAAATTGTATTAAATTTTAATGGTGGTCATTATAGGCTGGTTTGTCTCTGGCACCTAAGTGAATCCTTCAGTTCCCTTTGAAGAGAGTTCCATTTGTTCAGATTAATTGTCTGCAATTTTGTCCGGCACGTCCTCATCCTGGTCATTGGCACTGCAAAGGCTTGTCTCCTTCTGGGCAGAGCCAGTGAGGTAGCCTTTTGACCTTTAACATATGCCTAATAAATATTCTAGATTTGCTGATGAATGACTTGGTCTCACGACAAGGCTGTAGAGTGTGCAGAGATGGGAGGAGGCGAATGTTGAGTGAGTTTTGGAATGAGAGTCACTCCTGGCTTCACGCTGAGGAGCTGGGTGCCAGGTGGCTCTCCCGGCCAGATGCCATCATAGCAGGGGTCACGCTGGGTTTCTGAAACGTTTGACTGCGTCTTTCTCAAGGGTGGGCATCACCCTCCCAGGCACACAGAGGAGATATTCTGTATCCCCATTCGTTCAACCATTCAATTTTCCATGAAGCATCCCAGGGGCATCTTTAGAGCTAAGGACCAGATTGTGCCACTAACCTACTTAATACATTTCAGAGTTTCTTGTCACACACAGGATAAATTCCTAACTCCAGGGGCCTGGGGGCCCTACATAATCCACTCCCAGTGCTACTCTGACCGCCTCACCTACTCATTGTCCCTCGGTCACAATACTCCATCCATTTGGGCCTTTGCTCATCTTTTATGATCACACAGAGACATGTTTCTGCCCAGGACCTTTGCATTTGCCACACCCTCTTTCCAATGCTTTGCCTCCGCATCTTCCTGTGGCTGCCTCTTGTTGGTCCAGATCTCAGCTTAAATGTTCCCTCCACTGTCAGAAAGGATAAGCCTGGGCGCCTAATATAAATAGCCCATCCCTGCCACTCTCCATCTCGTCCCCTTATTTTATCAGCTCTTGTTTAGTCACTCAGTCATGTCCGACTCTTTGAGACCCCATAGACTGTAACCTGCCAGGCTCCTCTGTCCATGGGATTTTCCCACCAAGAACACTGGAGCAGGTTGCCATTTCCTCCTCCAGGGGATCTTCCTGACTCAGAGATCAAACGTGCACCTCCTGTGGGAGAACCCGAGTCTCCTGCATTGGCAGGCCAACTCTTTAACACTGAGCCACTCGGGAAGCCCATTTTATCAGCTCTTATCATTGTTTGAGCTTGTTTGCTGCATTCATTTCTGTGAGCGTTACTTGTTTGTTGCCTGTCTCTTCCACTCTAATGGAAGCCCCGCAGAGGCAGGAACTCGATCTGTGCTGTTCTTTTCTGCATCTTCCCTACCTTGGAGGTAGCCCGTCACACTGTCCGTGTTCAGAACACGTCTGCTGAGTGAATGGGGGTTATTTCTTGAGCATGTATGATGTGTAGGTTGGGTGCTGGGAATACAGCTTTGAATGACATTCATGTGGTTCCTTTTGGTTGTTATTGTAGTTGCTAAATTGTGTCCCACTCTCGATCCTCTGGACTGTAACCCATCAGGCTCCTCTGTCCATGGAATTCTCCAGGTAAGAATACTGGAGTGGGTTGCCATGCTCTTCTCCAGGGGATCTTCCCAACCCAGGGATCGAACCTGCGTCTTCTGCATTGCAGGCAGATTCTTTACCATCTGAGCCGGGCAAGTCTCAGATGGGGTTTCTTCAGTTGGGAAGTTGAAACAAGCATGTGCTGAAGAGGCTCTCCTAGCTCTATTTTCTTAGTGTGCAGACTCCTCCAGGGTCCACTGCTTAAGGAAAGCATGGCTGCCCCTGGTGATGATTCTCAGAGCCGTTCCCCACTTGGCCCTAAAAGGCAGTACTTGAGATCTTGGCTGAACCACTTCTTTTCCCAGGGTCCTAAAGAGGGAGTTGGAATGGGATAAGTTATGTGTTGTGGTTTTAGGCATTAATGAATATGAGAAACTAAATTATTGGATTTTGCAATGCAAATTACATTTTGCACACAAATTCTTCATTTCTGAATGCTAAGGACTCATAAAGAATGTCAATGGTTTATGAATTAGACCATTAGCATGCAATTTGTGATTCAAACAGCACACCAGCACCGTGTAATAAGTAACTATATAAAGAGTTGTGTTGTCTACAGTTTCAAAATATTTTGCTTGATGCCTTAGAAAGTTCTCAAAGGACTCCAGGGGTCCATCCTTCCTTTCTCCCTTCCTGCTTCCTCTCCCTGCCTCCCTCCTTTCCCTCCTTCCTTCTTCTTTCCTTCTCCCTTCCTCCTTCTCTCCTTTCCTTCCTCCCTCCTCCCATTTTCTGCTTCTTTCCCTCCCTCCCATCCTTCATCTCCTGTTTGACTCTCCTCCCCTTCCTTGTCTCTTACCTTCCTTCCCCCCCTTCTTTCCTCCCTCCTTCCCTCCTCCCTCCTTCCCTTCTTGTCTCCTTCCTTCTCCCCCACACCTACCCCCATCATTCTCCTTCTATCAGTCAGCTACATCAGCCATTATTCCCACCTTTCCCAGATTGGATTGCAAGAGCAGAAGATGAATCTAGATAAACTCTTCCTTGTTTTAAGGATGGAAACCCTGAAGCCCAGAGAGTGAATGGGTCACATCCAAGATCCTACATGAGTAGAACCAGCTGGCGTCAGGTCACTGACATGTAACACTCACCCCTCCATCAACTCTTTCGTGCTAAGGTGCAGTTGACTCGTCTCTGACACTTTCCTTGAGAGTGTTTTTATGGAGGGAAAGCGATTAAGGCCCTGGCTTCCAGGTGGGATTAGAGGGTGGGAAAGAGGTAAGGACCCTGAGAGAAGAAATGTAACAGGGAAAAGTGAATGCAACCTCATCAATTTCAGCAAATGCGAATTTCATCAACTCTAGAGTTTGTCCATTGGGATGACTGATCTCAAGGTGGTTAGGACCAGCAAGTGGAATTGAGGTGAAGTTTCAATTCAGTTGGAGGTATAAGGTCTCACAATTGGACGATCAGTCAAGGAATGGCCAACCAGGTAAAGTGGGGAGTGTGCCATTACTTAGAGAAGTTCAAATTGAATGCAGACACAAATTCATGGGAATCCAAGAGCCTGAAGTTCCTCTGCTTCCATAGAGGTCAACCCTGGAGAAGGAAATGGCAACCCACTCCAGTATTCTTGCCTGGAGAACCCCACAGATGGAAGAGCCTGGTGGGCTACTGTCCATGGGGTTGCAAAGAGTTGGACACAACTGAGCAACTCCACTTTGGTTGTGCCTCAGCTGGGGGGAGCTTTTAAAGCTTTCACATCCAAGCAACACAGAGCATCAGTTAAATCAGGATTTCTGGGGGCTGGGATCTGGAGCATCAGTACTTTTTAAAACTTGCCCTTTATAAGTTCTAATGTCCAGACACAGTTCTTCAGAAGCTCTGTAGCCCAGAAGTTCTAAAATTTTAGTGTGCATGAGAACCACTGCAGAAGTTGATTGTAAATGTTGGTTCCTGGGCTAGTCTTCCCAGATATTCTGATTCTGTTCCTCCATGGCCCATTGTCCAGCCATCACTTCTCTTCCAGTGACAGGGAGGAGCCAGATCCAAGGTGATGGATTGACGTTCACATGACAGGGTGTTACCTGGAAACTGGGTTCACTTCTTTGTGGGTATTGAGTTAAAAAGACACAACTAGCCAAAGATGGGAAAAAGAAAAAACTGATTACTTTCGGCAAGTAAGGAGAACATTGGGCATCTTTCCCAAAGCAGTATCTTCCTGAACAGCAAAATCGGGGAATTCTTAAGCTAAAGGTGCCACTGTGGTAAAGAATCTCTTGCCGATGCAAGAGACTCAGGAGACTCAGGTTCGATCCCTGGGTTGGAAAGTTCCCTTAGCTAAGGGAATGGCCACTCACTCCAGTATTCTTGCCTGTAAAAATCCCATGGGCAGAGGTGCCTGCCAGGTTACAGTCCATGGGGTCACAAAGAGATGAACAAGACTGAAGCAACTGAGCACACACACAGAAGCTAAGGGTACATGCATATTCATGAAGGGGCTTGGGCAGAGGAAAATTCAGCATAGAATTAGGGCAAAGGTTGACAGAATCCAAGCTTTAGCTGATTGAAGTCACAAAGGTCAGAAAAATTCAACATCACCAGCACTGAGGTTCTGATCAACCTGGGGTCTCAGCCTGCAGTTACCTCCACCTGGGTAGGGGCCTTAGTTCCTATGGAACCCAAAGATTTGTATTGGATTGTAATGTATTTCCCTGGAGGAGGAACTAGGACCCTGTTTTATCTAGGAACTGTTGTTTCTTAATTGGTTTTTCTTTGTCCTGAATCCTTTTGTTCTCTTAAGATCGTTAATTACTGAGACCTGTTCAAGGGCAAGCATTGAGACAGGCTTAGATCACAAAACGGTTTAGGTCAAAAATGGTTTGTCTTGGGGCTTCCCTGGTGGTCCAGTGGTTAGGACTTCCCACTGTCAGTGCCAAGGGCCCAGGTTCAATCCCTGGTTGGGGAACTAAGATCTCATAAGCCACATGGCAAAGAAAAAAAAAAGAAAGAAAGAAAAAGAAAGGGTTGTCTTATGTCAAGAAAGCCACATCCAGTTTTCTTTCTTCCTGAACTTCTCCCACCCCATTGGCCTATAGGAGCTCTCACTTGAGTCCCACGGACAAAGATGGCTTTAGGAGTCCTGCTCAGAATCGGTGTGGGACAACATTTAGCTTCAGGGATATGCACGTGACCGTTGCCTTGACTAAGAAGTTAGTGATACAAGAAAACAAAACAACAGCTACTTCTTTCAAGTAGCATTTCTTCTCTCCTCAGTTTGAAGGCATCTTTATCTTTGCTTCTCACCCTGGTCATCTTCCAAGCAGCAAAGATGCTAGAGAGGCTACTCTTTTCCCCTACCTGTTCTCCAAACTGCTCGTCTAAGTGGCATCCCCGTCTGCCCTGCAGGTTCCCCTTAGGCTTCCAGACATCCTTGCCTGGGTAGACCCTCAAAACCAGCGATCTTTGGCTAGGTCCTAATGAGTGAAGAACTGTTAAGTCTGCTGAGGATGCCTACAAGCAGCCATTTTCCAGAGAGATGGCAAGCCAAAGCATGATTCCAAGGACCAGAGGCAACAGAAACTGCCCACACCCTCCCCCTACTCAAACGGATGGCAATGGACTTGATGAAGGAGGGTCTTCAGAAGCTCACACACTTCAAGGCCCCCTTGCTAGCTCCATGAGTGATGGCTACAAGGCAAACAGCTCACCTTGGGAGATAAAATATTTAGAAGCTAGCATAGCATCCCCCACCCCCCACCGCTGTGCTTGATCAAGAAGAAGGTTCATGCATTTAAAAATATTTTGTAAATCACGTTGAAGGCTGACAATGCAGATTTACCACTTGGGCTGCAATTTAAATACCAGGTTATCCCCTCATTATGTTAACAGAGCCAGGAGCAGCCAAGTCACTCCCCTCTGATCTGCGGAAGTCTGTCCTGCTCCCCTAGAAGCTCATTCTTCTGCTCTGGCTTCCTTCTGAGACACTCCCCATGGTGCAAGAGGTGGAGGAAGCGATGATTGGATGCTTTGGGAGTACTTGTTGGCTTTGGAGGAGCAGGTCAGAAAGGGGCAGCAGGGCCTATTAACTAGATCAGCATGGAGGCGTCTGCAGAGAAAAGGGGGGGACAGTGGGTGGAAGCCAGGTGCATCTGCTTTATCAGAAATTAAGGATTCCTCCAAGAGAGAAGGTCTTTCCAGGTAGCGCTAGTGGTAAAAAACCCCCTGCTGGCCAATGCGGGGAAATATAGTGGGACCTGGGTTTGATCCCTGGGTCGGGAAGATCCCCTGGAAGAGGATATGGCAACTCGCTCCAGTATTCTTGCCTCGAGAATCCTATGGACAGAAGAGCCTGGCGGGTTGCAGTCCATAGGGTCACAGAGAGTTGGACAGGACTGAAGAGACTTAGCACACACGCAGCCAGCAACAGAGAAAGTGAGAGTGTGTATATGTGAGTGCATTTTGGGTGAGTAAATTCCTACCAGACTCTATCATGAAACAAGCAGCTTGACAGATCTCATGGAGATGACGGGGAGGGGAAAATAATGACTTGCTAAAAATAAATAGCTCACAGAATGCTCCCCTGCCACCCTTTATAGGGAAAAGGAAGGGTAATGGGGTGAATTTGGAGTCAGAGTCTGCTTATTAGCTGTTTACTGCTGTGTGACTTTAAGCAAGTTCCTTAACCTCTCTGGGCATAGCTTCCCTTTCCTGCAAAGTGGGGCAAAAACAGTACCTCCCTTAATGGTCTCATATGAGGATTCAAAGACAACACAGGAGAGGGAATTAGTGCAGGCTCAGAGTAAAGAGCTCAGTGTGGATTGCTAAAGTCAGAAAAATCTCATGACCGGAAAAAAAAGTCTTATCATAGACCAGGCATCTTGTTTGGGATTTACATACATTTTCTCATTTTGTGCTAACAATGAAATCATAGGGAAGTATCCATTGTGTTAGGGGAAGCATGCTGACTGAAACTGCCCACACAGGCCAGGCACAGTAGTAACCATTTGTGTGAGTTATTTTATGACAGGAGATCCCAGTAAGGAACATGGAACTAACAAGCCACCACCAACGGAAGAGCTCGGGAAAGGTCAAAAGGAGATGCCACGTGTCCTACCACCTCCCAGAATCCTTCTTGCTGGCATCCATCTTGGCTGAGCAATGCATGCACTCCGAGGAGGGACCCTGAGTCAGAATGATTGGCCAAAGACAACCCAGAAACTAATCCCATCACCATAAAACCTGAGACTGCGAGCCACGTGGCAGAGAAGTTCTCTTGATTTTCTTTACCCTCCTGCTCTCCACCCGGGCACGCCTTCCCAATAAAGTCTCTTCCTTTGTCAGCAGGAGTGTCTCTTTGGACAGTTCATTTCCAAGTGTTAGACAAGAGCCAGGTCTGGGGACCTGGAAGGGGTTCCCCCTTCCTGCAACAATTTCATGCCCATTTCACAGGTGAGGGGACTGAGGCTTGGATAAGAATTAAGCCCTGAATCACACAGGCACTGACAGGCAGAGTTAGGATTAGAATTTGGGTCTCCCTGACATCTAAACTTAGCAAGAACAAGGTAGCCAATGACACAACCTCCTTATTAAGCCATTTGGTAAGAGGTCCCCACTTTATGCCAGGTCCTGAGCATACAGACTGAGAGAAGACCTTTGCTGCTTTGGTTTCATGGGTTTGAAAGCTGCAAACACCTTTGAGATGAACACTGAGTGATTAATGTTTATTAAATACCATTTGTGCACCTGCTAGGAGTTAAATAGGGCTTCCCTGGTAGCTCAGATGGTAGAGAGTCTGCCTGCAGTGCTGGAGACCCAGGTTCGATCTCTGGGTCAGGTAGATGCCTGGAGAAGGAAATGGCAACCCACTCCAGTATTCTTGCCTGGAAATTCCCATGGATGGAGGAACCTGACAGGCTATAGTCCATGGGGTCACAAAGAGTGGGACACGAACTGAGCGACTTCAGTTCACTTCACTTCAGAGTCAAACACCATGCTGGCTTTTGTATGGTGCCGTTTGTACCATGCAAGGTGAGCTGGTTCTGCCCCAGGGCCTTTGCACTTGCCAGGATGCTCTTGCCCATGATCTGGACACCCCAGCTCTGTTTCACCCTTCAGATCTCACCCTCTCATGTCACCTTCTCCAAGAAGCTACCCCAGTAAAAGCAATGCTCCTGTCTCCCTCCTTCCTTCCCCAAGTTGCACAATCTGTAATCATTGTGTTCAGTGATTTATCTCCTGCTTCTTGTCTCTTTTCCTCTGGGAGAATGTAAACTACTCTGTCTTTTCCATGCTTCAGCCACAGCCCTGGAGACATTGTCTGGCATGAGGCAGGTGCTCAATAAATATTGTTGAATGGATTGAATGAATGAGTGAAGGAATCAATAAAGCTCTTTCATCTTCCGGAGTCCTGGTTTCCTTCTCCATAGAATGGAGGTGGCTATACCTGCATCCCAGGGTCGATTTGGGGACATGCAAGGCTGAGATGTAATGCATTCTCATGATATTGAAAGGAAAGGAAAACTGCACCCCAAGGTCGTGCATGGAGAGGCACCCGGGCTGGTGAGAGCTCAGTAAACACTGCCATCTTCTCCTGTTCCCACCTCCGACCCAGCTTTGCCTTAGGAGAGGGAGAGGACAGGCATTCTGTGTTCTTGCTTCACCAGGGCCCCGCAAGCAGTCTGGAAAACACGAGCTGATGTTGGAGGGCTAGGGTCCTTGCTGGAGGGCTGGGTTTTGAGGATCTCATTCAAGCAGGAGCAGGAAGGTGAGAACTTTGACTGCGGTGTCTGTACTGGGGCTGCCCTGATCTCTCTTGCAGGCACTGGTCTGTTTCTCCGAGCAAGCTTCTTCCCCAGACTTTATCCCCAGAGAGAGCCCCAACCTCCTCCCCTCCTGCTTCCCAACTCATCTTCCCTTTTCTTTTCCTCTACCTCAATTCTCCTCTCCCTTCAACTCAATGATTTCCTCCCTTTCTAAGGAAATGAACAAATTTTTATGAAGCCCTGAGTATGTGCCAAGTACTGCGCTAGGCACTTTACATGGATTATCTAGTTTCATCCTCCCGACAATTGGCAAATCATTTCTATCTTAGTTCTGGGGGAGTGAGGCTGAAGGAGGTAGAGTGACCTGCCCCAAATACATGGCTGGTAAGCAAAGGAACTGGGACTTGAACTCAGGCAGCCAGACTTCAGAATTCACACTCTTAACCACCACCCAATACTGTGGCCACCTGATGCGAAAAGCTGACTCATTAGAAAAGACTCTGATGCTGGGAAAGATTGAAGGCAGGAGGAGAAGGGGACGACAGAAGATAAGATGGTTGGATGGCATCACTGACTCAATGGACGTGAATTTGAGCAAGCTCCGGGAGTTGGTGATGGACAAGGAGGCCTGGCATGCTGCAGTCGATGGGGTTGCAAAAAGTTGGACATGATTGAGCGACTGAACTGAGCTGAACCACCATCCTTATCAACTCTGACTCTCCCTAAGAGTTAACTCCAACAGTTATCTCCCACTCCTAACAGCCTAAGAAGCTTCCCTGGTGGCTCAGTGGTAAAGAATTCACCTGCAATGCAGGAGATACAGGTTCGATCCCTGGAGAAGGAAATGGCAATCTCCTCCAGTATTCTTGCCCGGGAAATCCTATGGACGGAGGAGTCTGCTAATATACTGTCCATGGGGTTGCAAGATCACCACCACCCTAAGAGCTGAAGTCCAACCCTTTCTTTCCCTCTTTTCCATTTTCCACTATGTTCCTAATTCCAAAAAATTGGGATATAGTTCAGATATCATCAAATTCACCCTGTTAAAGTGACTTCCCAACTGTCCAGTGGTTAAGACTCTGTGATTTTATTGTAGGGAGTGAGGATTCGATCTCTTGTCCAGGACTAAGATCCCACAGGCTGCATGTCACCACCCCCCCAAAAAAAAAAAAATCACTCTTTTAAAGCGTACACTTCCATGGTTTTTAGTATATTCACACAGTTGTCCAACCATCATCACTATCTAATTACAGAACATTTTTATCACCCCAGAAAGAATCCCATTCCCTCCTCCCTCCAGCCCTGGCAACCTCAATTCTATTTTCTGTGTCTATAGGCATTTCATACAAATAGGATTATACAATGCTTGTCCTTTTGTGTCTGGTTTCTCTCAGTGTCTTCATATCCCAAGTTTAAAATATCGATGGAAGAATGTTCATGTGTTATAACTTAACCCACATCCATTAACTTTCCTTGCATACCAGGGAGCTGGGAGTATTGCTTTTATGTGGCTGAATTCCAGGATATGGTGGAAGTTGGAGAGATGGGGAGGCTAGAAATGTAGGTTTCAGGTGGTCATTGATGGCTCTGAACGTGTGTAGCGATTTGAGTTTCATTACCTGAGCTCCTCTTTCTGCTTTTGGTTCCTGCTCGAAGGTGTCCAGATGTCTTTATAAAGGGACACCTGGGTGGTTAGGAGAACATATCAGCTTTCTCAGCATGAGTCATGCTATTCTCCGGAGGACTAACCTTTCTAAGAGGGGGCTCTGTTAGGTACCATTTTCCTGCACTTTTAAGCAACAAATGGAATCACTTTGCTGTACACCAGAAACGTTGTAAATCAACTATACGTCAATTCATCTCCAATTAAAATAAATAAATTTATTGAAAAAAAGATATTAGTCCCAAGAGCTTAGCAGTTTTATCCCCATTTTACAGATGAAGAAATCGAGGCACAGAGACATGAGGGAACCGACTCTAATATTCAGCCAACAGGCAGTCAAACTAGAATCAAACCTGGGTCTGATTTAAAAGCCCAGACTCTTCTACTCACTACACAAACAGTGTGGAAGTCACTGGTCATATTGCTCAGTCCAGTTTGATTGTTTATACCTTCTCTGTATTTACTGTATTAAAGCTATTTGGTTACGAGCAATAGAAATGAGCTGTAGCAAACAGTTAAAAAATAGGGGTTTTATTGAGAAGGAACTAGGTGATAACATAAGGAACCCCAGAAAGTAGTGGATAACAAAGAATCAATAAAGGCAAGAACTGGAAACTCTCTGGTGGTCCAGAGTTTGGGACTTGGTGCTTTCACTGCTGGGGGCCCTGATTCAGGAACTAAGCTCACACAAGCCAACCAGGTGTGCCTCACATGACCTAAGCTCAAGATTCCATGATGCTTCTCTTAGAGTGCCATGAGTGAGTGAGTGAGAGTCACTCGGTCGTGTCCGACTCTTTGTGACCCCGTGGACTATACAGTCCATGGAATTCTCCAGGACAGAATACTGGAGTGGGTAGCCATTCCCTTCTCCAGGAGATCTTCCCAACTCAGGGATCAAACCCAGGTCTCCCATATTTCAGGCAGATTCTTTACCAGTTGAGCCACCAGGGAAGCCCAAGAACACTGGAGTGGGTAGCCTATCCCTTCTTCAGCAGATTTTCCCAACCCAAAAATTGAACTAGGGTCTCCTGCATTGCAGGTGGATTTTTTTTTTTTTTACCAGCTGAGCTACTAGGGAAGCCCAGAGTGCCGTGACTCAGCTTCAGAGATATATAGCCCCTACTTAGCCTTCCAAGTAGCGAAGTCCTAGAAGGGAAGCCAAAGGGTGCAGCTTTGCTCCAGGTGCTCATGCCTGTGTCTTTCAGTCATGGCTAAGTTGGCAGAAGGGGAGGTCACAGAGTCTCACCTCTTTCCAGAGGGTATGTTATTGTGAGCCAGGAAGACATCCCAAGAGGTCTCAGCAAGCTAGTGCTGGAATGTTGGAGAGTTTCATCCTACTACTGGTTTTCCTTCTCCGTTCCCAGCAAACCAACTAACTTTGATTCAAATCAACACATAAGCCGGGGGTTTTCCTGGTGGCTCCGTGGTAAAGAATCTGCCTACCACTGCAGGGGACACGGGTTTGATCCCTGATCCAGGAAGATCCCAAATATCATGGATCAACAAGCCTGTGTGCCACAACTGTCAAGCCTGTGCCCTAGAGCCCGGGAGCCACAACTACTGAGCCCATGAGCTGCAGCTGCGGAAGCCAGCACGCCCTAGAGCCTGTGCGTTGCAAAAGAGAAGCCAGTGCAGAGGAAAGCCTGCAGAGCAACAGAGATCCAACACAGCCAAAATAGATAAATTAAAAATAATTAAAGTTTTATATATATATGTGTGTGTGTGTGTATATATATATATATATATATATATACATATATATATATAAAAACATAAACCAGGAGCTAGGAGAAAGGACTACATGGGGCTGACTTACCTTTCAGGGTACCTTGATCTTGCCTGCTAACAAAGTTGGCTCAGAAGTGGATCCATAAGATAAAAAGAGAGAAGAGAAGCAAAGAATAGGGTCTGAGAAGGGAGTGAGGAGCAGAGCAACAGACGTGTAAATGATAGTCTGCTCTGAAAGTATGACCCACGGCGGGGAGGGAGGAGAAACCATGCTGAGCTCATCTGGAGTGACCCCATCCCCATCCTGACTGTCACACAAAATGGATATCAGATATATCACCACCATGGCGCGCTCCTGTTTTCATCAGTTGCAACATGGTAAGCGCAGCCCCCATGTCAGTTTGTTAGACGGCAGAATCTGTAATCAGCAAGGCGAAGCCCCATTAGTGGACAAGACAATTTCATCAAACAAAATTTCACAAATAATGTATTGCTGTTTGTCACTGAGACACTTAATACACCAGGGGCTGCTCCCAAAGCTTCCATAATCAATTTCTGCTAATTTGCCCATTCTCTGGCTATGTGAGGGTGCTGGTAATTTCATATTTTACACACCCACGGAGGTTACGGTAATGGATTCAATTCTGGAAAGTGCTGTTATGACTTTGAACGAACTTGAAAGGTTTTTGCATTTGTTTTCAGAGAGAGTGATTCAACCTCCACCACATGGGCCTGATCTGTAAAGACTGGACGTGAAAACTGCAGACTAGCTTTTCTTAGAGACAGCTGTCTTCTTGTTAAACCTCCCTGCTCATGAGGCAGGCCAGGCTCTGCACTGAGACACTTGACTTCCTTTTTATCTGGATCTTGATGGTGGCGGAGATCACCTCTGAACATCTGAAGGAAAAAAAGGCAATTATTGAAAAATTCTCCTAGAATGACTTGGCTTTCCTAACTCCATTCTTTTTTGAAACAAACACCCAAAAAGTAAGTTGGCAGAGGTGAGACATAGACATTTTCTTCTCGACCCTGGCCCTTCTGAAACCATCCCTGTATATTCAGCTTTTTTTGGTTTCTGAGCTGCCTGTCTCCTTTAAGCTGGTCAGGCATGACCGTGGAAGGCAACACAGGAATAGAAGCCTTTAACTCTGTTGCAGTAGCCCCAGGAGCATGGCATTTGTGATACAATGATCAAAAAGGGTTTCCTGACTGCCTGACATTGACTGAGTGCTTTGTACAAGGAGAACATTTATTTTATTTTTTAAAACTTTTTATTTTGTATTAGGGTATAGCCGATTAACAATGTCGTGATGGTTTCAGGTGGACTCAGCAAACGGACTCAGCCATACATATGCATGTATCCATTCGCTCCTAAACCCCCCTCTCAGATACATAACTCTGAGTTACATACATAACTCTGCTTGCATAACATTGAGCAGAGTTCTATGTGCTCCACAGTAGGTACTTGTTGGTTGTCCATTTTAAATGTAGTACTGTCTACATGTTGGTCCCAAACTCCCCAATTATCCCACCCCCATCTTTCCCCTCAGCAATAGTAATCATTCTCTAAGTCTGTGAGTCTGTTTCTGTTTTGCAGTTCCTTTGTACCATTTCTTTTTTGATTCCACATATAAGGGATGCTGTGTGACATTTCTCCTTCTCTGTCTGATTTATTTCACTTTGCGACAGTCTCTAGGTCCTTCTGTGTTGCCACAAATGGCATTATTTCATTCTTTTTACTGGCTGAGTAATATTCCGTGGTTTATATGTACCACATCTTTTTTACCCATTTCTCTGTTGATGGACATTAAGACATGTCCTAACAAGGGGAACATTTAATCTGATGAATTCCTTTAAAGTGACCCAATCCTTTTTACAGATTACAAAATCAAGGCTCAGTAAAGTTAAATAACATACTCAGGTTTCCCAGTCTGTCTGGTTACAACCCCTGTGATCTTAACCATTTGGCCATGCTACCACCGGTGTGCTGGTAAACAACCAGCTTCTTGCAAAAAACAAAACCAAGAACCAAAACAAAACTAATCAAAATTCTGATTTGTAGAGGTTGTCAAGAGGTTAAAGCGTCTGCCTCCAATGCGGGAGACCTGGGTTCAATCCCTGGGTTGGGAAGATCTTCTGGAGAAGGAAATGGCAATCCACTCCAGTATTCTTGCCTGGAGACTCCCATGGACAGAGAAGCCTAGTAGGTTACAGTCCACGGGGTCGCAAAGAGTCAGACACGACTGAGCGGCTTCACCTTCACCTATATACTCTCAACATGGCTGATCTCAGGCTGCCAAGGTGAGGTTGTGGAGTAACACGGAGCAACACGGCTGGTGATGGGTACTGCTCCCCACCTAAATACCTCTCGGAGCTGTTCATGTGACCCACCGTGGACTCTGGTTTCTGTCGTTTCCCCAGTAATCCAGCTCAGACTGCTTTGGCTTGGAGCTCACTTTGATCTCAGATGAACTGGTGGATACATCACTTTGGTTCTGTCTTCTGATTTTCCCTATGATTCAGGCTCACTTCCAGGGAAAACACTTCATTCATCTCTCGTTTGACACCCCTGCTGAGATGACCTTCCCACTGAAACTTGGATCTGCATGGAACCCATTTTTTCTGAAATTCGTTAATGTCTCAGCCAGTTGCAGTGCGTGAGGATGGTAAGGTGTCCTCTTGTGAGAGTGCACGGGTGTTCTGGTTGGTAGAGAGATGGGCTGCAAACTCACTCAAACATGCCATGTTGGAGCCAACATGAATGGGCTGACAAAGCACAATGGGCTCTTCAACTGGGAGAGAGTTTGGAGGATCTGCCTCTTCTGGAGTGGACAAGGAGTCCTTTCCAGACTCTACAGAAGCAGAGACTCTGGAAGAAATCTATGCGTTACCTGTTGCTGTTCAGTCCCTCAGTTGCATCTGACTCTTTGCGACTCCATGGACTGCAGCACACCAGGCTTCCCTGTCCATCACCATCTCCCGGAGTTTGTGCAAACTCTTATCCATTGAGTCAGTGATGCCATCCAACCATCTCATCCTCTGTCGTCCCCTTCTCCTCCTGCCCTCAGTCTCTCCCAGCATCAAGGTCTTTTCCGATGATGAGTTACTTACCATTCCTCAGTAAGGAGCAAGCCAGTGATCAGACTCCATGCTTGCTCCCCAGGGTGCAATTAGGCCATTCTGATGACATTCTCATCCTTAAACCAGAGGGGCCTCTGGGAATGCTCTCTGGTAGAGGGTGGCAGAGCTGAGTTTAATAAGGAAGAAGTGAACTAATGAGAAAGAAGGATCTCTGAAGCTCAAAGGAGCCCCATGAGTTTGGTGGGAGATGGATGGTGGCTGAGACTGGGACATGGATGGTGCCTTGGAACACCCAGGGAGGAGGTGTAGGCTGCTGAGAGGAGAGAGAACACCAAGGAACAAACATCTCTGGCTTTCTGGAGGGTGATGGCAGATTTCCTGTGCCCACTGCTGAAACGGGGGGTGGCAATAGCTTTTGCCTCCTGCGGTAGCACCTGGGAAAGGCCCAACACAGTGCCTGGTGTGCCTTGTAAACACAGAGTGATGTTAGGTGGTGTTCTAACAGGGACCTGTTAGGGTCCCTGGTGCATCACCTGTCAGGGAGCGTCAGTAGGAGCCGGGAGGCAATATGGAAGTTTGGTCGAGGACTGGTGGCAGGTGGCAGGGCTCGGGGCAGGGGAGAGAAATCTCACTGAGGATTCCAGAAGAGCCTGGGGGTTCCTGTGGTTTGGGCTGGGTGCTGGGACAAAGAAGGCATCTTAAGAGTGGCTCCATCAGCTATTCCCTGGTGGTCCAGTGGCTAAGATTCTATGTTCCCAGTGCAGGGGGTCAGGGTTTGATCCTTGCCAGGGAACTAGGAGGCTCAGTGGTAAAGAGTCTGCCTGTCAATGTAGGAGACACAGGACATATGGGTTCAATCCCTGGGCCAGGAAGATCCCCTGGAGTAGGGCCTTGGAGTAGGAAATGGTAACTGACTCCAGTATTCTTCCATGGGGGAATCCCATGGGCAGAGGAGCCTGGTGGGCTACAGTCCCTTGGGTTGCAAGGAGTTCGACACAACTGAGTGATTCCATGCGCACGCACAGGGAACTGGATTCCAGATGCGGTGACTGTAGATCCTGTGTGCTGTGTCTAAGACCTGACACAGCCAAATAAATAATAAATAAGTATAAATATTTAAAAAAGAGCGGCTCCATCTAAAGTAGAGAGTGGAGGAGGTAATATTTATGGGACATCCCCGAGACTCTTCTGGACACTTTCACATTCATCATTTCCCTTGTGTTATTCAGTCGCTAAGTTCTGCCTGACTCTTCGACCCCACGGACTGCAGCATGCCAGGCTTCTCTGTCCTTCACCATCTCCCGGAGCTTGCTCAAACTCATGTCCATTGAGTTGGTGATGCCGTCCAACCATCTCATCCTCTGCCATCCCCTTCTCCTTTTGCCTTCAGTCTTTCCCAGCATCGGGGTCTTTTCCACTGAGACAGTTCTTTGCATCAGGGGGCCAAAGTATTGTAGCTTCAGCTTCAGCATCAGTCCTTCCAATGAATATTCAGGGTTGATTTCCTTTAGGATTGACTGGTTTGATCTCCTTGCAGTCCAAGGGACTCTCAAGAGTCTTCTCCAGCATCATAATCTGAAAGCATCAGTTCTTCAGTGCTCAGCCTTCTTTATGGTCCAACTCTTACATCTGTACATGACTACTGGAAAAACCACAGCATTTTCCTTTAATCCTGACCAAAACCAATGACGTAGCATCCTCACCTCTAGTTTACAGGTGAGAAAATGAGGGTTCTGGAGAGTGAATTGGATTGAGCAGCAGGTGGGGAATCTCAGGTCTTTTAGGGCTTCTGGGGAAACAAAGCTTTTCCACTACACCCCTGAAGAGCCAACAGAGAAGTGGAACACGCCTGTCCAGAGAAGGGACCAGAGAGGATGCTGTAGCCCCCAGCAGGGCTGGTGGCTCAGTCCTCCCCCACCCCTACTCTATCCTC
>SJXQ01008361.1:234560-385236 GCA_006408695.1 Aepyceros melampus | reverse complement strand
TTTCTGATGACCAGAACACCCCCCACTTGGTTCATTCTGCCTCTCTGCACGCCCCAGCCCAGCAAGACGCCCCCGGCCTCTGCTAATGTTCCCAAAC
The DNA here is from genome assembly GCA_006408695.1 of Aepyceros melampus. Lineage (NCBI taxonomy): Eukaryota > Metazoa > Chordata > Mammalia > Artiodactyla > Bovidae > Aepyceros > Aepyceros melampus. Next base: position 385,139 of record SJXQ01008361.1, on the reverse strand, counting down.
AGACCTTTCCCCGAGACCCAGACAACAGCCCAGTTATCTTGGGCCAATCGAAAGCCTGCTCCCTGCTTGGGGCCTGCATCCAGAGGCGATTTCTCTTTTTCAGGAGAGTCTCCCAGGGACCCGAGAGCCGCTGTGAAGGTAATTAGGAAAGTTTGGCCACTGGAAACTGGTCTCCCCCTCCTCCCCGTGGAAGGGAAGGGAGGGGCTGCATCAATATGATAAGGGAGAGGACAGAAAAGCAGGCGCCTGTGTGTTCAGGGAACTCTGGGCCACAGAGGGATTTTTCATGTGTTTTCAGAACTGGCTGGAAGCTTTTCTCTCCCCTGCCACTCCTCCAGCTACACTCTTGGCTCCTGACTCTTCCCAGCAGCTGATGATCAATAGCAATTAAGATACTAATTATGCTTCCTCTCCATTCACCGCACCCAGGAACCGCTCTGCCTCCTGTCTTACCCTTTTCTTTCCCTAAGTCCCACTCATCAGCAGGGTCTGTTGGCTCTGCCTCTAGTTATGCACATGGGATCAAATAATTTCCCTCCATCTCTGCTGCTGTTTTGGTCCAAGTCACCCATCTCTTGTTCAAACCACCAGGAGAGTCTCTTAACTCTGGATAATCCATTAGAAATGCAGATCACCTTATGTGGCCTTACCCTGTTTCAACCCACTGGTGACTCTTATTTGCTTTTAAAACAAAAGCTGAAATCCTCTCTGTGAGCTGACTCATGTCTGCCTCGCCGAGGCTGTGTCTTCACTTTTCCCCAGGGTTCACGGGCTTCCACCCACCCTGGCATTCATCATGCTCCTCAAAAATGGCCCTGACCTGACACCTGTCCTCCAGGACATTGCATGGCTGACTCCTTCAGGTCTGAATATCATCTTTATTTTTTTTATTAAAAAACCCCACATAGTTATTGATTTATTTGGCATGTTGGGTCTTAGTTGGGTCATGGGGGCTCTTGGTTGTGGGGGCCTTCTCTCTAGCTGTGGGATGCAGGCTCAGTACCTGCAGCACCCAGGCTTAGTTGCCCCAAGGCATGTAGGATCTTAGTTCCCCGACCAGGGATTGAACCCATGTCTTTTGCATTGGACAGTGGATTCTTAACCACTGGACCATCAGGGAAGTCTCCCATCTTTCCTGAGGCTTTTCTTGCCCACCCTTTTAAAGTACCAGACAGCCCCACTTCCCAGTGAACTCTGCTCCCAGGCCCTCTTTGATTGTCTTCAAAGCATATTTCACTGTCTGAAACTATTTTGTTTATTTGCTGCGATTCATGGGGTTGCAAAGAGTCAGACACAACTGAGCGACTGAACTGAACTGAACTGATAGTTTGCTACACAATAAGCTGCATATTCCTGGAGAAGGAAATGGCAAGCCACTCCAGTATTCTTGCCAGGAGAAACCCATGGACAGAGGAGCCTGGCGGGCTACAGTCCATGGGGTCACAAAGATTAGACAACAATAATAACAAAACTGCGTATTGCCACTAGAAAGTGAGTTCAGTGGGACTGGGAACCTTTCCTGTTTGCCTGTCGCAGTATCTCTGTCACCAAGAAAAGATGCTTGAAAAACTTGTGGAATGGGTGAATGAATGCCAGGAGTGAAGTCAAGTGATTATTTTTTTTTAATTAAAGTAGCATTGATTTACAATGTTTCAGGTGTAAGCAAAGTGATTCAGTTGTACACATCTATCCATTTACCTATCCATTCTTTTGCAGATTCCTTTCCATTATAGGTTATTGGAAGATAACATAGTTCCCTGTACTATACAGCAGGAGACTTCCTTGGTGGCTTGGTGGTAAAGAATCCGGCTGCAATGCAGGAGACACTGCAAGAGATGCGGATTTGATCCCTGAGTCGGGAAGATCCTCTGGAAAAGGAAATGGCAACCTGCTCCATTATTCTATGGAGAATCCCATGGACAGGGCTGGCAGGCTATAGTCCACGGGTTGCAGAGTCGGGCACGACTGAAGCGACTTAGCAAGCGTGCACTATATTGCAGGTCTGCATCTGTTTTATGCATATTAATGTGTATCTGTCAATCCCAAATTCAGTCCTCTCCTTTTTCCTCTTGTGTAGCCATAAGTTTGTTTTTCTATGTCTCTGAGTCTATTTCTGCTATAAAGAAGCTCATTTTTTATCATTTTTTAGGTTTCATATGTAAGTAATATCATGTGATATTTGTTTTTGTCTGACTTACTTCACTTAGTTTGGTCATCTCCAGGTCCATCCAGGTTGCTTCAAGTGGCATTATTTCATTCTTTTTTATAGCTGAGTAATAGCTGGGAGGGATTGGGGGCAGGAGGAGAAGGGGACGACAGAGGATGAGATGGCTGGATGGCATCACGGACTCGATGGACGGGAGTCTGAGTGAACTCCGGGAGTTGGGGATGGACAGGGAGGCCTGGCGTACTGCGATTCATGGGGTCGCAAAGAGTCGGACACGACTGCGCGACTGAACTGAACTGAATATTCTATTGTATTACATATATATAGTGTATGTATTGTATTCTTCTTTCTTCATTCATCTGTCAGTGGACATTTATGTTCCTTCCATGTCTTGGTTATTATAAATAATGCTGCTATGAATATTGAGGTGCACGTATCGTTTTGAATTCATGGTTTCATTTTTTCTTCATACTGAAGCTCCAGTACTTTGGCCACCTTATCCAAAGAGTTGACTCATTGGAAAAGACCCTGATGCTGGGAGGGATTGGGGGCAGGAGGAGAAAGGGACGACCGAGGATGAGATGGCTGGATGGCATCACGGACTCGATGGACGTGAGTCTGAGAGAACTCCGGGAGTTGGTGATGGACAGGGAGGCCTGGCGTGCTGCGATTCATGGGGTTGCAAAGAGTTGGACACGACTGAGCGACTGAACTGAACTGAACTGAACTGATATGTGCCCAGGAGTGGGATTGCTGGATCACATGGCAGTTCTGTTTAGTTTTGTAAGGAAACTCTGTACTGTCTGCATAATGGCTACACCAATTTGCATTCCCACCAGCAGTATACAGGTGTTCCCTTCAGGTCATTTTTAGATCACATCTAATTGCTATTTCCCCTACCATCTTCCTACTTGTTTAGTTGCTAAGTCATGTCTGACTTTTTGTGACCCCCATTGACTGTAGCCCTCTAGGCTCCTCTGTCCATGGGATTTCCCAGGCAAGAATACTGGAGTGAGTTTCCACTTGCTTCTCCAGGGAATCTTCCCACCTAGGGACTGAACCTGAGTCTCCTGCACTGGCAGGAGGTTTCTTTACCACTGAGCCACCAGGGAAGCCCCCTGACATCTTTGAGTTAGGGTTTATCTTCATCTCCATCTTACGATCAAGGAAACTGGAGACTGAGTAGATAAATGGACAGCGACCAGACCACATATGGCAACAGGACGTGTTCTTATGTGGGTGGCCTCTGTTATTTCCATGAAACTGAGGCAGCTTTGAGGGACTGGTGACTTCTCACGGCCACTCAGCTAAAGCTTTGGGTCTTGTGTGTTTGATTCCATGGGCCCCCTTTCTCCCACTAGGTCATACTCTATTTCAAAGAGATCTCTCCCTTTCTTTGCCCACCATCTAAGCAACCAGCGGTGTGGCCACCGAAGGAAGAGGCTGCAGAAAGAGGGACAGGCTGAAGGGTGAGATGTTGAGGGCAGTGGAGAGGAGAGTTCAGAACAGAGGGTCCCCGGATGGAGACACGCAGGTTGGCACAGGAAGCTCAAGTGTGGAAGTGCAATCTCATTGTCCTCTTTCTTGTTCATTTCATAAAAGGAGTCTTAAATGTAGAGAGTTCATCATTTGTCCCTAGATTGTTATTTATCTAAAGACAAATATGACTGTGGAGAGATTGGTGGGAAAGGAGCAATTAGTATTCCCATCCATCTCAGTGAAAGACAATAATAATGTTAATTAATAGCCAAACCAGGGAGCGGTGGAAAAATGCAAAGTCTACAAGCAAGAGATCTTCAGGGGCCGTGTCTAAGTTCCTCTCTGCAGGTGCTTGTTTGTTATGGGATCAAGCAGAGACTGCCTGTCTCTTCTACCACCAGTAGCCGGTTCCCAGTTATTATCCTGTCATGCCAGGGTGAAGTGGGCAGGCTTCAGGAACAGGATACAGAGCCCCAAGAAGCTGGTGGGCAAAGACGAGTGGTGGTGATGGGGGTTTCCCGATGGAGTCATGATCCCCGGGAGCAAGTTACCCAGTTGACTTTGGAAATGGAGATAGTGCTGAAAGGAGTGCCTGCTGGGATTAGCGCAACCTTCACCTTCTTCTGATGACAGCAAGGCATTTTTTCTTTGGGTAACTCCCCCTGCCTGGCTTCCAGCCTTTGTAGTTGGGGTAGGACTGACCCAATACCCACCTTTAAGCCTTTAAGTGTGATACGGGCAAGTACAAGGTGATAGCTTTTGGGGTTTTCATTCGCATCTCCCTGATGCAAATCATCCCTGATGATCAGTGATGATGAGTGTCTTTCCGTATACCTATTGGCCATTTGTATGTGCTCTTTGGAAAAATGTGTGTTCATGTCCTTTACTCATTTTAAAATCAGGTTATGTGGCCTTTTTCTTTTGCTATTAAGTCGTATGAAAAGTCAAAGTGTTTGTTGCTCAGTCGTGTCTGACTCTTTGCAGCCCCATGCACTGTAGCCCAACAAGCTCTTCTGTTCAAGGGATTTCCCAGGTAAGGATACTGGAGTGGGTGGCCATTCCAGTCTCCAGGGGATCTTCCCAACCCAGGAACTGAACCTGGGTCTCCTGCATACAGGTAGATTCTTTGCAGTCTGAGCCATCAGGGATGCTGTGAAGTTGTATGGTTCCTTATACATTTTGGATATTAACCCCTTATCAGATACATGGTCTTGCTTCCCTGGTGGCTCAGAGGTTAAAGCATCTGCCTGCAATGTGGGAGACCCGGGTTCGATCCGTGGGTTGGGAAGATCCCCTGGAGAAGGAAATGGCAACCCACTCCAGTGTAGTTGCCTAGGAAATCCCATGGATGCAGGAGTCTGGTGGCCACAGTCCACAGAGTTGCAAAGAGTCAGACATGACTGAGCGACCTCACTTTAGATACATGGTCTGCAAATATTTTCTCCCATTCCTTTAGGTAGGCTATCAGTAACAAGTCAAAAGGTTGACAAGGATTGGCTAGGATATGGAGAAGAGGAAACCCTTGCACACTGTTGGTGGAAATATAAATTGGGACAGCCACTACAGAGAACAGTATGGATGTTCCTCAAAAAATTAAATATAGACCTACTATACAATCCAGCAAGCCCACTCTGGGTATATACTCAAAGGAAATGAATTGGAGAAATGAATTCAGCATTCCCACGTCCTTTGTAGCATTATTCACAACAGCCAAGCTATGGAAACAGCCTAAACTCTGTTGATGGATGAATGGATAAAGAAAATGTGGTATTGTATTATTCAGTCATAACAAAGAATTCTGCTGTTTGCAACAACATGGATAAACCTGCAGGCCATTAGTGAAATAAGCCAGACAGGGAAGACACATAGCACATGATCCCACTTATATGTGAAATCTGAAAAACTGAAACTCATGGAGACCTCAGAGTAGAACAGTGGTTACTAGAGGCTGCGGGATGGGAGAAAAAGGGGAATGTCAATCAAAGGGCACATATGCTCAGTTATAAGATGAATATGTACTGGAAACCTAGTGTACAGCATGGTGACTACAGTTAATAATGAGGTAGACTTGAAATTTTTAGAAAAACAAGCGTGATCTACACCTGGCATATTTCACTCCCTTGGTTGCCATGATTGGTTCAAACACAAAAGCTTGAATTTTTCTGGACTGAGGGTTTTGGGGAGGCAGGCAATGAGAAATAAGAAAGACCATGGTTACTTAGTGGATTAGAGGCATGTTTCCTCTTGTCTGTCTCTCTGGACCTCTGCTTTATCAACCGCTGTTAGTTAAGCCTCTCAGATGACCAGTTTGGGTCTTCTAATTGATAGACTACTCAATCTTCTATTTGTCTGGATTCCCAGGACAAAATTACAGGGCACAGTGCTGGGAGGCTCAAACTCAGTAGATATCAGTTGGATGGATGAATGGAGGCTGGGTGTTGCCTCCTATACACCATACCTACAAATTGGGTACTTCTCATCATTTGGAGGGGGCTTCCCAGGTGGTACTAGTGGTAAAGAACCCCCCTGCCAATGCAGGAGACATAAGAGATTTGAGTTCGATTCCTGAGTTGGGAAGATTCCCTGGAGGAGGGCATGACAACCCAATCCAGTATTCTTGCCTGGAGAATCCCATGGATTGAAGAGCCTGGTGGGTTGCAGTCCATAGTGTTGGCAGTCAGACAGGACTGGAGCGACTTAGTATGTGCTCACACACACACGCATCATTTGGAGGGTGGTACCTTCTTGTGGTTTATCATCTCAGTGGTTAAAACAGCTCCCTGTAACTAATGGAATGGAAAGAGACACCATCTGGGGAAGTTTCTTAATTATGCTACTTGTAGAAGGATAACTAACCAGAATGACAGTATCTGGAACTTTCTTGGAGGTCCAGTGGCTAAGACTTTGCTCTCCCAATGCTGGGGGCCTGGGTTCAATCCCTGGTCAGGATACTAGATCCCACATGCCACAACTGAGACCCAGAGTAGCCAAATAAATAAATAAATAAATAAACAAGCCAATAAAAAATAAATATTTAAAAAGTCCATTGTTAGTTCACAAACAAAAATTAATACAAAATGATAGTTGTTGTTCAGTTGCTAAGTCATGTCCACCTCTTTGCAAACCCATGGACTACAGCAGGCCAGTCTCCTGTCCTCCACTATCTCCTGCGGTTTGCTGAAACTCATGTCCATTGAGTCAGTGATGCAATCTAACCATCTCATCCTCTGCTGTCCCCTTCTCCTTTTGCCTTTCACCTGTCCCAGCATCAAGGTCTTTTCAACGATTGAAGGCATGATAGTATCTAGTAGTGGAGAAGGCAATGGCACCCCACTCCAGTACTCCTGCCTGGAAAATCCCATGGATGGAGGAGCCTGGAAGGCTGCAGTCCATGGGGTTGCTAAGACTCGGCACTACTGAGCGACTTCACTTTCACTTTTCACTTTCATGCATTGGAGAAGGAAATGGCAACTCACTCCAGTGTTCTTGCCTGGAGAATCCTAGGGATGGTGGAGCCTGGTGGGCTGCCATCTATGGAATTGCACAGAGTCAGACGCAACTGAAGCGACTTAGCAGTAGCAGCAGTGGTATCTAACAGTGATTGTGCAAAACTAAGTAAGAAATCGATTGAAGGGGAAAGAAAGATGGAGGGAAATGTAGAGAAATATTACAGCTAGGTACATATCACAGCTTCCTCCTGTGTTTCTCAAAGTGTGGCCCTTGGCCCATCTGTGTTAGGGAAACTGAACCAGAATTTCTGGGGGTGATGGGGAAGGGGTCCAGAGTCTGCTTTTAATACAAACTCTCAGGTGAGCTGATGCACAAGAATGTTGGAGAATAGAATGTCCTGGCTTTACAGGCATGACAGGGACATGTTTCTCAAGGGTCATGCACCCCCGAACTCAGTGTGACTCTGCATGATTAAGGCAGGGGCACCGTAAGCCTGAGGTCTAGGGAAACAGATGGTGGCAAGGTACGAAACTTGCCTTGAAGAAATCAAGAGAGTATGAAAAAAGAAGGGCTTCCCAGGTAGTTAGTGGTGAAGAACCCAGCTGTCAATGCAGGAGACATAAGAGATGAGAGTTCGATCCCTGGGTCAGGAAGCTCCCCTGGAGGAGGAAATGGCAGCCCACTCCAGTATTCTTGCCTGGAGAATCCCATGGACAGAGGAGCTTGGAGGGCTACAGTCCGTAGGGTCACAAAGAGTGGGACACGACTAAAGCGACTTAGCGCGCACACACACACACACACACACACACGAAAGAAAGGTGGGTTTAGAGTAAGATTTGCAGGGTATTGAAGTCACATGAAGTGAAAGAGGGGCTCCAAAAGGAAGTAAAAAGAGTGGGGGAATGGATGAGTGTCCTGGGGAAAAAAGAAATACAGCTATCACCGTCCACCCCATAGCCCAGGGAAATTGCTTGACTTAAGGAGGTGATAAACGCAAACATGCAGGACATCTTGGAAAAGCAACCTGTGGTAGAAGCATTAAAAATATGAAAAATAGGGGAAATAAAGCTGGAATCATGGATGTAGATGGTGAAGAAGCTAAATATCACTCTGGTAATGCAAAGCCATTTGCTTTTTTAAATACGAAACATAAAATTTACTTTTTAAGCCATTTAAAGCATACAGTTCGGTGGCATTTAAGTACATTCATTTTACTGCACAACCATCTCCAACATCCATCTCCAGATCTTTCTGTCTTCCCAAACTGAAACTCTGCACCCCTTAAACGTTCCCTCCCCATTCCTTCTCCCCCAGGCCCTGCTAACGACCATTCTACTTTCTGTCTCACTGACTATTTTATGAAATTCATATAAGTAATATCATATAATATCTGGCTTTTTGTATCTGGCTTATTTCGTTCAGCATAAATTAAAAAAATGTATTTATTTTTTGGCTGAGCTGGGTCTTCGTTACTGTCTGGGCTTTTCTCTAGTTACAGCAAGTGGGGCTAACTCTCTCTGTGTGGCCTTTTCATTGCAGTGGCTTCTCTTGTTGCAGAGCACAGGCCCTAGGGCACACGGGCTTCAGAAGTTTTGGCTCCCAGGCTCTAGAGCACAGACAGCCTCCACAGTTATAACACAGGGCCTGAGTTGCTCCGCAGCATGTGGGATCTTCTCGGATCAAGGACTGAAGCCATGTCTCCTGCACTGGCTGATGGATTCCTATCTCCTGAGCCACCAGGGAAGGCCTCAGCATAACATTTTTAATGTTCATCCATGCTGTAGTGTGTGTCGGAATTTCCTCCCTTTTTAAGGCTGAATAATGCTCCATTATATGTATATACTACATTGGGTTTATTGATTTGTCTCTTTTTAAAAAAATTATTTATTTGCGTGGCTGCGTTGGGTCTTAGTTGCCGTACCTAGGATCCTCGTCGTGGAGGACTGACTCTCTAGTTGTGGCGCGTGCGCTGAGCTGCTCCATGGCATGTGGGATCTTAGTTCCCGGCCAGGGATCCGGCCTGCATTCCCCGAATTGCAAGGCAGATTTTCAACCACTGGACCACCGTGCAGGTCCCTCCATTTGTCTCTTGATGGACATTTGGTTTGTTATTTAGCGCTTTTGAACAAAAGACTGTTGTGTATGGACATTCATGGAGAAAAATGTTTTGGGGGTTGAGGGAATGGGCAAGAGTTTAGAAGGGAGAGGCACTTTGTGGCCAGGCAAGGAATCTGGGATCTGGCTAACCAGAAAAGATAAATAAATTTAATGCTACTATCAACTGGTGCTGAGTGCATGCCTGCTCTGTTGCTCAGGGGGTGAAGAACTCTGTGATAGATTGGCTATGTCTTTCCCGTTCATGGCAGGAGGGGGAGGTGGTGGCCATGTATTTACATTCCCATCTAAATTGTTTGCCTAGTTTCATAGCCCCTCTGGGTAAGGCGCTAGCTCCTCCAGCTCTTTTAACCAGCGCTGAGGGGCTGCTGAGCAGTGTCTGAAGGGTCATTTCCAGCTTCAGATGATAGCTCTGGTTTAAGAGGCTTGAGCAATTCAGCCTCTGCCCTTGGCAATATCTTGAACTCAAGGATCAATAGTGTTTTATTTTGTTTTCTCTTTCCTCCGCTGACTCATCATCAGTGGTAAGAACCGGATAGCCCTAGAATTCTTGATCACAGGAATATGTGATAGTCCTTCTTCAAGAAGCATCTGCTCATTGACTCAAACTTGTATCAGAGTGAATTGTTGGAGACCTATTTCAAAAGGCAGGGAGTCTTCCATCTGTGCCTATTACCTCGGGCTCGATTTCTATTTTGATTCATTCATATCTTTGTCTTGGGTGAGATCAACCCTGAATATTCATTGGAAGGACTGAGGCTGAAGCTGAAGCTCCAGTGCTTTGGCCACCTGATGTGAAGAGCTTCCATAGTGGAAAAGACCCTGATGCTCTGAAAGATTGAAGGTGGGAGGAGAAGGGAACAACAGAGGATGAGTGGGTGGCATCACCGACACAATGGATGTGAGTCTGAGAAACTCTAGGAGAGAGTGAAGGACAGGGAGGCCTGGCATGCTGTGGTCTATGGGTCGCAAGGAGTCGGACATGACTTAGCAACTGAACAGAAGCAACAACAACCACCCTTGGTTTTTCCTGCATAGAGTGAATTCCCTCTTCTTTAGGTGACCGTCCATGGTTCTTCCCCAGGAGGAGTACCAGTGTTCCATTCCCTGTGGCCTCAGGGGGCTTTCAGCTGAGTGTGCCCCTTCCACCCCCAGCCACGGAGCAGGCCCGTGATGAAGGCTGGCCAGCCGGAGCTTTCTCCATCTCCAGCCACAGCAAGTGACGTAGGGAGAGGAACGGGACCAAGTGTGACCCTTAGGAGATTATACCTGCGCAGGACAAAGGTAGGACTCTTCCTTCCAGATCAGAGTGATGAGTGTTTTCTGTCAAGATCCAAGCATTGAGTGTTTATGCCATGCATCTACTCAGCCTACTCAGCTTTCTCTTGTAGTGAAAAAGACAAAAGACAGTCTAATACAATGACGATGCAAAAACGGATGGGCGTGGCTGTCTTCCCATTAAACTTTGTTTACAAAAACAGGCAGGCTGCTGGATTTGGCCTGTTGCCAGTTTCTGTTTTAAAATAAAGCCATTGGAAAGCAGGAATGTAAGACCCACCTTGTGAAAAGAGCCATGTTAAAACCAACTCAGAAGGGAACTTCCCTGACTAACCGGTGGCGAAGACCCTGTGCTCCCAGTGCAGGGGGCCCTGGTTCGATCCTGGCTCAGGGAAAAGGATCCCCAAGGCTGCAACTGAGAGTTCACATGTTGCAACTAAAGATCCCAAGGGTTGCAGCTAAGAGCTGATGCAGCCAAATAAATATTTTAAAAAACCAACTCAGAGGAAAACAGAACTACAAGTTGGAGAGAATGAACTCCAAGAACCATTACTGACCCCTAGATCTAGCCAAGCCTGAAGGAGGCCATCCTTTGAATAGCCAGTTATGTAGTTCAATAGTACTCTTTACTGCTTAAGGCAATTTGATATGGGCTTTGTCATGAAAGAAAATTGTGACTCCTATAATTCTATCTCCAGTAGTCTGCTCTTGGAGCACTAAAGTTGTAAAATGCCTGAGATGGAAAGACTTTAGAAGCAGGAGGAGGAAAGGGGCTTTAAAAGATCTTAACTTGGAGACCTCCATGGAGCCCTGTCAGCTGCCAGAAGCAGAGAGTCTGACCCCACCCACCCACAGCCCACCCAAGACCCCAAGCACTCTTTCAACCATTGATTGATTGAGGAACTTAGTTTGCTAGAATCGTACCCTGATCTAGAAGGGACAGGAGAATGGACACTGATTGTCTTGTAACTCATGTGCAGTGTGTGGACAATATATGTGCTGGAGACATGCACATAGAGCATTTCATTGCCATTCTTACAACAGCCTAGAAATAGGATCATTATCCTTATTTTGCACTTAAGGAATCAGCAGTATAACTCATCAGAGTTAAGTGATTTGCTGAAAGTAACCAAGACAGTACGTGCAGGAGTAAGATCGTAATGCCAGCTGGGGGCTCGGGGGAGGGCTCCAAAGTCCAATATTTTCCCTCAGTACTTTTGCCATCTTCCCTAACAAGAGACTGAGAGTGGGACTTTGTCCCCGTCACAGAAGCAGCACGTTCATAATAAGCCCGCATGTTACACGGATGAAGACTGGAATAAAGGAAAACCAGTGGCACCTGCCATGCGGTTCACCAGCAGCGCTATAAGCGAAACCTGGCCCATTAGCTATAAATACCCACCCCAGCTCTTCTTTCAAGTAAATTGGTGGGTTGTATTAGGAAATTTTTCTTTGCAAAATGCTAACAATGCAATAGTGCTTAAATTTTATGTGTGTGAGATTATGACTAGATACATAAAGCAGGAGGAAAGAGTCTGCAGCTGACAAGAGCTGGATACACAACGATTCTTTTCTTCTTTTCTCCCAGCCTCGTCCCAAACAGTCCTTGAGTGGAAGAGTTTTTTTAAATGGAGAAAGTTCACAATAAAACTGCTGGTTCATGGCACTTGGACGGGGAGTGGAGAAGCCTGGTGGTCTCTGCTCTTCTGGGGGAAAACATCAAAGAAACTGGGAACTTAGTTGTTGATGCTCAGTTGTTCAGTCATATCCAACTCTCTGAGACCCCATGGACTGTAACCCGCCAGGCTCCTCTGTCTACGGGATTTCCCAGACAAGAATAACTGGAGTGGGTTGCCATCTCCTTCTCCAGGGATCTTCTTGACTCAGGGATCGAACTTGAGTCCCCTGCGTTGGCAGGTGGGTTCTTTACCTCTGAGCCATGTGGGAAGCTCCACTGAGAACACTGCAACTTCCTTAAAAATAGTGATGGTCCTACCAAATCCATCAGCAGCCTGGGTGTGCTCCCTCTGTGCTTAGGGCTGACTCTTGGCCCCCGGAGTTCTGGCTGCAGGGTGTGATGTGGCAGGGCTGCAACATGAACTCAGGTTCTGGGACTGATGGAGAGAGAAGAAAGGGGAGTGGGAGAGAGTCAGGACGCTCTCTTTTCTCTCTTGCTTTTCTTTGGCAGACAATGGAAGAAGGAGAGGAAGATCAAAGACACACGCAAGACGGAGGGAGACTGATGCAGAGTGACAGAAATGGGAGAAGAATCAAAGGGCGGAATCAAAAAAGAGAGAAAGATGAGAGGGTTCAGACCAGAGTCCTGAGGACAATTGGAAGAGGTACAGAAATGCCCAAAGAGAGAAACAGATACTCAGATACACAGGTGTAGGGGTATGCATGCACACACACACACAGACACACACACACTTACAGGGAGAGATGCGTGTGTGCATGCATGCACACATACACTCAGAGGGAGAGAGAAAGAAGAAAAGGAGAGAGAGAGAGGGAAAATGCAAAGAGAAACAAAGTAGAAAGAAACAGGAACCTTTCCTAGTGACATTAATTGTGACATTCAACCTGAGAAAAGAAAGCAAGCCAACACCATTTTCGAGCCTTTTCAAGCTTGTTATGCACCCAGAACTTCAGTTGAATTGGAGAATGTTTGAACACATATAGACAACCTGCCCACAGCCTAAGAAGCACTTCAAGGGGCAATGGTGTCCCACTGGCATCCTGTCCATGGTCCAAGAATCTGGACCCATTGCCCTGGCTCCAGCTGAACCCTTCCAACTGAGGCCCGAGAGCCCTAGACTCTATTCAACAGATGCTCTGCTGACACAGCATGAGTTTGCACCAACCCACTCATGCAGCTGGGATGTCCAGGAGCGCCTGCATGTCGGGACGCATGGACACCCCACAGCTGCATCCCCGCACCTCACTGCAACCTCTGATGTGACTGTCACACTTCCTTTGAACCGACATCCTGGAGGACCAACCATGGCCTCTGTTGGGTCTGTGACCACACAGCAGCCTAAGAGGACACCTGCGGCCAGAGAGACTATCTTGACTTTGACAGAAGAGGGTGCAGGGTTTGTGTGTGTTTGAAAGTTTGCATCATTCTTTTCCTACAAAGGAGTTGCTGTCTTGGAGATTTTTCCATATTTGTTCATGTGAATCAACATCATTGAATGACAAGGTTTAATGGGAAGATAAGGAAAACTTTTCACACCAAGCCCACTGCTGTGCCCACTTAGGAAGAGTCTTGGGTTCCTCGGTGAATGAAGCATTAAAAAAAATTTATTCACTTCTCTTTATTTTTTGGTGACAACTCAGGTGGCATGTTCGATCTTAGTTCCCCAACCAGGGATGGAACCTGTGGAATTGGAAGCAGGGAGTCTTAACCCTTGAACCACCAGGGAAGTCTGAATGGCATGTCTTTGTGAGAAAGGTTACCTTGGTCAGATTCTCATGTTCAAGAGCATCTTCACATGTCCCGTCCGCCAGGAACCTAGCGGGGGAAGGAGCCCTCATGATACCAGTTTGCTCTTGACTACTGCTTTGCAAAAGCACTATATCATCTCACCTTGCCCTCCTCTCTCCTTGTCTTGTCTTCCTTCTGTTTCACACATCCAGACTTTCTTGCTCTCAAAATTAAAAGAGGCTAGCAAATGCCTGGGCAGCCCTGACATGCTCTGGCAGCATCAAACACTCTGGTCTTCTGGGGCAGCTTCTGCCAGGGGCAGTCAGCCTAGGAAGTTCAGAACTGTTGTATAACAGGAAATTTCAGCCCTCACCCTCTGTAGTCTGCTGATAAGAATAACATTGGGTAGCATGTAGCATCTTTAGATTCATCAGAAAGAGAAAACACAAAAAGATGTTTCTGTTTGTAGACAGAAAAAGAGATCAGTGAAGAGCAGTGAACTGATAAGATATCCGAGCAGGTTCAACAGGAAGATTTTGTCTTGAGTTAACTGAAGTTAGGGAATGAATGTGTTAGCTCTGGAGTTGGATGCAAATCTGGGCTCCATGACATTGAGACTCTTCCTTAAACACTGAGACTTGTCTTCCCCATCCGAGAGAGATGAGACATGAGATTCTCAGCCCCTACCCCCAAATTTGTAACTAAGCACTAATAGATGAGAACCCTCTATGCTCCATGTTTGTCATTTTGGAAGCTCTAGCTTTGAGATCTTGGACAAGTAACTCTAATATCTCTGTGCCTTTCTTTCAAAGATCCCACCTGCCAATGCAGGAGACGAAAGGATGCAGGTTCAGTCCCTGGGTCGAGAAGATCCTCTGGAGGAGGGCATGGCAACCTACTCCAGTATTCTTACCTGGAGAATTCCATGGACAGAGGGGCTTGGTGGGCCCCATAGGGTCACAGAGTCGGACATGACTGAAGCGACTTAGCATGCAATCTCCTTAAATGTAAAATGAGACGACTGTTGGTACCTACCTCATTAAGTTATTTGAATTTAGCAATATTGAAGCACTTCGATTAGTGACCAGCATACAGTATGGGTCCAGTAAATGTTAGCTATGGCACTGAGGTTGTCATCAGGACTCTTGACTAAACTTGTGGAGGGCAGAAGGTGGTGGTGGGTTACGGGCTTGAGTAGCCTAACTCTGGGTAGGATGGGAATACAGCCAGGTTTCTTTCTTTTTCCAGTTCTCAGCTTTTCCATGTCTGTCGACCTTTTTTTTTGCCTATCTGAGAATGGTTTTCACTTGCCTCCATTGAGATTTTTGTAGCTTCTCCATCAGAGAGGGTAGAACTCTACCTCCAGCCCCAGGTAGAGATATCCTGGGGAAGAAGTATGATTAATTTGGCTTTCACCTTGTTCCCACTCCTTGGGTGAATCACTGTGGCTAGAGTGGTGAGGTCTGTGATTGGCTCAGCTATAATGACATGACTGTTTGAGATCCTGTGATTGGCTCAGCTTTAATCACATGACTGCTCTTGAGGTGTGTATGTATAGTTGAAATAAAAGCAGTTAGTTTTCCAAAGAAGGAAGGTGCTTCAGAGAGAAGTAATAGACTTCTGCTATAGTTGTTGTTGTTTTTTTTTTTTAAAGATCCCTGCATATTTTCTCGGAGAAGGCAATGACAACTCACTCCAGTACTCTTGCCTGGAAAATCCCATGGACGGAGGAGCCTGGTAGGCTGCAGTCCATGCGGTCGCTAGGAGTTGTACAGGACTGAGCGACTTCCCTTTCACTTTTCACTTTCATGCATTGGAGAAGGAAATGGCAACCCACTCCAGTGTTCTTGCCTGGAGAGTCCCAGGGACGGGGGAGCCTGGTGAGCTGCTGTCCATAGGATCGCACAGAGTCGGACACGACTGAAGCTACGCAGCAGCAGCAGCATATTTTCTGGCCTAGAAATAGGTCCTCAACCAATTGTCCTCTATGCATTGGCCTTCATCTCAAGGGTCCTTATCTATAAAATGGGAATCTCATAATACCTGTAGTAAGGATTGAGTAATACATTTAGAACCTAACAGTGCAGGCACATAGTAGGTGCTTTATAAATGCCTTTGCTCTTTTGCTTCCCGTAGCCAGAGATGCAGGAAGACCACCATCTAAATAACACAAAGCTTTGTGAGCAAATCTTCAGGAGGGCTACCTTCCTCCAGGACCTCAGAAACTCTAAAGCAAATGTAACTGGAGAAACGCTGCTCTTACCACTTAGTAATTAGGCCCTGATTGTTGTTTATCTGTGCGCTGTACTGTAACTCCCTCTGCCCGAGGCTGGTGCTAGGCTGGGAAAATACAATTTCCTCCAAACTAATTTGGTTTTAAGAGGAAAATGAAAGTTTAAAGTAGTTTAATGTTTCGGCAAAACCATAATGGCTGGGGAAGATTGGACGATGTGAACCAATAAAGCACCCTAATTCTGATAATAACTCAAGGCTTAACTCTTCCCCACATCAAAACCCATCCCCATGCCGACACTCCACACAGATCCAGTGGATGCTGGAACAATCACTCATCTTTATTTATTTTGAGTTATTTAAAAAATAAACAACTTGACTTTTGATTTTCACGGAGCCCTAAGGACACAGCTGTTAATGTCATTTATGTAGCCCTGTGGTTAGACCCTAGGAGATGCCCCCAGGATTTATGCATTTTCAGTCCATTCACATGCTTTCCTCAGACCAATGATTCGATTCACAGGGTAAGAGTTCCATCCTTGGGTTGAAGGTACTTGTTGAAAAGGCCTGAGTTACAACTTGGGCTCTGAAAGGGGGAGCCCTCTGGGAGCCTCAGTTTCTTATTTATAAAATAGAGAGGCTGAGAAAGACTTGTAGGGTTCCTGTGAGAATTAAGTAGGATACTTTGAATGTACCTGGCCAATGAGAGAGTACCAAGAAAACCTGCATCCCTTCATTTGCTGAGTACATATGGGTGGTTACCATCCTTATGAGGTCTAAGGAGTCATAAAGCCTTAAGGCATGGGAGGGCAGGTTTTAGCACCCGTTGACTTTTTTTTTTTGATGAGAGAGTTTTTAGGTTCCCGACTCCATGTTTTCCAAGGTTTTTAAAAAATATATCAATTGGCTGTACCAGGTCTTAGTTGTGGGAAGTGTGATCTCGTTCTCTGACCAGGGATCGAACCCAGGCCCTCTGCATTGGGAGCATGGAGTCTTAGCCACCGGACCACCAGGGAAGGCCCCCAGGTTTGTGTGTCATTAGTTCATTCCTCTAGTTCCCCCATCTCCCTCTCCTACACGTGTGGGTGCTCCCTCTCTGTGGGTTTTTGGTTTCGATTGTGTGTGTTTCGTTGTTTAAAAAGGACTTTGGTTCTTTGCTGTTGCCAGGTGACCTTTGTAGCTATACCTCCTGCCACCAGACCTGATGTACTCTGTGTTTCAGTCAGTTAGCATTTTAATTTATTTTTTATGTTATTTATTTTATTTGGCTGCCAGATCTTAGTTGTGGCATGTCGGGTCTAGAGACCAGGGATCCAACACCGCCTCCCCCTGTGCTAGGAGCGCCAAGTCATAGCCGCTGGACCACTGGGGAAGTCCCGACATTTTAATTTTTAACCAAATTCCAGAAACCCTTTCTCTCTTTTATGCGTGCTATCCTTTCTTGCTTAGCTATGTCTTCCCCATTCGTTCACCTGAAAACTCCTATTCATTCTCCAAGTTCAAACTCTTATTTAATTTGTCCTACTCTCTTCCCTGATGGCCCAGACATAGTTCCTAATTTCCATCACTGCCTTGCCATAGCGCTGTGTTTGTATCTCTATGATAAACCCTATTTTAGTTTAATAACCTCTCCTCACATGTTTTGGGTTTCCCAGGTGGCTCAGGGGTAAAGAATACACCTGCCAATGCAGGAGATGCAAGAGAGGTAGGTTTGATGCCCGGGCTGAGACAATCCTCTGGAGAAAGGAATGGCAACCCACTCTGGTATTCTTGCCTGGAGAATCCCCATGGACAGAGGAGCCTGGAGGGCTACAGTCCACGGGGTTATTAGAAAGAGTCAGACACAGCTGAGGGACTGAGCATGCATGCTCACGTGTTTTCCTGCAGCATGACCTGGATATGTCTTCCTGGGGTTCAGATGTTTGGTTCACATCTGCTCAATGAAAGATTAGAGTATGGATGGGAAACCCGTTACATGCATGTCACAACCTTCCATTCCCTGCTCATGGCAGATATCACTAATCGATGGGCCCAGGCTCAGGGCTTGTCTCAATCTAGGGCTTCAGCGGACACTCTCAATCAATTATGTTAACATGTGTAACATTGAACTAGAAGAAGGATGGATTTGCAGAAGAGGCTTACAAGAGTATTGAGGATGTTCACCTCGGTACATTCCATTACTTGTCTGGCTCTATAAACACTGTTTGTCAGTGGAGAGATGGTCAGAAGCTTAGGGAACATTTCTTTTTTCATTTTCTTCCTTCCTTTCTTTTTTCTTCTTGGCCATGTTGCTCGGCTTGTGGGATCATAGTTTCCTGACCAGAGATCAAAGCTAGGCCCATGGCAGTGAAAGCGCCAAGTCTTAACCTCTGGACCACCAGGGAGTTCCTGAGAAGGTTTCTTTAGAGAATTTTCAGACTCTATGCGGAGCTGGATTTATCCCCAGAGTTGGCTGATGTTGTTTGGTCGCTCAGTTGTGTCCAGTTCTTGTGGCCCCATGGACTGCAACATGCCAGGCTTCCCTGTCCTTCACCAGAATTGGAGAAAAGTGATTTTCTGCCTCCCAGTGGAACAGAACAGCACTCTGTCCCCTCTTCCTGAACCCAGCAAGATTGCAAGCCACAGGGCTACTGGAGAGAAGATTTTCAGCATGAACATTGAGTTGTGGCTGCAAGGAAGTCTTCCCATATGGGTCTATGGGCAGTGGGTGCAGATCAGCGTGGTCTGCAAAAGGAGAGGTGGAATAGCCTGTTGAGCTTGGTAAACTGATGGTTTGTTGACTCAGGTGGCACCACAAGAAATTCCTCACTAGAGATCACTTTCAGTGGAGTTAGTTTCCAACAATCAAGCTTGGGGGGAAACACCTACCATTGTGGGTGTGTGTTCAGTTGTGTCCCACTTTTTTTGACCCCAGGGACTGTAGCCTGCCAGGCTCCTCTGTCCATGAGATTTTCCAGGCAAGATTACTGGAGTAGGTTGCCATTTCCTACTCCAGGGGATTGTCCCAACCTAGGGATCAATCCCTTGTCTCTCGCATCTCCTGCATTGGCAGGCAGATTCTTTACCACTGCACCACCTGGGAAGCTCTACATACCATAACTTGATCATTAAAAGGAAATGTGTTTGCCATTAGGGAAAGGCAAATTGAAACCACAATGAGACACCACTTCACACCACTAGGATGGCTTCGATAAGAACAACAGACAATTAACAAGTATTGGTGAGGATGTGGAGAAATTGGAACCTTACTATGTTGCTAGTAGAAACATGAACAGATGCAGCTGCCTTGGGAAACAGTCTGGCAGTTCCTAGATATATGCATGTGTGATGGGAATACCAGACCACCTGACCTGCCTCTGGAGAAACCTATATGCAGGTCAGGAAGCAACAGTTAGAACTGGACATAGAATAACAGACTGGTTCCAAATAGGAAAAGGAGTACTTCAAGGCTGTATATTGTCACCCTGCTTATTTAACTTTTATGCAGTGTACATCATGAGAAACCCTGGACTGGAAGAAGCACAAGTTGGAATCAAGATTGCCAGGAGAAATATCAATAACCTCAGATATGCAGAAGACACCACCCTTATGGCAGAAAGTGAAGAGGAACTAAAGAGCCTCTTGATGAATGTGAAAGAGGAGAGTGAAAAAGTTGACTTAAAGCTCAACATTCAGAAAATGAAGATCATGGCATCTGGTCCCATCACTTCATGGGAAATAGATGGAGAAACAGTGGAAACAGTGTCAGACTTTATTTTTTTGGGCTCCAAAATCACTGCAGATGGTGACTGCAGCCATGAAATTAAAAGACACTTACTCCTTGGAAGGAAAGTTATGACCAACTTAGATAGCACATTCAAAAGCAGAGACATTACTTTGCCAACAAAGGTCCATCTAGTCAAGGCTATGGTTTTTCCAGTAGTCATGTATGGATTTGAGAGTTGGACTGTGAAGAGAGCTGAGTGTTGACGAACTGATGCTTTTGAACTGTGGTGTTGGAGAAGACTCTTGAGAGTCCCTTGGACTGCAAGGAGATCCATTCAGTCTATTCTAAAGAAGATCAGCCCTGGGTGTTCTTTGGAAGGAATGATGCTAAAGCTGAATCTCCAGTAATTTGGCCACCTCATGCGAAGAGTTGAGTCATTGGAAAAGACTCTGATGCTGGGAGGGATTGAGGGTGGGAGGAGAAGGGGACACAGAGAATGAGATGGCTGGATGGCATCACCGACTCGATGGATGTGAATCTGAGTGAACTTCGGGAGTTGGTGATGGACAGGGAGGCCTGGTGTGCTGCAATTCATGGGGTCAAAAAAAGTCAGACATGACTAAGCGACTGAACTGAACTGTGCTCAGTTATGTCTGACTCTCTGCAACCCCATGGACTGTAGCCTGCCAGGCTTCTCTTGTCCATGGAATTTTCCAGGCAAGACTGTTGGAGTGGGTTGCCATTTCCTACTCCAGGGCATATTCCTGACCCAGGGATTGAATCCGTGTCTCTTGAGTCTCCTGCATTGGTAAGTGGATTCTTTACCACTGGCAGTTCCTCTATAGGTTAAACATAGAGTTGCCACAGGATCCAGCCATTCCATGCCTATGAATACACTCAAGAGAACTGAAAATATATGGTAACACACACAAAAAAAACTTGTATGTGAAAGTTCATGGGAGTGGGCTATTCATAGTAGCCCAAAAGTGGGAACAAGCCAAAAGTCCAGTGATGAATGAAAAAACAAAATGGGGTCTATAATAGGATGGAATATTATTCAGCCCCAAGAAGGAGTGAAGTACTGATACATGTCACAATATGGAGGAAGCTTGAGCACATTATATTAAATGCAAGAAGTCACATGAGGCCACATTTTTTATGACTCCACTTGTATTAGTCAAATCCATAGACCTAGATAGTGTTGTAGTAGTTGCCTGGGGTTGGGAGCAGGAGGGGCTGGAGGATGACTACTGAACGGTACAGGGTTTCTTTGGGGGCCGTACAAAATGTTCTGGAATTATATAACAATAATGGAAGCACTACTTTGCAAATGTGGTAAAAACCACTGAACTGTAGACCTTAAAAGGGTCCGTTTTATGGTATGTGAATTATATTTTTAATTAAAAAATTACAAAAAAGTAAATGTGGTTTAATTCTGTGGTCCAAGAAGCTGAGGTCTGAGATGGCTCTGTGACATGGAAAGTCACCATTTCGAGGGGAATTCGTGACCTCCCATGACAACCTGGCTGGAAGCATGGTCACAGTCCAAGTGTTCTTGGATCCCAGTGTTCTTTCTTGTGAGTGTCTTTCCTCCTGACTCATGGCTTCCAACTCAAATTCTTCTTTTCCATCAAGGCAGAGTGCAAACTACTTCTACTGAGGATTCACATATTGTCTGCATCTTCTTCTGAACATATTATTTGTGTATGTTAGTTGCTCAGTTGTATCAGACTCTTTGTGACCCCATGAACTATAACCCACTAGGGTCCTCTGTCCATGGAATTCTCCAGGCAAGAATACTGGAGTGGATTGTCATTCCTTTCTCCAGAGGCTCTTCCCGACCCAGGGATCAAACAAACCCTGGTCTCCTGCATCTCAGGCAGATTCTTTACCATTCTACAGGGAACATATATGTATACATATATTGTATATATACGTGTACGTATATACATATGATCTTACCAGGTGGCGCAATGATAAAGAATCTGTCTGCCAGTGCAGGAGATGCAAGAGACTCATGTTCGATCCCTGGGTTGGGAAGATGCCCTGGAGAAGGAAATGGCAACCTGCTCCAGTCTTCTTGCCTAGAAAATCCCATGGACAGAGGAGCCTGGTGGGCTATGGTCCATGGGATCACAAAGAGTTAGACATGACTGAGTGTGCACACGCAAACACACACATACACATACATTGTGTGTGACTGTATTTACTATGGCACTTGTACAACATTTTGCATCATTAACAAATGAGCATGCTGGACTGTGCGCTTCTCAAGGGCAGGGTATCTGTGAAGACTCTGCAAGTGATACAAAGCCAGTTTCACTCTCATTAGCTTAAAGCTCAACATTCAGAAAACGAAGATCATGGCATCTGGCCCCATCACTTCATGGGAAATAGATGGAGAACAGTGGAAACAGTGTCAGACTTTATTTTTTTGGGCTCCAAAATCACTGCAGATGGTGACTGCAGCCATGAAATTAAAAGGCGCTTACTCCTTGGAAGAAGAGTTATGACCAACCTAGATAGTATATTCAAAGCAGAGACATTACTTTGCCGACTAAGGTCCGTCTAGTCAAGGCTAGGTTTTTCCTGTGGTCATGTATGGATGTGAGAGTTGGACTGTGAAGAAGGCTGAGTGCAGAAGAATTGATGCTTTTGAACTGTGGTGTTGGAGAAGACTCTTGAGAGTCCCTTGGACTGCAAGGAGATCCAACCAGTCCATTCTGAAGGAGATCAACCCTGGGACTTCTTTGGAAGGAATGATGCTAAAGCTGAAGCTCCAGTACTTTGGCCACCTCATGCGAAGAGTTGAGTCATTGGAAAAGACTCTGATGCTGGGAGGGATTGGGGGCAGGAGGAGAAGAGGATGACCGAGGATGAGATGGCTGGATGACATCACGGACTCAATGGATGTGAGTCTGAGTGAACTCTGGGAGTTGGTGATGGACAGGGAGGCCTGGCGTGCTGCAATTCATGAGGTCGCAAAGAGTCGGACACGACTGAGCGACTGAACTGAACTGAGAGAAAAAAAACCCAACCAAACAAAAAATTACCTAGAGACTGAGGAACTTTCCGAGGTGGCTCCACTGAGGACTCGGTTCTGTCTTTCCAGGTTTTGGCTCAATTTCCTCAGCTCTTACTGCAGATTTATCCTCCATCCTCTTAGGTCAGCTCCAGCGCTGAGTGAAAGCATGGTCTTCTCTCCTGTGAGGCCCAGCTTGAGTCCCAGGGTTAGTTCTGGAACCCTCTTCATGAGCAAGAGGAGGGTGGTGCCCTAAATTGCTGAACCTGGTGCTAAGGGGGATTCAGATGGACCTCAAGGTTTAGGAACAGCAAAATGGCTGGTTTTCCAAAGAAAACTGGGATAGTGTTGCCAAAAGAATGGGAGATCTATATGGAACAATAAGAATTAACCATCGCCCACTGCGGTTCATTTGTTTCTCTCAGGTTTTTTTTCTTTGGTATTTATTTATTTATTTTTTTTAATTTTTATTTTTACTTTATTTTACTTTACATTACTGTATTGGTTTTTGCCATACATTGACATGAATCTGTTCGGGTGTACATGAGTTCCCAATCCTGAACCACCCCCCACCTCCCACCCCATATCAACTCTCTGGATCATCCCCATGCACCAGTTCCAGGCATCCTGTATCCTGTATCGAACATAGACTGGCGATTTTTAAAAAGATTTTTTTGATGTGGACCATTTTAAAGTCTTTAATGAGTTTGTTACAGGATTGTTTCTGTTTCATGTTTTGGTTTTCTTACCTGTGAGGCATATGTGATCTTAGATCCCCGACCAGGGATCAAACCTGCACCCCTTGTACTGGAAGGCAAAGACTTAACCACTGGGCCACCAGAGAAGTCCCTGTGAGAACTTAGAACAGGACAGGCATTGAGCAAACATCTATTAAATTAAAAAAAGAACTCTGGAGTAGTAGCTTCCAAATAAAAACCTGCAAGACATAATGGGCTGAAGTGGGAAAACATGTGATATTAAATCCTCAGGGTCTTTGGGGTTTACGTCTAAAAAGCTTAGGTTCTAATTGCTATTCGGGATATTTCTTTTAAACTATTGAAGGTGTTCTAGATACTCTGAAAGTCCAAATCAGTGGGTCCCAGTCTTTTTGTTTAGTGACATAGCTACTCTGTAAAATTCAGTGGGAATTATAGACTTTTTGGGCTTACTCAGTAGTCCAGTGATGAAGACTCCACCTGCAATGCAGGAGACTCAGGTTTGATCCCTGGGTTGGGATCCCCTGGAGGAGAGCATGGCTACCCACTCCAGTGTTCTTGCCTGGAGAATCCCATGGACAGAGGAGCCTGTCAGAGTATAGTCCATGGTGCTGCAAAGTCAGACATGACTGAAGCAACCGAGCATACACACACACACACACACACAAAGATGCTTTCCTTAGAAAATTTTGCATTAAACAATAACTCACCTGGGATTTGGGGAGTTCCTGGACCGCAAGGAGTCTGGGAATAATTACTGACATTGGAATATGTATATTTCTTGATTCCCCATTGTTTTAAAAATCTTTCCTCTTGGAAGTACCCTGAATCAGGACTAGGGGCATTGTGTACCTAGAAAACACACCGGACGCAGTGTGAAAGCTCCTTGGATTTTCACACAAAAAGGCATGTTCGTTGCTCAGTTAACAAGTAAGTCCTCCCCTGCTCCCAGGAGGGAGTGCAGTCAGCCCCCTGTGAAGAAAGGGATGGGGACACAGGGAGAAGCGCTGCCTAAATGTTTCCCTCATTTGTATGTTGATGAAATGTCGGCAGTCTCCCCAGAGTTCAAGTGCCTGGTTTGGATTGATTTCCCAGCAAGGATCCTGGTGTGTTGGGAGGTGCAGCATATTGGAAGCATAGGAGGTTCAGCGTTCCAGCCTTGCCCCTGGCTTCCCGTGGGACCTCCAGAAGGCCCGTCCCTTCCCTGTGCCTCTGCACTCTCATTTGCAAAATGAGGGAGTTGGATTAGCCACCCCCAGATAATTACAGGATGTGATGCCTCTCAGGTTCAGATGTTTCAGGAGTGGTGGAGAGATGGGAGGAGAGAGAAATGCAGCCAAGGAAGAGTGTGGCTAGACTCGGAAATGAACATATCAGGAGGTCCCCCGAGGATGGGGCAAAATGATAAATCCAGCGAGTGAGTTTGGAGAGCTAAAGGAGAGGACCTCGCTTTAATACTAAATGGTTGGTACATGAAAGCAGTGTGCTTATTTAAAAGGACAGCACTGCAGTAGGCAGCCTCTGAGATAGCCCCAGTGTAATCTACTCACCCTAGTGATTTACTTCTAACCAACAGAGTAAGGAAAAAGTATAGGCACCTTCTTTGGAGATTAGGTCACAAGAAGATGGTTAATTCTATCTTGGACCCTCTTTCTTTGCCTCTAGCTTTCTGCTCTGTTTAAGCCAGCTGCCATGTTGAGAGCTGCCCCAGGGAGAGGACTCTATGGCAAGAAATGAAAAAAGGCTTCCAGCCAACCCTCAGTGAGAAGCCGAGGCCCACCAACACCCTCCTCCCTGCCACCGCTACCCAGCAGCTCACATGAAACTGAGGCCTCCCAATAACCACATGAATGAACTTGAATTGGAAGTGTGTCCTCCTGCATTTGAGGCTTCAGCTCAAATTGCAGCCTTGACTCACAGCTTGATGACAGACTCTGAGAAACTTAAAGGCAGAGGCACCCAGCTGAGCTGTGCCTGGATTCCTGACCTACAGAAACTATGAAATAATACATGCTTGTCACTGAATAATGCTGAGATTTGGGATAATTTGCTATCTAGTGAGAAATAACTAATGCAAGTATTAAAGTAGTGATTTTCAAACTGTTCTCCTTCCTAGCAGAGTGACTTGGCATCTTTTCACTACTCTAAATCTTGGTTTGTTCATCTGTAAGTGGTAGCCACATCAGAGGATTGCTGTGATGTCTAAATGAGATCACACATGAAAAGTGCTTGCACAGAGTTGGGCACATGGGCAATAAATGGCGGCTATCATCATCACCAACACCACCACCATCATCACCAAAGGAATTCAGTAGCAGAGGGGTGGAAGCTAGTAGCTATTTCTCATTCCTTTTCTAGTAACAGATAGTAGCAAGTGACTAGCCAATCAGAGAGCCCCATCCTTTGGCAAAAATGATTGGCCCAAAGGGTAGGGGTTGAACTGAAAGGACCAATGAGAGTCATTTCCCAAGATTTATACAAAATTACTGGGAGAAGGAAATGGCAACCCACTCCAGT
This sequence comes from Aepyceros melampus, assembly GCA_006408695.1. Classification (NCBI taxonomy): domain Eukaryota; kingdom Metazoa; phylum Chordata; class Mammalia; order Artiodactyla; family Bovidae; genus Aepyceros; species Aepyceros melampus. The sequence continues at coordinate 359,030 of SJXQ01008361.1, read as the reverse complement.
ATTCTTTCGTGGAGAATCCCATGGACAGAGGAGCTTGGTGGGCTAGAGTCCATGGGTCGCAAAGAGTCGGACATGACTGAGTGACTTCACTTTCACTGGGAGAGAGGGAGTCTGGGAGAAAGTCTCTGGTATGGGGCAGGATTTCTTGAAGCTCAATCCTTAGAGAGAAATCCTCTAACCTTTCTCCAAAACAAAAGCCATCCGTAATTTCCAGCAAAGCTCTTTGATATTTACTTTATTTCCATTAGAGTTAAATTCCAGTGATTAATGAGGTCTAAAAAAAAAATCCCTGAAGAAATGAACACAACAACAGGAATGGAACCAGACGAATGCCCTCCTCTAAAGTCTATCTGCAAATAATCTCTCTGGTTTAATTGGCCTTTTAGGTAAAACCTCTCACTGTTGCAACCGAAATTGGTTCTTTTTGCTTCAGAGAGTGCTCAGGGCTGATTACCTCCGAGGAATGAGACCTGAGGGCAGATCATACATGAGGCCTTTCATCTGTCCTGGTCCTGAAAGCAGAGGTTTCACCGGGGATGGGTGGGTAGGAAAATGCTCATCTCGCAGATACCTGGGAGTCTTCGAGAGACCTTAGTGATACTCCCGATTGTCAGGCACTGATCTTTTCCTTCTGGGTGGCCAGGATGGGTAATGGCGGGCCGCCAAGAAACACACTGATTCATAGGATAATCCAAGTATAAATTACCTCCTTGGAAATTAGAAAAAAATAATTTATTTGTGAGCCATTGTTTTTTGGAGGGGATAAATCAGGAGTTTGAGTTTGGACACGTTCAACTTGAGATACCTAAAAGACCTCCAAGTGATATTATCAAGAGGCAATTGACTGGGTGAGTCTAGTCTGCAGGCCAAGGGAGAATCTGGCCGGATGGACACATTTGCTGCTGCTGCTGCTAAGTCGCTACAGTCGTGTCCGACTCTGTGCGACCCCATAGACGGCAGCCCACCAGGCTCTGCCATCCCTGGGACACATTTTGGAGTGACCCAAATGTGGAAGGGGCTTCCCAGGTGATGCTAGGGGTAAAGAACTGGGCTGCCAGTGCAGGAGACAGAAGAGATGTGGGTTTGATCCCTGGGTCAGGAAGATCCTCTGGAGGGGCGCATGGCACACCCACTCCAGTATTCTTGCCTGGAGAATCCCATGGACTGAGCAGCCTGGCAGATGATAGTCCACAGGGTCGCAGAGTCAGATGTGACCGAAACACCCTCACACGCAAGGGTGTGGAGGTCATAGGGAGCCATGGCCCTGTGTGAGATCATGGAGGAAAGGAAAATTCTGCTCCTCCTGACCTTGACATTGAGAAGGTCGTACTTGCCTTTGGTAGGTAAGCTGAGCAGGTCCTAGGATGCCCCATGGGCATCAGTTTATTCTTTTTAGGTTACCTAGGAAACAAGTCCAGTCTTCCAACCATCACTGTGCTTCTGACTCTTAGGAGGGAGTATATCCCAATGTCAGGGGTTGAGGAAGAACTCATCACTAGCTGTGATGATCAATTTCATGTGTCATTTTGACTAGGCTAGGCTTGATATGCTGCACTCCGTAGGGTCACAAAGAGTCGGACACGTCTGAATGACTGAACAACAACAAGGTAAAAGATGGTAAAACAGTGTTTCTGGGGGTGTCTGTTTGGGGGTGTCTCTGAAAAAGATTAGCTTTGGATTCAGTAGGCTGAATAAAGATTTTCCCTCGCCAGTACAGGTAGGCATGCTCCAATCCACTGAGGACCTTGAGTAGAGCAAAAAGGGAGAGAAAAGTTGAATTATCTTCTCTCTTCTTGAAGTGGACTCTCATCTTTTCCTGCCCTTGGACACTGGGGCTCCTGGCTCTTGGGCCTTCAGGCTCCTGGAATCACATTTGTCTCCGCCCCCTGTCCCCTGGTACTGAAGATTTTGACTTTGGATTAAGTGTGATAGCCATGGGCTCTCTGCTGTTTCTCAGGCCTTGAGATTTGGACTGAATCATACCATTGGCTTTTCTGGATCTTCAGCTTGCAGATAACTCCATAACTGTCTGTCTGTCTGTCTGTCTCTCTCTATATATATGTATATCCTATTGATTCTGTTTTTCTGGAGAACCCTGATTGATGCAGATTCTGGGGCTGACAATGGTCCTAGTGCTTTCCGGGTGGCTCAGCAGTAAAGAATCTGCCTGCAATGCAGCAAATGCAGATTCCATTCCTGAGTTGGGAAGATCTCCTGAAGGAGGAAATGGCGACCCCCTCCAGGATTCTTGCCTGGAGAATCCCATGAACAGAGGAGCCTGGCAGGCTACAGTCCATGGGATCGCAAGGAGTCAGACACGACTGAGTGTACACACACACATGGTCCTAGAAGAACAGGATTTTAAGGATGAGTTTTCTGAACTGGTTCGTGTTTTCTGGAATGGGCCTTCAATCTGATTAGATTTAAAGATGCTAATATATTTTCTAAAATCTATATTTATTTATTTATTTATTTGGCTGTGCTGGGTTTTAGTTGCTGGGTTGATGGGGCTTAGTCTGGGTATGTGGGATCTTCTTCCTTGACCAAGGATCAAACCTGTATTGGGAGTAGAGAGTCTTAGCCACTGGACCACCAGGGAATTCTCTAAAGATGCTAATGTATTCTTTTTCTCCAGTAGTAAAGAGAACAAGGGTAGCTCATGGCATCAACTGCTTATGTTGTTGTTCGGTCTGTAAGCCATGTCTGACTCTTTGTGACCCCATAGACTGTAATTCGCCAGGTTCCTCCATCCACAGGGTTTTCCAAGCAAGAACACAAGTGGGCTGCTATTTGCCTCTCTAGATGATCCTTCTGACCCAGGGATCGAACCTACGCCTTCTGCATTAACAGGTGGATTCTCTACCGCTGAGCCTTCTCGGGAAGCCCTATTCTTGCTCATAGAGGCACACGGTATCTGCACTGGCTGCACCTAATCAACCACTTGTAAGAAGAAAGAAGCTCAGTACCTCTCTGCACGATGCTTTTGAATCTTTCTAGAAAACTAAGCAATGTAATGACGTTGGTTGGTTTCTCCTAATATTGCTGGACAAAGTGGTGAGAGAAAAGGATGAGCTCAGGGATTCCAATTCCCAGCTCAAGCCTACATGAATGACCGAGAGCTTCTAGGTGTGCCCTGAGGGAAAGACTTATCTCCTGTAGCTGCAGGGCTGAAATTGCTGAGAATCAAATACAGGACCTCATCCTGTAATTGGCTGAATTATAAAGCCAGTTGAATTCCCAGCCTCCCAGAGTGTCTACTGTTAAAGTGAGGGCCATTGATTGGAAAAGAAGGGGATCTAATAGGTTTGGCGCCACTGAACCTTAAATTCTGATCAAGTCCTTTTTTGCCAGTGGAAGAGGTCACTTCACCCTCCATGGCAGTGGCTTCCCCACCTACAGGGGCATGAACCTTTCCACGCCCCCCAAGGTTTCCAGACTTGACCCTGAATTGCCTGGGAAAATGGTGGTGGCCTTCCCTGAGGCAGCTGGTATGAAAGATCATGTTGATTCTCCTCCAGACCCCCTCCCCCACACCTCTAGGCTTCTAGACCTATTGTTGTTCAGTTGCTAAATTGTGTCCGAATCTTTGCAAACTATGACTACAGCACTCCAGGCTTCCCTGTCCTTCACTGTTTCCCTGAATTTGCACAAATGCATGTCCATTGAGTTGATGATGCCATCCAACCATCTCATCTTCTGTCACCCACTTCTCCTGCCCTCAATCTTTCCCATCATCAGGGTCTTCTCCAATGAGTCAGTTATTTGCATCAGGTGGCCAAGGTATTGGAACTTCTAGAGAATCTGCCTGTGGTGCAGGAGATGTGGGTTTGATCCCTGGATCAGGAAGACCCCCTGGAGGAGGAAATGGCCACCCACTCCAGTATTCTTGCCTGGAGAGTCCCATGGACAGAGGAGCCTGGTGGGGGCTATGATCCAAAGGGTTGCAAAGAGTCTAGACCTATAACCAGATGCAAATCCCAACAGATTCCTAAAGGTAAGGTTTGCAGTGTGACCTATGGGAGGTGTGTTATACTCCAAAGCAACAACCTGAGTTTTCTCATTTATAGGAGCAGAGATATGGGGAACATATGTGGGGATGGGCATTAAGGGTGTGGTAGGATGATGAAGGGAAGATAAATTTGGATCAGGTCGAATTGATTGATATGGGCCCAGGAAGTGGAGATTCTGCTGTAAATGCTGTAGCTCAGAGAGTAAGAAAAGATTCTGTTTGTTCATTTGGTTGAAATGTGGATCAAAAAATGAGTGGATTGGAAATGCCCCATCTCTTTTGGATCCACAGACTTAGGGAGATGGGAATGTTAGAGGGGATTTATCATGTAAGACCTACTCACCCACACTGAGGACAGACCTGTTACCAATATTTTAAGAAATCAACTTGTGAGGGAAGCCAGAGCATCCTTGAAGAGCTCTGTAGTGGCTCTGCTCTGTGGTCCGAGCTTACAGAAGGAAACACAGCCATTCGGCTGGAAAGCCTAAATGCAGTGGGAGTAGTTGGATGTTGGTGTCTGGGGCCAGATGGCAGCACTCAACTGTTAGGGGAAGCACGGACCAAAACAGCCCACCCTGGCTGGGCAGGAGAGTAGCCATTTGCATGAGCTGTCTTACAGCAGGAGGTCCTGGTAAGAAACATGGAACTAACAAGCTACCACGAGTCAGAAGGATTCCTGAAAGGTCATAGAAGACAGGAGACACCAGACGATATGTTCTACCAACTTCCCAGAATCCTCCTTGCTGGAGTTCATCTTGGCTGAGTGATGCACAAGTCACCAGGAAGGAGCCTGAGTCACAGTGATTGGCCAGAGACAACCCAGAAACGAATCCCATCAGCATAAAACCCAAGACTGCGAGCCATGTGGCAGACAGTTCTCCTGGGTTCTCTTACCTACTGCTCTGTGCCTGGGTGCCCCTTCCTAATAAAGTCTCTTGCTTTGTCAGCGTGTGTGTCTCCTTGGAAAATTCATTTCTAAGTGTTAGACAAGAGCCCACTCTCAGGCCCTGGAAGGGGGGTCCCTCTTCCTGCAACACAACCACCAAAGACAAAGTGGGCATGGTTAACATGGTGGGGAGCAGGATCAAAGCAGAAATCTAGATGCTCTGACTCACACAGACCGGTGGTGTTGGTTATTTAATCACAGCATTTCTTTCACGTCACTGTTCACCTGAAACGATCACTACATTGTTAATCGGCTATACCCCAACACAAAAAGTTTTTGGTGTTTAAAAAAAACTACATCAAATTAAGAAAAAAAATCATGGTGTTCCTAGAAGTAAAATAGGTCGGAAGCCTACTAATTCTCACCTGATCTGTATATGCAGAAAAGTTTTAGGTCAAGTGAACACAAGTAGAACTCAAACCATAACATCAGAGAATAACATTCCCTCAATAATCAATGACCTAGCCTTGAGCAAGTTTACAGACCCAGAGCCCCTCAAATGAAGGAGAGAGAGGTCAGGTTTCCCAAGGGAGGACTTGGCATGCTGAAAATTCATACTATGTATCTTTCTCCCAGCTTGACCCAAAAGATCTGTGGCCTTTTATCAGGGTTGCTGTGCAACACTGGGGCAAAGGAAAGAGATCTTTGGGGGACTATCTTTTGGCTCTGAAATGCTTTTGATTCCAGGAGACCAAAATGTCACTGGGCTCTCTAGTCAGAGTTGGAGGACTATGGAGGTTGCGTGATCAAGGTGTGTCAGCTCAGGGCTGTTTCACAGTGGGTCCAGTTATCTCCCAACCACCCTGTGGTTATCCCTAGTTCCAGGGCAGGTGTATTCAGCAGCGGGCAGAACCCTACACTGGTTCTCTGATCTGTGCAGTGGGGGCTATTATGGTAGAAAGACCCCCTGGGCTAAGACACGTTGTTCTTGAACTTCAGTTTTCTGTCCATACGCTGGACCAAGCGATTCCCATGGACCCATTTCACTGTGCTGTGTGCTCTCTATCAATTCCAGCAGGTTAAAAACCTGCATGTGCTTGAGCTACAGCCAAGTCCTAAAAAATTCTGGCAGATACCATCTGGCCTCAATCTTCAGTAATTCTACAGAGGTTTCTAGCGCCTCCTCCCCTCCCCCACCCCGATTTCGCTCTGTACCCAGGAGGCGAAGGAGGTGCGGAATTCTGTCGTCTCCACTCACCAATCTTTTATAGTGGATCATTAGGATGGATTTGTTATGAATAAGAGAGAGAAGGGGATGAGTTCAGACATTAACGGAATCCTGCATTAGCAGTCTTGTAAATTCCACTGGAACATTTCATGTCAAGCAATATAGTGTAACTCCAGGGTTTCTGTGCATGGAGGTTTGTTAAAAAAAAAAAAAAAGACTGATCCCTTTGAGGACACCAAATTCAACTTTCTACATAGCTGCTCTGGTCATGGGAGAAAAGGATGGCTTAGTTAAGAAACATTTAATGAACACTTCTTATGACCCAGGTGGCACAGTGTAAATAATCCACCTGGCAATGCAAGAGATACAGGTTCATCCCTGGGTTGGGAAGATCCCCTGGAGATGGAAATGGAAACCTGCTCCAGTATTCTTACCTGGGAAATCATATGGACAAAAGAGGCTACAGTTCATGAGGTTGCAAAGAGTTGGACACGACTGAGCACACCCCTTCCTCCCTCTTTCTCCACACCACCCCCAGGCCTCCCCCCTCCCCGCCACACACACACTATGTCCCTTGTGCTATCTTCATGCCATCAAACTTCTCAGGCAAGGAAATTACTCTGGAGAAAAAGACTATCTTTGCTACTTGATAGCAAGGTAAATGTGGAGCAAAGTTTCTTTTTTTAAAGTTTTTTTTTTTTTTTTGGTGGACCTATTTTAAAGTTTTTATTGAATTTGTTACAATGTAGTTTCTGTTTTCTGTTTTGGTTTTTTGGCCTCAAGGAATGTAGAATCTTAGTTCCCTGACTGGGGCCCGAACCAGCACTCCCTGCATGGGAAGGCAAAGACTTAGTCACTGGATCACCAGGGAAATCCCCACAGTCAAGTTCTTAAACTCGACAACCTGGTTTGCAGGTGACCAACCTAGATAGTATATTCAAAAGCAGAGACATTACTTTGCTGGCTAAGGTCCGTCTAGTCAAGGCTATGGTTTTTCCTGTGGTTATGTAAGGATGTGAGAGTTGGACTGTGAAGAAGGCTGAGCGCTGAAGAATTGATGCATTTGAACTGTGGTGTTGGAGAAGACTCTTGAGAGTCTCTTGGACTGCAAGGAGATCCAACCAGTCCATTCTGAAGGAGATCAGCCCTGGGATTTCTTTGGAAGGAATGATGCTAAAGCTGAAACTCCAGTACTTTGGCCACCTCATGCGAAGAGTTGACTCATTGGAAAAGACTCTGATGCTGGGAGAGATTGGGGGCAGGAGGAGAAGGGGATGACAGAGGATGAGATGGCTGGATGGCATCACTGGACGTGAGTCTGAGTGAACTCCAGGAGTTGGTGATGGACAGGGAGGCCTGGTGTGCTGCGATTCATGGGGTCGCAAAGAGTCAGACACACTGAGCGACTGAACCGAACTGAACTGAAAGTGAGTACAACCGTATCATCTCATCTTGGGGTTATGATGAGGTCTAGAGAAGAAAGTTCTTGCCAAGTGGCTAGCCCAGCTCTCAGTGCGGAGAAAGCTCTTCAGAACTGGTGGTTAGCTATTACTTATTACCACATGCCAGGCAGACTGTTTCATGCTTTGTTTATACTGCTGCATTATATATAGATATATTGTTTCTCGTCATCTCACAGCCATCGGATCCAGCTCCAACATTTGATACAAGAGAAAACAGTCATGCTCACAATGTGTGACAGTTGCTCAGAAAAAGTAATGGATGCCAGACTCAAGTGGGCCCCTGGGGCTGCCTAGAAATTCTTTTTTATTTGCTGTGGTATATATGATCACCTGTACTCTAAATAGCAAAGTTAAGTGGTAGGTGTTGCTATGACCTCCGTGGTACCCATAAAGAAACAGAGGCCTTACAAGACCATGTGGTCTTACCTTCATCACTATCATTCTGATTCCTCTCAACAGCCCCATCACAAGTGATATTTTTCATCACACAGGAGAAGCTGAGACTTGGAGAGATTAAGCCAATCTCTCCAGGAGAGTAGAAGATAGAGATGGGATTCAAAGCCTAGTTCTGATTCTCAAACCCATGGAGGAGAGTGATTATGATTTTCATTTTTAGAAAAAGATGCCTCACGTTCTAATCTATTAAAAATGACCAATACTAAAGCAGGAGCATTCCTGGTTCCCTCACGCCTCCCTACTTTCCATTCTCGGCTTTGTTTTTCTCCTAAACACTTATCACCTTCTTACAGGTTGCATATGGCATTGTTTATTTCGTTTATTGCCTTCATTTGCTCTACTTGAATATAATCTCTGTGAATACAGAATTTTTTTTTTTCTTCCTGTTTTATCCATCACTGTATCTCCACTCCTGGAAGATGCCTGGACCAAGGTAGGCATATTCATAATGATTCAGTCCATGGGTAATCTCAGCTTCTCCTCTCTGTCACTTAGTAGCTCAGACTTGCTTCGGTAAATTACTTATTCCCTCCTCACTTCAGTTCCTCCATAGTAAAGCTGAGAAAATGCTAATATCCACCTCACTCAGTGGATGTGAGGATGAAAGCAGTTAATGCACATAAAAGGCTTTAAACAATGGTAGGAATACAATAGGCGCTCGATAATTGCTCACTAGGACATAATCCACTGCAGGCCCAGCACTGTAATGATACCAAATGTCCCTTAAAGACCTTTACCGTGTCAATGTTACTTTTATGTAAATGATCAAATTGACTCCTTTAAATCACTGCTGTCTTCAATTTACAGATGAGGCGATAGAGGGACTACAAGGTGATACCTTTTGCCACCATGTCCTAATCAGCCTCCAGAGAAGGCATCTTTATGGTACCTCCCAAAGTCAACCATTTCAGTTTTCCTTCTGTGGTAGCTAGCTAGCTGCATTGCCATGCTGGCAGTTCAAGCTTCCATTCATTAAACTTAAAAGCTTTATAGAATCAGTGTTGGTTTGCGAAATGCCTCGGTGACATCCTCCCTTAATTAATGCCAGTCTTAATGTAAAACCACATTAATAAGACCATTGTATCATGAGGTCCTGGGTGATGCAATTCCCAGGACAATCTATTTATATCCAAAGCATTTAAAATAGTTTCTCCACTTCACCCTCCCCTCCCCCCACCAAATCAATTTATACTAAATGCTGTTGCAAAATCAGATTTATCACCCTGGGGATTAAGAAAAACGAAGGGCCAGTTTAATGACAGGATTTAGTTCATTATTTATCTTCTAGCATGTAAATTATAGATTGTCATAAAATTTTCATTCTTTGGGTGCCCACTACCTAATTTCAGAAAAAAAAAAAAGATGCAGAAGCCTGCATTACAAAGAGCAAGTGTCTCTTCTCTGGGCACAAGAGCCATCTCCTCTGCCTTCTGACAGACGATAATCTGTCAAAATGAAAAATTAATGGCTGCTCCCTTAATTCATCATTGCCTGCCTCTGTTCTATTAATGCTTTCCCCCCTTCTTCCGTCCCTCCTTCCTCCCGCCGCCTCCCACTCTCACCCCCACCCACCCCCATGGCATGAGTCTGTTCACCAGCAGGGAATTGGAGACAGAGAACTGGACTAGCCTTGGGGGATGGGGGGGAGGGGGAAAGGAAAAAATAGAAAACTAAGTCCATTGACCTCTGAACCCACCGTACATCTGTTAAAGTGGGAAAGGAATGGTTCTTCCCTACTCATTAAACACAGCAGCACCCCATGATGCAAATGTTGGTACAGCTTGTGGGTAACATCCAGGGAGTCTTGGACATTCTACCCCACAGTGCCCCCCCCCAACCCCCACCAACACACACCCAAGACCTGTTGTAGGCATTGGGTGAGACGATATTGTTGTGTGGAATTTTAGAGTCCTCAGATTCACCATGCTGATGGTGAATCTTGGAATTTGGTAGGGAAACTGAAAAGCCATTTGCTCTGACTCTCCTGTTTCACAGATCAAAAGACAGAGCTTCAGAGAGGAGATGGTTTTTGCTAAAGGTCATGCAAGTACTGAGATTGGCACTGCTGCAAATTATGGATGTCAAACCCAACTGGGCTATCAAGGCGAGCTATCGATCTGTTCATTTGTTATAAATCATTTCTCTTCTAATTCCCTTAAAGGCTCTCCCAAATCTCATTCAACATCCCTAACGCTTTGTAGAGATCGCACCTCACCATAATAATCCAGTGGGCCCTTTACCAAATATTTCTGACTATTTCCCTTGTGGATAGATGTCAGGGTTGCACAGTTCTACTTAGCCTGAGGTTAGGTTTGCTCATGTGGCTCACTTTAGGCCAATGAAATGTGAGTAGCCACTTTGAATCAGTTTTAGTGAAGTGTTCAGTTCCGTTCAGTCGCTCAGTAGTGTCCGACTCTTTGCGACCCCATGAATCACAGCACGCCAGGCCTCCCTGTCCATCACCAACTCCCGGAGTACACTCAAACTCACGTCCATCGAGTCAGTGATGTCATCCAGCCATCTCATCCTCTGTCATCCCCTTCTTGTCCCGTCCCCAACCCCTCCCAGCATCAGAGTTTCCAATGAGTCAGCTCTTTGCATGAGGTGGCCAAAGTACTGAAGTTTCAGCTTTAGCATCATTCTTTCCAAAGAGCACCCAGGACTGATCTCCTTTAGAATGGACTGATTGGATCTCCTTGCAGTCCAAGGGACTCTCAAGAGTCTTCTCTAACACCACAATTCAAAAGCATCAATTCTTCGGTGCACAGCTTTCTTCACAGTCCAACTCTCACATCCATACATGACTACTGGGTAAACCATAGCCTTGACTAGATGGACCTTTGTTGGCAAAGTAATGTCTCTGCTTTTGAATATGCTGTCTAGGTTGGTCATAAATTTCCTTCCAAGGAGTAAGTGTCTTTTAATTTCATGGCTGCGGTCACCATCTGCAGTGATTTTGGAGCCCCCCCCTCAAAAAAAAAGTCAGCCACTGTTTCCATTGTTTCCCCATCTATTTGCCATGAAGTAATGGGACCAGATGACATGATCTTGGTTTTCTGAATGTTGAGCTTTAAGCCAACTTTTTCACTCTCCTCTTTCACTTTCATCAAGAGGCTCTTTAGTTCCTCTTCACTTTCTGTCATAAGGGTGGTGTCATCTGCATATCTGAGGTTATTGATATTTCTCCCAGCAATCTTGATTCCACCTTGTGCTTCTTCCAGTCCAGTGTTTCTCACGATGTACTCTGCATAGAAGTTAAATAAGCAGGGTGACAATATACAGCCTTGAAGTACTCCTTTTCTTATTTGGAACCAGTCTGTTGTTCCATGTCCAGTTCTAACTGTTGCTTCCTGACCTGTATATAGGTTTCTCCAGAGGTGGGTCAGGTGGTCTGGTATTCCCATCTCTTTCAGAATTTTCCACAGTTTATTGTGATCCTCACAGTCAAAGGCTTTGGCATAATCAATAAAGCAGAAATAGATGTTTTTATGGGACTTTCTTTCTTTTTTGATGATCCAGAGGATGTTGGCAATTTGGTTCCTCTGCCTTTTCTAACTAAAACCAGCTTGAACATCTAGAAGTTCATGGTTCACATATTGTGAAGCCTGGCTTGGAGAATTTTGAGCATTACTTTACTAGCGTGTGAGATGAGTGCAATTGTGCGGTAGTTTGAGCATTCTTTGGCATTGCTCTTCTTTGGGATTGAAATGAAAACTGACCTTTTCTAGTCCTGTGGCCACTGCTGAGTTTTCCAAATTTGCTGGCATATTGAGTGCAGCACTTTCACAGTATCATCTTTCAAGACTTGAAATAGCTGAACTGGAATTCCATCACCTCCACTAGCTTTGTTCGTAGTGATGCTTTCTAAGGCCCACTTGACTTCATATTCTAGGATGTCTGGCTCTAGGTGAGTGATCACACCATCATGATTATCCGGGTCATGAAGATCTTTTTTGTACAGTTCTTCTGTGTATTCTTGCCACCCCTTCTTAATATCTTCTGCTTCTGTTAGGTCCATACCATTTCTGTCCTTTATCGAGCCCATCCTTGCATGAAATGTTCCCTTGGTATCTGTAATTTTCTTGAAGAGATCTCTAGTCTTTCCCATTCTATTGTTTTCCTCTATTTCTTTGCATTGATCGCTGAGGAAGGCTTTCTTATTTCTCCTTGCTATTCTTTGGAACTCTGCATTCAGATGCTTATGTGTTTCCTTTTCTCCTTTGCTCAAAAATGACAGAATGATCTCTGTTCATTTCCAAAACAAACCATCCAGTATCACAGTAATCCAAGCCTATGCCCCAACCAGTAATGCTGAAGAAGCTGAAATTGAGTGGTTCTATGAAGACCTACAAGACCTTTTAGAACTAACACCTCCAAAAGATGTCTTTTTCATTATAGGGGACTAGCATGCAAAAGTAGGAAGTCAAGAAACACCTGGAGTAACAGGAAAATTTGGCCTTGGAATACAGAATGACACAAGGCAAAGGCTAATAGAGTTTTGCCAAGAGAATGCAATGGTCATAGCAAACACCTTCTTCCAACAACACGAGAAGACTTTACACATGGACATCACCAGATGGTCAACACAGAAATCAGATTGATTATATTCTTTGCAGCCAAAATGGAGAAGCTCTATACAGTCAGCAAAAACAAGACCAGGAACAGACTGTGGCTCAGATCACAAACTTCTTATTGCCGAATTCAGACTTAAATTGAAGAAAGTAGGGGAAAACATTAGACCATTTAGGTATAACTTAAATCAAATCCTTTATGATTATACAGTGGAAGTGAGAAATAGATCTAAGGGACTAGATCTGATAGATAGAGTGCCTGATGAACTATGGATGGAGGTTCATGACATTGTACAGGAGACAAGGATCAAGACCATCCCCATGGAAAAGAGATACAAAAATGCAAAATGGCTGTCTGGGGAGGCCTTATAAATAGCTGGGAAAAGAAGAGTGAGGTGTATGAACCTGTTATTGGAGAAGGAAATGGCAACCCAATCCAATACTCTTGCCTGGAAAACCCCATGGACGGAGGAGCCTGGTGGGCTGCAGTCTATAGGGTCACTAAGAGTCAGATATGACTGAGTGACTTCACTTTCACTTTTCACTTCATGCCTTGAAGAAGGGAATGGCAACCCACTCCAGTGTTCTTGCCTGGAGAATCCCGGGGATGGCGGAGCCTGGTGGGCTGCCATCTATGGGGTTGCACAGAGTCGGACACACTGAAGCAACTTAGCAGCAGCAGCAGCATGAACCTCTTGTACAGAGTGAAGTAAGTCAGAAAGAGGAGAACAAATATTGCATATTAATGCATATATGTGGAATCTAGAAAAATGGTACTGATGAACCTGTTTGCAGGGAAGGAACGGAGATGCAGATGTAGAGGATGGACTTGTGTACACAGTGGGGGAGGGAAAGAGAAGGACAAACAGAGAAAGTAGCTTCGACATATGTACATTACCGTGTATAAAAGAGATAGCTGGTGAGAAGTTGCTGTATAAAACAGGGAGCCCAACCTGGCGCTTTGTGATGACCGAGGGGGGTGGGATTCGAGGAAGAGAGGGAGGCTAAGATGGAAGTGACACACATGTAATTATGGCTGAATTGTGTTGTATGGCAGAAACCAACACAACATGTAAAGCAATTTTCCTCCAGTTAAAGAATAAATATATAAATAAAACAACAAAAGAACACGTGCAGAATTAACACATTCCCTTCTCACTGTGGTGTCAATCATTTACGTGTCATAGAGTGCACAGCCCATCAGCCTGCATTCTCAAATGACCACAACTCGAGTATACCTCTGCTGACCCAATCGCCATATGCGGTGTGAGTGAGTGATACGTTCTGTTGTCTCAAGCCATTGAGATACTGGACTCATTTATTTTTCTTAACAGGAATATTTAGGGCTTCCCTGGTAGCTCAGCTGGTAAAGAAACTGCCCACAATTCAGGAGACCTGGGTTCAATCCTTGGCTTGGGAAGACCCCCTGGAGAAGGAAATGGCTACCCACTCTAGTACTCTGGCCTGGAGAATTCCATGGACCATATGGCCCATGAGATTGCAAAGGATCAGACGCGACTGAGTGACTTTCACTTTTCACTTTCATGGCAATATTTAGTTTATTCTGACTCTGAGAGTCATGGAAAAAATTGAGGTCACCAGGTTCTGCTTCTCCATCTTCCTGAAGATATATTTACCCATCACTCTCTTATTTCCTCCAGGCTGAGTAAATGAGGGAGCTCTTCCATAAGACACGTCATCTTTTCCCAGACTTTCAGTTTCTCCCTTCCTTTTGTTTCCGTCTTGTCAGAAACAATGTCTCCTTTCATGGGCTTCTCCTTGCGTGGCTTTTTATTCCAGTTTCCTTTCCATTTCTCACCCAACATCTTTGAGAGTTGTCTCTTTTTCTCTCCTATTTCTCACCTCTATTCCCTTTCAAACTATGGTAACTAGGCTTCTCCTCTCAGGGTTCCAGGGATGCTCTTGACAATGCTCAATGACATACCTTAAGTCCAGTTAATTTACCATGCTTGACTCTGCTGACTGGTTTGCTACTGTTGATTCTGTCTCCTCCTTGAAATATTACTACTAGGACCCTTGGTTCCACGACAGCTAGTTCTCTTGGATCTTTGCATGTCTCTTGGCCAGTTCCTTTCGAAGTATTGTTGACTTACAATGTTTTTGTCAGTTTCAGGTGTACAACAAAGTAATTCACTTCTATCTATTTTTTTAACATTATTTTCCATTTTAGGTTATTATAAGGTACTGAATATAGTCCCTTGTGCTATATAGCAGGTACTCACTGGTCATCCACTTTGAATATAACACTGTGTACAGGTCCATTCCAAACTCCCTCACTATCCCTTCTCCCCATCCTTCTCCCTGGCAACGTTAAGTTCATTCTCTAAGTCTGTGAGTCTGCTTCTGCTTTGTAAATATGAATGAACATCCCTTATTTTAAATTGAAATTAATGATTAAATTTAAATTAGAAATCAATGACACCCTTTTCTCAGGATTTTCTAAGTATTAAGTAGAGTACAATGCATGTTTTGGGTTGCATCTGTTTGTAGGTACCAAGAGAAATCACATTAAAATTAAAATTTGAGTTCTTGACTATGGCAAGAACCCTCTCCCAATAAATTCATGAATCCACATGGTATCCAAGGGGGTCCAAAAATCAGAGTCATTTTTTCTCACTGCCAGTCCAGCTGAGCGTCACAGGATGCTGCTGCTTCAAATGGCCCACATTCTCTATGATAGCTTGCCAACATCTGGGTTTCAGCAGAACAGCCCCATGTCTCTCCTCAAAGCTGAGGTAACCGGAAATGCCCTTTAGAAACCAGAAATGCCCCTTCTGAAGCCTGATGCGAAAGAACAGAGTCTTAACGCTTGTGAAGTGAGAAGGAGGATGCGCTTGTGCTGCAAAGATAGGTGGCCCCCATGGTTTGTTGCTCGAGCTCCAAGTGTCACAAAAATGTGAAAGTGAAGTCATTCAGTCTTATCTGACTCTTTGCAACCCCATGGACTGTAGCCTACCAGGCTCCCTCATCCATGGGATTTTCCAGGCAAGAGTACTGGAATGGGTTGCCATTTCCTTCTCCAGGGCTCAAACCCAGGTCTCCCGCATTGTGATTGTGGGCAGACGCTTTACCATCTGAGCCACCAAGGAAATCCAGTGTCACAAATTTGGTTAATAAAACTGTCGCACTCTTTCCCATGCCTCAGTGGACCAGGAATTCACATATGGTTTCTGGCCCAAGTGTTCACTGAGGGACCACACAGAGGCTGGGACTCTGTTCCCGTCACATCACTGGTGCTCAGGGGCAGTGACCCTAGCGTCTGGGCACACTCAGTGTTGGTGGATTGGAACCACCAGCATGGAGACATAGATGGTAACTCAGAAAATGTGACAAGTTCTTGGTTGGGGTGTTACATGAATAAATTGCTTGAGAGTCAAAGTATTACTGCACTGAGCAATGCTCATATTACAAGTCCTTTTTTTGAAGCCTCAGGAAATGCACATCTTCTCCCCATCAGTAGCTGGAATTCACCTTTTTTTTTAAAAAAAAATTCACTTTTTTTTTTTTTTGCATTTATTTAATTTTTTGGCCACGCAGCATGTTGTAGCTTAGTTCCCCAACCAGGGATCCAAACTGCACACCCTCCATTGGAAGCAAGGAGTCTTAACCACTGGACCACTAAGGAAGACCAAATTCTCCTTCTTTTTGATGCTTATGCCTTGCTGTGGAATCTGACTTGCAGTGCTAGATTCTGTCTTCTCCTCAGGGCGTCTTCCCAGGAGTCCCTGTGTCCTTCCTCTAATCTGACCCCTGATACTGCACCCTCACTGATCAGATGTGCAATATTCCTGGATCCCTCTGTTGATTGGAAGCCTCTTACAACTTTCTCCTTAGCTTCTATGAAGTTGCAAATAGCTAGGACTACCTTCCCTCCAGCAACCACCAGAAGCACTCAGAAACCCAGCTTTGCCCATCTAAGACCCCTTCTATAAAGCTCACGGCAATGTGCAGGCACTCAGAGGTTAATTCTTTTTCCTTCTACCCCTCGTCTATCATGACCTTGAAGACAGAACATCAGGACTTGTGAACATTACGTTCTTTCTCTGTTCCATCCATCTCACCAGTAATTTTCCCTCTCTCACTTGAACAAAATAACACTGAAAAGTAGATTGGCTTGTTTCCCGATAAATTGCCATTGCATAAGTGTCTGTTGCTTTGCATGGTTGCAATATTCAGAGGGAGTAAATGATACCATGCAGTGGCTACTATGAAGATTTATGTGTGGATCCAGGGAGATTTGCTCGCTTTCTTTCTCTGTTTCCTCCCCTCTTCAAGTAATAATAAAGATTACAAAAGAGAAATAAGCAGGGCAAGTTCATTTGAAATGAATCTTTAATCAGGTTTCATCTGTTCTGAGCAAACGTCTCCTTTGTTTGAGCACCACTGCGGAGGCGGGGCCCGGAGACACCATTTTGTAGATGTAGCCGCAAAGTCAAAGCCATTTTGACAGAAATCCAAGGAGAAATAATTTCTCCCTGAAGGAATTCTGTTTTTGCTTAATGACGGCCGGAGTGTTCCTGTCGAAATGGCATAATGGGGATTTTTAATTACGATTCTTACTGTCCGGTTTAATGGCAAGAGTTTTACTTATTTGTCCCCCCCTTCCCCCGCCCTGAGCTCAGAAACTAATTTGTGAGTGTGTACTTGCCAAATGCAGAGTTTATCCCAAGGTGAAGAAATGAATGAGCTACTAAAAGCTGACCTGTGCTGCCCAAATGTCCCCTTTATGGAGGAGGAGGGGACTGACCTGGCCAGTGGGACGCCATAGGGTCATGTTGGAGCTGGAAATTCATTTCTCAAGACCATGGGAGAGGCGCTTACTAAAGAAACAAAACTAGCCGATAGAGCAAGAGCCCCAAGACCACGAATCCCCACACCAACCTTAAACAGCCACCTGGACCATGGTTCAGGCCTGCACCTAATGCTTAAGGATGGAGTGGTGTCATGGAGTGGAGAAAGCCCTTGCCGTCATATTGCTGGCATTGTGTTCCAGCTCTATTGTGTTCCAGCTCTATTGTGTTCCCACTGGGGTTATTTAACCGTGAACTTCAACCTCCAATGCCTCAGATGGAGGTCTGAGAAACCCATCACAGCAAAAAGTGAGTTGAAATCCACTCCTTGCCTCTCGTCCATTTTCAGGTTCCTTAAGCTTTCTGAGAGAAGGAAATGGCAACCCACTCCAGTACTCGTGCCTGGTGCCTGAGAAGCCTGGTGGGCTACAGTCCATGGGGTTGCAAAGAGTTGGACACGACTGAGCGACTTTCCCTTCCCTTCCCTTAAGCTTTCTGAGTGCCTATGTTGGGTTGGCCAAAAACTTCGTTTCATTTTAGGTACAAAGAAAAGACACATCTTTCATTTTTACCATGAACTGTGTTGAACAACCTACTCACTAACTGAATGAACTTATGGCCAACTTGATATTAGGCATTGTGGAATGTTCTCATACTAAACTAGAAGGAGCTCAAGCTCTTCAAACACAATTCTGGTTCCCATTTACTGACAGAGAGAAAGATGACATTATCTTTAATTGCCTTGGCTCAGAGATTTCTCCTTTCTGGACCTCAATCTCTCCATTTGTATTTACCAAGGGGCTGGAAGAGATATTCTGGAGGGATATTCCTGCATGCTTTTGTGGGCAGTGATTCTACCCACTCTGCACATTTTAATATTTACTGCACTAGGCCAAACTCAGGGATTCTCTGGTGGCTCAAACAGTAAAGAATCTGCCTGCAATGCAGGTGACCCAGGTTCAGTCCCTGGGTGGGGAAGATACCTTCTAGAAAGGAATGGCTACCCACTCCAGTATTCTTTCCTGAAGAATCCCATGAACAGAAGTGTCTGGCCTATAGTCCATAGGGTCACAAAGAGTTGGACACGACTGAGAGACTAACACACACACACACACACAGAGGATGAACTCACAAAGCACTTTGTAAGGAGGTCCCTCAAAAGTTGTGTGAACCCCACTCAGGTTTCAGAAAGCAGTGATAAAGTGAAATCAACAGAGTTCTGAGTCTTGGGGGACAGCCGTGCTGGAAGAAAAAGATCTATTGTCTTGCTGCTGCTGTGGCCAGCCAAAGGCTAGATGACAGCAGAGATGCAGAGTTCTGTGTAAGATGACAGGCCGGGTCTCCACTGTGATCAGCTAGGGGGAATCAGCCGGGGGTGGGTCTTGTGGGGGAGGGAGGAGTAGAGGTGGGAAAGGGGTTAAGCAGAGACTGGAGGCCTGCATGGAGGTTGTTTGAGCCAGGCTGGTGAACACTGGGAGGTCCCTGAATTAGTGCTGGGCCCCTTGTTGATATCAGATCACTTAGTTCTCCTAAGAGCCGTGGGAGTGTCAACTGGGAAAAAATGCACAACCTAAAAGTTGAGAATTATGACTTATTTGCAGACAAACTGAGGACTTAAGTCCAAAGATAGCCTCTCAGATTTTTCTGAGGGACTGCTCTGGAGAGATAAAGGAGGAATCAAGATGTATATGAGTTTTTGCAGCAAAAACCAGGTAGTCAGGGCATCAAAACATGACTATTAATGAAAGAAAACCAAATATCTTGTTAATGAATTAAGCACTTTTCTTTGTGTTGGAAGATGCAAGAGTCTGGGTGTATTGAAATCATTCCTTTGATATGCACCTCAGCTATTTAGGCTCAGTATCCTTGAATCCACTTGGGGTGCACAGTTGGGGGGCAGCTGCAATGGCTGAGAGCTTGAGGGTCATAACATCCTTTGTTTACTGATATGGCAGGGGACATTTTTCATCTGCGAGAAGAAGGAATTCTTTCTGGTAGATGAAGACATTGAAATGCACAGAGGCTAAAATATTTGCTGGTACTTGGAGTAGGTTAAGCCAGTATTACCAAGAGGTCCCCCCACCCTAATTCAGAGGCTTAAAACAACAAAACGTTGAAAATTCTCTCTGCTGATTGACTCCAAGGGCAATGTTCCAGGCAGGTAGGTAGCTTGGGTCACACGTTCATATGTGGTCTCAAATTCTTTGCACTTATTAGTGGCTGTGCCATCTCCCAGGGCCATATTATCACTCCCGGTAATGAATCATAAATATAGAAAGGTCACACTCGCAAGAGGTAATGCAGGGCTGAGAGCTGTAAACACACACAACACACACACATACATTCACGCACACACAAGCATGCACATATCCACTTTTATTCTTTTGGTGAGACTTCCACCTCTTTTCTGAAGGGCTATAAAGTGTAGCGTATGAATCCCAGGGGCTTCCCAGGTGATGCTAGTGGTAAAGAACCCACCTGCCAATGCAGGAGTCCTAAGAGATGCTGGTTCGATCCCTGGGTAGGGAAGATCCTCTGGAGGAGGGCACGGCAACCCACTCCAGTATTCTTGCCTGGAGAATCCCATGGACAGAGGAGCCTGGCGGGGTATAGTCCATGGGGTTGTGAGACATGTCTGAGCATGTGCACAGCATGAGTCCCAGGCGGGGCAGTCGTGTCTCTGCTACAACTCTGTTGCAGGGACAGAAGGTGTTGGTGGACACCCAGGGCCCTCACACTTTTACGTTACTCTTTGCCAAGTCTTTGAATGACCGGTCCTTTCCTATCCTTTGGTCCCAGGTCATAAGCCACCTCACAGAGCTGGCCCCTCTCTCTAGGCATGACCTTTATCAGCCAGGTAGGATTCATCCATCGGAACCAAGGGACATTCTGAAATGATATCCTGGTTTGATTTCCTCCCTAGGCTTGTGGAGGCCAGAGAAAGGAGAGAAAGCATGCAACCAACCCTCCTGTTAATCTTACTGAAGAAGAGAAGGTTGAGCAAGAGGCCGCTGGTGGGAGCAGCGCTGCAGCCATTGATTGGGTAATTGGAAGCCCTCGGGTGTGAGTCCTCATTAAGGCTGAGGGGTATAGATCATTTTCTAATGACACCTCTTTGATCCCAGCAGCTCAGTGGGGTGACCTGCCTCTGCGGTTAGGCTGCACATCAAGAGAGCCGGCGGGGTCTGCAGCCAGGCTGCCTGCCATATGCTGTTTCTTATAATTAGCAGGTGCTGGGGGTGTGGGCTGGGCACCCAGAGGGCAAGGTGGCTGCGTGTGCCAGGGAAGTGCTTGTGAGCCAGACCAGGAACTTGGGAAGAGAGAATGTGGCTGGGCATGGGGTGGTGGAGAGCCCCTGGAGCACTGTGATGTGGTGGTCAGGAGGGAGACCTCTGTGTCCAGATGGTTTTATTGCGGATTTAGGACTTACTGCTGTAAATGGAGGAATTTTCATTTCTGAAACTGTAGTCATTCTGGGAGGTCATTGAGAAATTTGGGGGACAGTTCTTTTGATGACTATTATCATACCCCAGGAAGGCCTTCCCTTATGGCTCAGCGGGTAGAGTCCACCTGCAATGCAGGAGACACAGGAGACGCAGGTTCGATCCCTGGATCAGGAAGATCCCCTGGAGGAGGAAATGGCAACCCAGTCTACTATTCTTGCCTGAAAAAATTCTGTGGACAGAGGAGTATGACAGGTTGTGTCCATGGGGTCACAAAGTGCCAGACACAACTAAGCAATTAAGCACACACGCATCATACTATGGAAAGAACCGCAAAAATATTAGCCCTCCTTTGAGTAGTCAGTCTTTAAGTTGGTCCAGTAGTTAAGACTCTGTGCTTCCAATGCTGGGGATGCAGGTTAAGTCCCTGGTTGGGGAACTAAGATTCCCCTATGCCATGTGGCGCAGCTAAAAAAAAAAAAAAAAAAAAAAAAAAGGGTAAGTCTTTTGTACAATAAAAACTAACACAACATTATAAAGCAACTATACATCAATAAAAATTAATAAAAACAGCATTTGTTATATTTTATTTTCCCCAACTTTTGGTTTGCAGATTTTGGTTTTGGTGCAAAATTTTCAAACAGTGAAATGCATGAATCTTGAAATGTATATTAGGTGAAACTTGATAAATGTGTACCCCAAATCCTTATCTTAATATAGAATATTATCACCACCTCACCTCAGAGAGCTCCCTCAAGCCCCTTCCCAGTAGTTCCCCCTTTGCCTGCTGGAGGCACATACTGTTCTGATTTTTCTATCATCAGTAGTTCTTTCTGTACTAAGACTTCACAGGATTGGGGTTACACACTGCATACTGTTTTGTCTATGATTACTTCACTCAGTGTAATGCTTTTAAGAGCCATCTGTGTTGCTGCAGGTATCGGCGGGTTTTCCCTTTTTCTTGCTGAGTAGTATTCCATTATGTAGATATACCCAGTTTTTGGATGCATTTTTCTACTGAGAGACATCTGGGATATTTTTAGTTATCAGCTATTACATATAAAGCTGTTATGAAACATTTTCCTTTGGAGCAAGTCCTTTTGTGAATGGATGTTTTCCTGATCCTACGTAGATATTTGGGGATGGAATTGTTGGATCGTGGGGTCAGTATATGCTTAGTTTTCTAAGAAACTGCTAGGCCTCCCCCTACCACTCCTTGCCACAGGAGTTGTATAAACAAGGTACCTGCAAAGTCACATTTAAGAGTTCCAATTGCACCATGATATCATTAAGATGTGGTGGTGTCAGTTTTGTTTGTCTGCTTTAAATCTAGTTATTCTGGTGGGAGTGAATGGTGGTCCCGGTGGTACTTCATTTAGTTTTAATGAGTTTTCCCTGATGACTTTTGATGTTGCGCACTTTCCCTATGCTTACTGACCATTTGAATACATTGAGTCTTCTAAAAAAAATCATTGGCCTGTTTTAAAAAAATATGGGTCGTTTGTTTTTCATTCCAGATAAAAGCATGGACTCTATTCAGTGAGTGCTGTGTGCTCAGTCATATCCGACTCTGTGGCTCTGTAGACTGCCAGGCTTCTCTGTCCATGGAATTTTCCAGGCAAGAATACTGCAGTGGGTGGCCATTTCTTCCTCCAGGGGATCTTCCCGACCCAGGGATCAAACCTGAGTCTCCTGCATTGCAGATGGATTCTTTACCACTAGCGCCACCTGGGAAGCCACGATTCAGTGAGATCAGAAGGCAATGCTCCTCCACTTATCTGGATGGCCATGGTTAAGTCACTTTAACTCCCTGGCATACACTTTTCTCATCTGTAAAAAGGGGATAAATGCTTGAACACAGTTAATTAGGTTGTTTGGAGGGTAAAGGACTTCCCAGGTGATGCTAGTGGTAAAGAACCCGCCCGCCACTACAGAAGACTTAAGAGATGCAGCTTCAGTCTCTGGGTCAGGAACACTCCCTGGAGGAGGGCATGGCAACCCATTCCAGTATTCTTGCTGAGAATCTCATGGACAGAGGAGCCTGGCAGGCTGCAGTCCATAGGGTCGCAGAGTCAGACACAACTGAGCCGGCTGAGCACACAAGCATGAGGATAAAGGGGACATTGAATTGAAAGCACGAGGCACAGTGCCTGGAGCACTTCAGGAGCTTCACACATGGGCGCTTCACGGTTGCTTTTATTCATAGTTAAGGTGGCAAAGCCAGAGCTTGGAACTTCGCAGGGGTCTACTTTATGTTTGCAACCTGAAACTACCTATACTACTCCTAAATGCCTTTGTGTTGATGCAACAGGGGTGAAAAAAAAGATGCTGGAGATGGTCCTTGAGAGGACGTGGCCACGGGTTGATCCACGAACTGGACCTGGGCCATTGGAGAGTCCTCATCCACTCCCCCATCCATGGAATATACACTCCTCACATCGTTTCCGCAGTGGGAGCTGTTCCAGGGTGCTGCCGTGAGGGAGCGAGGTGTTGAAACCACCTGGATGGGACAGTGACTGAACCCCATAGAGGTGTCTCTATAAACTGCTAAGATTCTGTGGTCAGGTGCTGAGCTCTACTCACTGCTGCCACCTGAGATGAGCCTCAGATGCAAGTTCCCTTATTTGTTATCATCTACCCATCTGGCTTAAAACTCAACATTCAAAAAACTAAGATCATGGCCTCTGGTCCCATCACTTCATGGCAAATAGAAGGAGAAAAAGTGGAAACAGTGACAAATTTTATTTTCTTGGGCTCCAAAGTCACTGCAGCCGTGGAATTAAAAGACGCTTGCTCCCTGGAAGGAAAGTAATGACAAACCTAGACAGCATATTAAAAAACAGAGACATCACTTTGCTGACAAAGGTCCGTCTAGTCCAAGCTGTAGTTTCCTGTGGTCATGTATGGATGTAGGAGCTGGACCATAGGAAGACTGAGCACCAAAGAATTGATGCTTTAGAACTGTGGTGCTGGAGAAGACTCTTGAGAGTCCTTTGAGTTGCAAGGAGATCCAACCAGTCCATCCTAAAGGAAATCAACCTGAATACTCATTGGAAGGACTGATGCTGAAGCTGAAGCTCCCATACTTTGGCCAACTGATGTGAAGAACCAACTCATTGGAAAAGACCCTAATGCTGGGAAAGATTGGGGGCAAGAAGAGAAGGGAGCAACAGAGGATGAGATGGCTAGATGGCATCACCGGACTCAATGGACATGAATCCGAGAAAACTCCAGGAGACAGTGAAGGATAGAGAGGATAGAGAGGCCTGGTGAGCTGCAGTCCATGGGGTCGCAAAGAGTCAGATACAACTTAGCAACTGAGCAACCACCACCAATCTGGAGTAATCTGCCTCTCTCTTTGGTTTTTCCTTGCCTGCTCTGTACAGGGGCCAGCTTGTGTTGCAAGGGAACAGACTTGAGAGGTTTCAAGTACTTCTACAGATTTGATTGCACTTCATTCTCACTACCGTCCTTTTAGGTAGGTGTTGTCACCCATGGAATTTTCTCATTCCATTTATACTTAAAATATTGATCTGTGTCATTTATTGGCACCAACTCTGTGCCAAGTGTTAGTGGGTCAATCGTGTCTAACTCTTGTCCATCAGGCTCCTCTGTTCATGGAATTCTCCAGGTAAGAATATTGGAATGGGTTGTCATTCCCTTCTCCAGGGAGTTGACTTAAATTACCTAAAAATATTAATCTGTATTATTTATTGGCACCAACTCTGTGCCAAAGACCATGTCAAATATTTGCCATATGTTTCTCATCCTATAGCAATGCTCCAGAGAGGATGGTGCTGGCCTATTTTGCTAATTAGGAAGCTGAGACTCCAAGATGTGAGATGGTACATTCAGTGTGACTGGATGGGGTAATGGCTATATCAGGATCCATGTGTCCCTATTTTTAGAGTCTACGTTTTCCCCACCTGTCCCTCGCTGTTTGCACCTTGGTGGGAGGTGGGAGGTGGCCCCCGTTAATTTGTGCAAGTTAAATTTGATTCAAACTGCTTCCTAATGAAAACTGTCCAGCCAGGATCTCAGCAAGATTCGTTACGGAGTACTGACAGCAAGAGATTGCCAATGCAAAGTAATTAATATGGAGTAATGATGAGTGATAAGAGATGAAGATCTAAAGTGAACTATTAAATGACAATATCATTTTCTTGTCTTCTTCCTTTATGCACAGTGACAGGAAGAGAGTTGACATGGTAATTTTATAAAGCTCTCTGACACTTCCTGTTAACTCCCCTCCATTAGCGTCGTATGATAATTGGCAAGAACAGACACGTGGGAATAGGAAACACACGCTTGGTAGATGGAGAGGTGCCTCACAAAGGGATGTGGTACCCTTGCGTCTCTCAGGGCTTAGAATCCCAAAGCAGATCCGAATGGTGCACTCAAAATGATGAGTATTTCTTTGGGCACATCTGTGAGTAGAGAATGTGCTAGACAGAGGGAAAAGTGGATTTTCTTCCTCTGATCCTTTGTTCATGTTCTGGCTCCATTTGGTACACATTTCCACCTCTATTCCCTTCGCCGCAATGTTACCCATCCTTCAGAGTCCCCTGACTCTCCTGTAGTCAGACGTCTCCATCACATTCTTATTTCCCTTGACTTTGAATATACCTTTGGGGACAGGAGTAGACTTTAGGGTTTGTCTATGACTGTGGGTAATGTGTGAGCAGGAGTCTCCAATTCCTGGAGAACTTCTATAACCCAAATTCCTCTACTTTTTAAAAATTTATTTTTAATTGCAGATACAATTGCTTTACAATGTTGTGTTGGTTTCTGCCATACAACAATGTGAATACACACACACACACACACACACACACACACAAACATCCCCTCCTTCTTGGACCTCCTTCCCACCTCCCACCCCACCCCACTCCTCTAGGTCATCACAGAGCACCAGGCTGAGTGCCCTGTGTTAAGCAGCAACTTCCCGCCAGCTCTCTATCTTATGTATGCTAATGTATATATTTCAATGCTACTCTCTTAATTCGTCCCACCCTCTCCTCCCTCATGCTGTGTCTGCAAGTTCGATCCCAATCTCCTAATTTATCCCTCCCCTACTGTATCCCTGGTAACCATAAGTTTATTTTCTACATTTGTGACTCTACCTCAGCTTTGTAAATAAGGTCATTTATATCCCCCCTCCCCCCTTTTTAAGATTCCACACATAAGCCATATCATATGATATTTATCTTTCTCTAACTTTATTTACTCAACATTCAGAAAACTAAAATCATGGCATCTGGTCCCATCATTTCTTGGGAAATAGACGAGGAAACAGTGGAAACAGTGTCAGACTTTATTTTTTTGGGCCTCAAAATCACTGCAGATGGTGATTGCAGCCATGAAATTAAAAGACGCTTACTCCTTGGAAGGAAAGTTATGACCAACCTAGATAGTATATTCAAAAGCAGAGACATTACTTTGCCAACAAAGGTCTGTCTAGTCAAGGCTATGGTTTTTCCAGTGGTAATGTATGGATGTGAGAGTTGGACTGTGAAGAAAGCTGAGCGCCGAAGAATTGATGCTTTTGAACTGTGGTGTTGGAGAAGACTCTTGAGAGTCCCTTGGACTGCAAGGAGATCCAACCAGTCCATCCTAAAGTGTTCATTGGAAGGACTGATGCTAAAGCTGAAACTCCAATACTTTGGCCACCTGATGCAAAGAGCTGACTCATTTGAAAAGACCCTGATGCTACTAAAGATTGAGGGCAGGAGGAAATGGGGATGACAGAGGATGAGATGGCTGGATGGCATCACTGACTTGATACACACGGGTTTGGGTGGACTCTGGGAGTTGGTGATGCACAGGGAGGCCTGGCGTGCTGTGATTCATGTTCGCAAACACTTGGACATGACTGAGTGACTGAACTGAACTTCCTTCACTCAGTACGACAATCTCGAATTCCATTCATGTTGCTGCAAATGGCATTATTTTGTTCTTTTTTCGTGACTGAGTAGTAATTAATAGCATTATCTTTTGGGGACTGGCTATATTATACACGTTATACCCTTAGCCCATTTATTTGAAGTTTCTTCTCTTGATGGCAGCCCAGGTTTCTCTGGTCCTTAAAGTAGAATATTACTGTGACCAGCCATGGTGGATGAATGACACGAGGTGAATTAGATGAGTCACAGGGCCAGGCTGAGCCCCGACATCTGTTTGGGGGAGAAGGAGAGGATAGGACAGAAGGACTATTTTTAATCAGGTGGCTTGACGCTTGAAGAGATTGGATCCTAGCTCAGAGCACTGTGATTGTATTTCTGCCAAGCCCTGGCACATATGGGTGAGTGAGACAGCCTTTCTGTGTTTTTCCAGACTCCCAAACATTTCCAGGAAACCCTAGAGGCTACTATATGTGTGACTGACGAGTTCTTTCCTTCCCTCATTCACTGAAATAAATGTTTAGAACAGCATTGTGGTGTCATTGAAAGAGCATATTTTGGGATTAAAACCTCAGCTCTGCCATAGGCTAGCCATGTGACCTTGGTCAAACCACTTAACCTCTCTGAACCTCGGTTGGGGTGAATTGAGGTGGTCTGTTCCCATCATAGTCAGGGATCTAAGGTAGGGCTAAGAAGACAGAAACCCATAGGACTTGGCAACTTCGAATCCCTAAATGGGATTCAATCCTTGGAGAAAATAGATATATTGTCAAAGTAGTAAATGTCCACAAAATTTTATATAAATTGAACTCCCTTCCATGTTGCAATATCTCTTTTTCTGCTTCCCTCCTTCCTCCCTTCCCTTCCTTTCCTCCCTGCCTCTTTCATCCCTGCCTCCCTCACTTGACTTCTTCCCTTTCCTGCAACTAGCCTTTTTAACAATCCACTTCCTGTAATGGATTGAATTATGTCTTTTCCAAAAGTTGCCTTGAAGTCTAACCCCTGGTACCTATGAATGTGACCTCCTTTGGAAATAGGATCTTTGTAGATGTAATTAAGATATGTTAAGTCCCCGGTGGCCCAGTGGTAAAGAATCTGCCTGCAATGAAGAAGATGCAGGTTTGATCCCTGCTTTGGGAAGATCCCCTGGAGAAGTGTATGGCAACCCACTTCAATATTCTTGCCTGAAAAACCCCATGGACAGAGGACCTCTCAGGCTACAGTCCTGGAGTTACAAAGAGTTGGGCATGACAGGAACAACTGAGCACAGAAGTCAGGCTAGAGTAGGGAGGACCCTTAATTCAACATCACTAGCATCCTTATGGCCTGGAGAAGGGAATGGCAACCCACTCCAGTATTCTTGCCTGGGAAGTCCCTTGGACAGAGGAGCCTGGAGGGCTAGAGTCCATGGGGTTGCAAAAGAGTTGGACATGATTTAGAGACTAAACAACAAGCACCCTTATAAGGAGAGAAGAAGAGACACAGAGACAGACACAGAAAGGAGGATGCCATGTTACAGTGTGGGCAGAGACAGGAGTCTTACGGCTTCAAGCCAAGGAATGCCAAGGATTGCTGGCAACCAGTCCAAGCTAGGAAGATAGCATGACCCTGCTGATCCCTTGACATCAGACTTCTGGCCTCCAGAGCTGTGAAAGGATACATTCCTATAGTTTGAAGTCACAAAGTTTGTGTTACTTTCTTATGTTCGTTGTTGCTTAGTCGCTCAGTCATGTCTGACTCTTTTGTGACCCCATGAACTGTAGCCCTCCAGGCTTCTTCTGTCCATAGGATTTCCCAGGCAGGAATACGGGAGTGGGCTGCCATTTCTTTCTCCAGGCAATCTTCCTGACCCAGAGAGCAAATCCATGTCTTCTGCATTGGCAGGTGGGTTCTTTACCACTGAGATACCAGTAACCTTAGGAAATTAACACACACCCCTCAGGCAGAATTTTACCCACATAATGCTGATGTTGGGGTCTTGGCTTGCCTGCCATCTTGGTTCTGGGGTTGGTCTCTTACCTACCTGCTTTACCACCACCTCAAAACTTTCCTGCCATTAAGACTGTCTTCAAAAGACCTAGAGGAGAACTTTCCAGTGAGCCACTATGATGGTGCCTTGCTTCAGGGCTGGAGGATATTAACCAACCAGGGAAAAATGCTCTGAGGGACACTTTCTAATGAGATGCTTCAGTGAAAGAGCTACCATAAGGAAAAGACACCTCAATGTTTCCTTATGTTTGTGTGGCCTGCTTGACCT
This sequence comes from Aepyceros melampus, assembly GCA_006408695.1. Taxonomy (NCBI): domain Eukaryota; kingdom Metazoa; phylum Chordata; class Mammalia; order Artiodactyla; family Bovidae; genus Aepyceros; species Aepyceros melampus. Next base: position 330,006 of record SJXQ01008361.1, on the reverse strand, counting down.
TGGAGTGGAGGAAATTTACTCCTAAGCCTTCTGGCTCAAGAGCTCACAAAAATCATCTTTTGGCGCCTCTCCTGGTTGTGGTTCTTCCTGTCCAGAGCCGGCCAGGCCTCAGACAGGCCTGATTCCAAATCGCTAGTGGGACAAGGCAAGGTTGTACCTTGTCTCGAGTCTTATTTATTAGCACATTACGACCACTAATCACAATTAAAAATAATGATGCCATCAAGATTATTCAAATCAGGGACAACCAATTTCAACTACCATTACTTGCAGATGGAATTATGGGTCCTGCTCTCTCTTCAGCACTTTTAAAGGACTCCTCTCTTTCCATTATTCCTCCATCCCCCATCAGACCCTTGAATTATACTGGGAATTAACTTAATATGTAAAGTCACTTCTAAATGAACCCAGTTCTGCTCCTCTGCCTTTGCCTGTTCCCATATCTCCCTTGGTAGCCTTCAAATGTCAAGGCAGGGCATTCTGGTCGAACATCTGGTATTGTTCGTGTAAACAATATTTTTTTTCCCCAGGTAGATGTTTCTTGGGGTGAGTCAGTGTTTTGCTCTCTGGGTCATTTACATGGAAATGACATTTTTTACTTGGTACTCATAATATGTAGGATGCTCATTCTTAAAGCATTCAGGGTTTTCCCATATTATCAGACACAGAAAAGTCCTCCCCTCCTCCTTTTCCTTTCTCTCTGGGTCACCGGGGGGTGGTGCGGGAACCTCAAGGGAAACTTCTCTACAGACATGAAGATTTAGCTGAGATATGAATCATGGGAAGAAAGCAGATTGTAAGGAATTTGAAAAATGCATTTAAGACAGAAGGAGGAGCAAGGGGAAAATGGACAAGGTGGGAATGCCCTTGAAGTGTTCGAGGAGCAGAGAGGAGGCTGGTGAGGCTGGGGCATGGTGAGAATATTGGGGAGGGGGTGAGGGTAGAAGTCCCAGTCAGAGAAGCAGGCAGGGCAGAGGGAGCAGGAATTTGTAGGCATGAAAAGAACTCTTTTTTGTTTTTTTAAATTAAGATGTAGTAAGTTTGATCCCTGGGCTGGGAAGATCCCTGGAGGAGGAAAAGACAATCCACTGCAGTATTCTTGCCTGGGAAATCCCATGGACAGGGGAGCCTGGCAGTCTATAGTCCACAAGGTCTTGAGCTGTACAGCCCATGGGGTTGCAAGTTCTATAGTCCACGGGGGTCGCAAGAGCCAACGCAACTGAGCTCATGATGGATGATAATGGCTGATAGTTGCTTTACCATGTTGTGTTAATTTCTGCTGTATGATGAAATGTATCAGCTATATGTATACATATATCCCCTCCCTCTTGGACCACCCTCCCCCCTCTATGTCATCAAAGAGCACCAAACTGGGTTTCCTGTGCTATACAGCAGCTTCCCACTAGCTAGCTATTTCACATGGTAGGGTATATATGTCAATCCCAATATCTCTGTTCATCCTACCCTCTCATTCCCTTCTCGTGTCCACATATCCATTCTCTACGTCTGCATCTCTATTCTTGCCCTGCAAATAGATTCCTCTGTACCATTTTTCTAGATTCCACCTATATCCTATATCCATTAATATACATTATTTCACTTTCTGACTTATTTCACTCTGTATGACAGCCTCTGGGTCCATCTATGTCTCCACAAATGACCCAATATCATTCTTTTTATGAATAATATTCTGTTGCTATATGTGTACCACATCTTCTCTATCTATTCCTCTGCTGATGGACATTTAGGTTGCTTCCATGTTTTGGCTATTATATAATTAATAGTGCTTCTATGAACATGCAGTCAGGAAGCAACAGTTTGAACTGGACATAGAACAACAGACTGGTTCCAAATAGGAAAAGGAGTACGTCAAGGCTGTATATTGTCACCCTGCTTATTTAACCTATATGCAGAGTACATCATGAGAAATGCTGGGCTGGGTGAAGCACAAGCTGGAATCAAGATTGCTGGGAGAAATACCAATAACCTCAGATATGCAGATGACACCACCCTTCTGACAGAAAGTGAAGAAGAATAAAGAGCCTCTCGATGAAAGTGAAAGAGGAGGGTAAAAAAGTTGGCTTAAAGCTCAACATTCAGAAAACTAAGATCATGGCATCTGGTCACTTCATGGCAAGTAGATGGGGAAACAGTGGAAACAGTGGCAGACTTTATCACTGCGGATGGTGACTGCAGCCATGAAATTAAAAGACACTTATTCCTTGGAAGAAAAGTTATGACCAAACTAGACAGCATATTAAAAAGCAGAGACATTACTTTACCAACAAAGTTCCCTCTAGTATAAGCTATGGTTTTTCCAGTAACCATGTATGGATGTGAAAGTTGGCCTATAAAGAAAGCTGAGTGCTGAAGAATTGATGCTTTTGGCCTGTGGTGTTGGAGAAGACTCTTGAGAGTTCCTTGGACTGGAAGGAGATCCAACCAATCCATCCTAAAGGAGATCAGTCCTGAGTGTTCATTGGAAGGACTGATGTTGAAGCTGAAACTCCAATACTTTGGCCACCTGATGCAAAGAGCTGACTCATTTGAAGAGATCCTGGTGCTGGGAAAGAATGAAGGCAGGGGGAGAAGGGGATGACAGAGGATGAGATGGTTGGATGGCATCACCAACTCAATGGACATGAGTTTGAATAAACTCCAGAATTTGGTGATGGACAGGGAAGCCTGGTGTGCTGCAGTCCATGGGGTCGCAAGGAGTCAGACACGACTGAGCGACTGAACTGAACTGATGAACATTGATACTGGTTCCTCAAATATAGAATGCTAGAGGGTTCCTGGTCTGAAAATGGACATGCAGGGGTCACCCTTCCTGCTGATGAGTGCAGTGGTAGACGAGTGTCCCCTGGGGGCAGTGGAGGAGTTTTCTGAGATGGTCACTTTGGCTTCTTCCCGTCCCCCCATCACTCACCTACCAGGTCTGTTAGTAGGCAGCAGTAGTGGCTCCTGCTCCCATTCTTGTCTGTTCTCAGCACCACTGCCCTAGCTCTGGTCCCTCAAACTAGGGCTGTCACACTGGCTTTCTTTTGTCCACATCTCTTCAGCCTACAGCTGAAACCTAGTCCTCATGCAGCCTGGAGCAGCAGAAGCTCAGACAGTAAGTGCCTCCCTACAGCCCCTCCACTACTGACAGCACAATGGAATCCACTCTGTCGACTTAAAACAGTAGTCGCAACCTCAAAGTTGAGAGTTGTGGCTTATTTGGTGTGAATTTTTAGGACTTCAAGCATGGGAGACAGCATCTCAGGTGACCCTGAGAGAACTGCTCTGAGGAGGTAGGTCAGAGGGAGGAGCACATTATATAGAAGCTTGCAACAAAAGGCAGGTCGTCTGAACATTAAAAGATTATTGTGAATTAAAGAAAACCAGATATTCCATGTTAAGGAATTTAGTGCTTTTCTCTGTGTGGAAAGATGCAGGAACCTGGGCTCACTGAAACCATTCCTTTCATAGGCATCTCAGCTATCTGGGGCCAGCATTCTGTGTTTTTCCTCAGTGCTCACTGTAGGGAGTGGCTGCAGCCTGATGGCTGCTGGATAGCAGGTATTTTTCTCCTTCCTGGTTGCCCTGGAGGGCTGGAATCTTTTGATGATTTGTGGCATCCTTGTTTATTGGTATGGTGGGAAATGCTCCATTTCTGAACTCTGAGTTGGTGTTTCAGGGCCACTGATATTGGAACATATCTGTCTTCTTTAAATCTTACCTCCCTCTGTACACACACACTCTTCCCTCCCTTAGAAATCATCATGTTTAGCAGGAGCCCAACAACCATAAAGGAAATCAGTCCTGAATATTCATTGGAAAGACTGATGCTGAAGCTGAAGCTCCAATAGTTTGGCCACCTGATGCAAAGAGCTGACTCACTGGAAAAGACCCTGATGCTGGGAAAGATTGAGGGCAGGAGGAGAAGGGGGCGACAGAGGATGAGATGGCTGGATGGCATCACCGACTCAATGGACATGAGTTTGAGCAAGCTCTGGGAGTTGGTAATGGACAGGGAACCCTGGCATGCTGCAGTCCATGGGGTCACAGAGAGTCAGACATGACTGAGCAACTGAACTAACAGAACAAATTTTGTTGAATGAATGAATGATGTCATCAGCAGGAGTAATGGATGCAGCTACTCGACAGTCTTGAGAATCTGTCCTTGTGGTTATTTCTAAGACAGAATATCAGCAAGAAGAGGCCATCTCTGTCTGACTTTGTCCTCATTCATTCATTCTTCCATTTTTGTATTTTAGTATCAAATAAATTTTGAACACCTTCTCTGTAGCAAGTGCTGGGCTGGGCTGCAGAAACCCAGCAAACAAGACAGAGCTGGTGCCTGGCTTCATATAACTTCAAACTCAGGGGCTTATTTTGGAGGTTCTTTTAAAAAATATTTTCATTTTATTTTAACTGATTTTTTGTCTGTACTGGATCTTAGTTGCAGCATGAAAACTCTTAGTTGTAGCATGTAGGATCTAATTCCCCGACCAGGGATTGAACCCCAGCCCTCTGCTTTGGGAGTGAGGAGTCTTAGCCACTGGACCACCAGGGAAGTCCCTGGGGGTTGGGTTTTGTTCACTATTGTATCACCAGGAGTTATCACAGTTTTAGGCATTAAATAAATATGCTAAATAAAATAAAAAAGGAAATAGTTTCAGGACATACGCACATCCGAGTGGGCTTATACAGAAAAGGCAGATGGTTTTGCACCTAGAGGAGTTAGGGTTTTTTCAGAGGAGAATGAGGCAGGTCCAAGGACACAGGGATGGAGGCGGCAGGGCCATTGCATTTGAGTGGCTGGATCTGCTTCCATTCAAGTCCCATTTCTAGCATGATATCATTTTTTTTTTAAATATAGTTTTTCAGTGTGGTAAAAGTCACATAAAGTAAAACATACTATTTTAACCATATTTAACTACAGTTCAGCGGCACTAAGTACATTCACAGTGTTGGGCAACTCTCACCATCATCACCTGGCATCTACCAATGTACTTTCTCGCTCTATGAAGTTGACTCTTCTAGGTCCCGTGTATAAGTGGAATCAGAATTTCTAGTATGACGTCATCTTTGACAGTCGTTTAAATTTCTGTACGCCTCCTTTTCTGCCTCAGGAAAGTGAGGATGATAACAGAATTAGCCTCATTGGGTTTGCGTGAGAATTCAAGGAGTTAATCCAAAGCTTCCGGCATAGAGGGAGCCATTTGTTAAATGTTGTTGCTGTTTAGTCGCTAAATAGTGTCCGATTCTTTTGTGACCCCCCATGGACTTTAGCCACCCAGGCTTCTCTGTCCATGGGATTTCCCAGGCAAGAATACTAGAGTGAATTGCCATTTTTTTCTCCAGGGGATCTTCCTGAACCAGGGATCGAACCGCATCTCCTGCTTGGCAGGTGGATTATTTACAACTGAGCCACCAGGGAAGCATCTTGTTAATTGTTAGCTTATTATAATTAAGAGTAGAGGATTAAAATGATATGCTAAGCTTGGGAATGGCAGACAGTGGAGTGTGTTTATACAGGGTGATATTAGGGGGGTTCTTTTGAATTATTGCTCTGGAGAAGACTCTTGAGGGTCTCTGAGGAGACTCTTGAAGCCCCTTGGACTGCAAGGAGATTAAATCAATCAATCCTAAAGGAAATTAGCCTTCCCTTGTGGCTCAGATGGTAAAGCATCTGCTTATAGTGTGGGAGACCCAGGTTCGATCCCTGGGTCGGGAAGTTCCCCTGGAGAAGGAAATGGCATCCACTCCAGTATTCTTGCCTGGAAAATCCCATGGACAGAGGAGCCTGGTAGGCTATAGTCCATGGGGTCACAAAGAGTCGGACATGACTGAGCAACTTCACTTCACTTCTTTAAAGGAAATTAACTCTGAACATTTATTGGAAGGACTGATGCTGAAGCTCTGATACTTTGGCCATCTGATACAAAGAAGTGACTCATTGGAAAAGACCCTGATGCTGGAAAAGATTGAAGCAAAAAGAGAAGAGGGTGGCAGGGATGAGATCATTAAATAGCCTCACTGACTCAATGGATGTGAATTTGAGCAAACTCTGGGAGACAGTGAAGGACAGGGAATTCTGGTGTGCTGCAGTCCATGGGGTTGCAAAGAGTCGGACATGACTTAGCAACAGAAAAACAGCAATGACAATTAGGAGGTGAGGCTTGACAGTCAGCAGGGGTCAAGCTATCATGTTTCCCATGCCAGGGGACTTGTTTGGCCTTAGTGGGGGAACCAGTGTGGATGACAAATGGTGGAGTGACTTGGTTATGTGTGTCCACATGACAGATGGGGACTGTCTTACCCTATGCAGTGGTAATAGGGATTCTTTGAGAAGGAAAGGGAGTGGGGAAGGAAGGAGGGAAAAAAACTTAGAAAAGACAATGGGAACTAGTAGATGGGGAAGAGGAAGAGGAGACAAAAGGCAAGAAAATTGGTGGACGCATCAGTTTGGTGCCAGGATCCAGGGTTTGCGTCTACATTATTCGGCATCTCAGGGTGGGTACCAAGGCTGGAGGAGGGGCAAGGGGTGTTGTCATGGTGATTTACAGGTCTTCAACTCATTTCCTGGTTGAGTGGGAGGGGTGAACTCTCAGAGTTCCCTAGACCTTGCAGCCAGGATATGTGGGTGAGCTCCTGTCCTAGGACACACCTGAGGCTGGAGGCTGCCTGTGTTAATTATGAGGGGCCAAAGCTCAGAGCAATTTGCCCTGGGATGTGCTTTGTAGCCCGTGGACATCTAGCTGATCTTGCAGGCATGTGTCCCTGCAGTTGTCAAAGTCAGGCTGATCATCACAGCCCCATCACCTTTTCCTTCTGGCAGTAAATCCGAGGACATTTTTTCTAGCTTTAATTTATTTTTTTTTAAAGTAGCTTTCTGAGCCTGTTAATAAAGGGAAAACCTGCTCCTCGCCTGACTGTCACTCAGCCTCGCCACCCGCCCCCGTCTGGGAAACTCACTGGAAACAATGCTGGCTTCTCTCTCCCTGCACATAAAAAGGTTTATAGATCTCCAGTTCCTACAACTCAGCCCAAGGTAGCTCTCGCTTGACAGTCTTCAGAAATCAACGTTGCTCCCCCTTCAACCAAGCTGCCAGTCCTTGCAAGGTCAGGCTTTGCTCCAGGAAGGAGCCAAGTGCTTGAATCACACTGGCCAGGGATGAGGGGTGGCAGGAGGGGGACGGCAAGGGGAGGGGAGGAGCTGCCTGTCCCACCCCCCCACTTACTCCCAGCTGGGATGTTTCTCTTTCAGATAACACCTCCATCTTGGAGAGGCTTTGAAACTGTTCACAGCACTGACAAGAAGCTTACAGTTGTCAAACAGGCTGTGCTCCCTGCTGAGCTGCAAGCAAGGGGAGTGCATGTGAGAAAAGAGTCTGGGATACTGGTTCTCCCCATCCACTCTCCACTGTATTTTCATGAAAGATTATGGGGAGGATGACTTTTTTGTATCCATGCTGCCTGCCTGGTGACGACTCCAGTGGCCATGACAGGTAGCTATTGGATAGGTCCATCCTCCGTACAGTACAAAGGTCTGTCTAGTCAAAGCTATGGGTTTTACCAGTAGTCATGTATGAATGTGCGAGTTGGACCATAAAGCAGGCTGAGCGCCAAAGAACTGATGTTTTCAAACTGTGGTGCTGGCGAAGACTCTTGAGAGTCCCTTGGACTGCAAGGAGATCAAACTAGTCCATCCTAAAGGAAATCAGTCCTGAATACTCATTGGAAGGACTGATGCTGAAGCTGAAACTCCAATACTTTGGCCACCTGATGCAAAGAACTGACTCATTGGAAAAGACTCTGATGATGGGAAAGACTGAGGGCGGGAAGAGAACGGAACGACAGAGGATGAGATGGTTGGATGGCATCACCAACTCAATGAACATGAATTTGAGCCAATTTCGGGAGATGGTGAAGGACAGGGAAGCCTGGTGTGCTGCAGTCCATGGGGTCACAAAGAGTTGGACTTAGCAACTGAGCAACCACAACTGTGCAGTAAGAACTGGCCTAAAACTGGCGGTTTGCAGCCTGCACATTCTTTAATTTGGGATCGGAGCACTCTGTGTTGTGGAGACCTTTCCTGTGCATTGTAGGATGCCTAGGGTATCTCTGGCCTCCACCCACTAGATGGCAGTAGCACCCCCATCTCCAGTTGTGACAACCCAAAGTCTCCTCAGACACTGTCAAAGGGACCCAGCTGAGGTCCACTGGTTTAACTTACACATTCTTAGGATTTTGTTCTGAATCTTTATTGAATTTGTTTATGGGTTTTTTTTTTTTTTCTTTTTGACTTTGAAGCATATGGGATCTTAGTTCCCTGACCAGGGATCAAACTTGCACCCCCTGAGATGGAAGGCAACGTCTTAACCCTTGGACAGCCAAGGGAGTCACTAAATTACACATTCTTGATGGGGATGATATGTGCCCCATGGGGCGGTCAATAGTCTTGTGTGATGAAAAATCTTATTCTTCTTAGGCATAAGATGCAGATATGTATATGATACAGATATGTATATGATACATGCACAAATATACAGTGTATCTGTGGTGTTAAAATTTCATGGAGGGTGTTAGTTAGGGAATAAACAAAGTCTAACCAAAGACTCTTTAGGGGAGTGATAATAAAAGGAAAAGATTGAGAGACATTGGTCTAAAGGAGTCACAAATTGAAGCTAGTGTAGGTATATTTTCCCACCTCTCTAGGGAGCTGAATTCTCCCTGTTGAGTGTCTGCAATGTGCCAGGCTCTGTGTGGGGAACTTGACTTTGTGTGTGCATGCTAAGTTGCTTCAGTTATGTTTGACTCTTTGTGACTCTTTGTGACTGTAGCCCATCAGACTCCTCTATCCATGAGATTTCCCAGCAAGAATGCTGGAGCAGGTTGCCATTCCCTTCTCCAGGGGTTCTTCCTCACCAAGAGACTGAACCCATGTCTCCTATGGCTCCTGGACTGCACGTGGATTCTTTACCACTGAGGCACTGGGAAAGCCCAAATTTGACATCAGTCCAAATATTAACACTCTGAGGAAGAGTTATCATCATTGCCATCCTAAGAGAGGCTAAAAAAGTTCCCAGCTAGCAAGTGGTGGAGGTAAGATTTGGATTTGAAGATGAGATAACTGCAGAGGTCATAGTCCTTAACTCTGAGCAGATGCTCCAATAAATACTAAAGCATTTATCTTCTTGGGTTTTTCCTTTTTTAGCATACCAACTGAATTGTCTATAATTTACAAAAGAAGAGCAAGCAAAGTTATGATAGTTTGGTTTAAATCTGTCTCCTTTCTTCCATTCCCCCGGTATTTATTGAGCACCTACTATATTTTATGCTCTCTGTTGGGTGAAGAAGACAGATAGGTCCCATCCTATATGATGCTTATAATTCAGATCTCCTCTGTCCAATATGGTAGCCACTAGCCACACATGGCTCTAGGACTTTCCTGTAGCTCAAATGGTAAAGAATCTGCCTGGAATGCAGGAGACCAGGGTTTGATTCCTGGGTCAGGAAGATTCTCTGGAGAAGAGAATGGCAATCCACTCCAGTATTCTTGCCTGGAGAATTCCATGGACAAAGAAGCCTGGTGGGCTACAGTTTGTGGGGTCACAAAGAGTTGGACACGACTGAGCAACTAACACACACACACATTCACAAACAGCCACACATGGCTCTTGAGCATTTAAAATGTGGCCTAGTAGCTCAGATGGTAAAACATCTGCCTGCAATGCAGGAGACCCAGTTTCGATCCCTGGCTCAGGAAGATCCCCTGGAGAAGGAAATGGCAACCCACTCCAGTATTCTTGCCTGGAGAATTCCATGGACAGATGAGCCTGGCAGGCTATATTCCATGGGGTCACAAACAGTTGGACACGACTGAGTGACACACACACACACACACACACACACAAGTGCAACTAAAGAATGGAACTTTAAATTTCACTAAATTTAAAATCTGATGCATAATTCAGTTATCAAAAAAACTTTCACATGTGGTTGCAGTATCTTGTGAAGCTTTCATTTCAATGGTAATATTTATTAGCTCTAAATAAAGATAGATCATTTGCCATGAAAATTTAGTGTCTACATTGAGAGTTCTGTAAGTGCAAAATACAAACTGCATTTCAAATATCTGGTAAAAATGATTGTACACTATTTCATGATTAATTTTGAAATTGCTGACTGCATGTTGAAATGATAATATTTTGGATAGAGTGGATTAAATAAAATACATTGATTTGAATTTCACCTGTTTCTTTCCTACTTTTAAAATGTGGCTATGAGCACGTTTGAAATTGTACCTTTGACCTATGTTCTACTTCTATGTTGTGACACCAGTCTAAGAAGTTATGGGTTCATTTCCCCTTTACCACAAGCTTCTTGCATTGACTTGGGCAAGCTACTTCTTCTCTAGGTTCTCACTGCCACATCTGTGAAATATAGGCAATAATAAGACAATAGAGAAACAGTCCATAAGTTAAATGAGATAATGCATGCGAACTTCTTGGCATACTGATTGGCACATAGTAGGAACTCAGTAAATGCTTGTTAAATGACGAAAGTAAGTTTCTGGTCTAATTGCTTGTGGCTGAATAATATTTTATTTCTTCCCAGTTGAATAAATAGTTTGTGTTTATCAAAATATTTGAATAATATATAAAAGTATTCCTATGTGAAAAAGGTAAAAATTTCTTGGAGTCCCACTACATACTTTTATACAGACAGCAGACATTGTGCTGTTGAGCCCAGAATCTGGGGTCAAATTCCAGCTCGACCACTCACTCAGCTTACCCTAGTGATGGCTTAACTTTCTGTTCCTCAATTTTCCCATCTGTAGAGTGGGGTAATACTAGAACATATATCAGGTAGTTGTCAGGGAATTAGCTGACTTGATACTTCTTTAATATCTCTTTAACAAGTGGTGCTGGGAAAACTGGTCAACCATCTGTAAAGAAATGAAACTAGAACACTTTCTAACACTATACACAAAAATAAACTCAAAATGGATTAAAGATCTAAATGTAAGACTAGAAACGATAAAACTCCTAGAGGAAAACATAGGCAGAACACTCTCTGACATAAATCACAGCAAGGTTCTCTATGACCCATCTCCCAGGTAACGGATATAAAAGCAAAAGTAAACAAATGGGCCCTAATCAAACTTAAAAGCCTCTGCACAACGAAGGAAACTATAAGCAAAGCAAAAAGGCAGCTTTCAGAATGGGAGAAAATAATAGCAAATTAAACATCTGACAAAGAATTATCTCTAAAATATATAAGCAGCTCATGCAGCTCAATACCAGAAAAATAAGTGACCCAATCAAAAAATGGGCCAAAGAACTAAACAGACATTTTGCCAAAGAAGGCATACAGATGGCTAATAAATACATGAAAAGATGCTCAACTTCACTCATTATCAGAGAAATGCAAATCAAAACCACAATGAGGTACCATCTCACACCGGTCAGAATGACTGCTATCAAAAAGTCTACAAGCAATAAATGCTGGAGAGGGTGTGGAGAAAAGGGAACCCTCTTACACTGTTGGTGGGAGTGCAAACTAGTACTGCCATATGAGAACAATGTGAGATTTCTTAAAAATCTGTAAATAGAACTGCTGTATGACCCAGCAATCCCACTGCTGGGCATACACACTGAGGAAACCAGAGTGGAAAGAGACACGTGTACCCCAATGTTCATCGCAGCACTGTTTATAATAGCCAGGACATGGAAGCAACCTAGATGTCTATCGACAGACGAATGGATAAGAAAGCTGTGGTACATTTACACAATGGAGTATTACTCAGCTATTAAGAAGAATGCATTTGAATCAGTTCTAATGAGGTTGATGTAACTGGAGCCTATTATACAGAGCAAAGTAAGGCAGAAAGAAAAACAACAATACAGTATATTAATGCATATATATGGAATTTAGAAAGATGGTAACGATGACCCTATATGCAAGACAGCAAAAGACACAGATGTAAAGAATAGACTTTTGGACTCTGTGGGAGAAGGCGAGGGTGGGATGATTTGAGAGAATAGCATTAAAACATGTATATTACCATATGTGAAATAGATTGCCAGTCCAGGTTCGATGCATGAAGCAGGACACTCAAAGCCGGTGCACTGGGACAACCAGAAGGATGGGATGGGGAGGGAGTGGGGAGAGAAGTTTGGGATAGGAGGACACATGTACACTCATGGCTGATTCATGAATGTATGGCAAAATCCACCACAGTAATGTAACTAGTCTCTGATTAAAATTAATAACTTAATTTAAAAAATAAAGATTTTTTAAAATATGGATTATTTTCAAAGTCTTTATTGAGTTTGTTATAATATCATTTCTGTTATAAGTTTTTTTTTTTTTTTTTTTTTGGTTCGAAGCCTGTGGGATCTTGCTTCTTGATCAGGGATCAAACCCACAGCCCCTGTGTTGGAAAGCCAAGTCTTAACCATTGAATTGCCTGATCAGTCTCAAGATGAGTTAATATTTATGAAACACTTAAAATCATGTCTGGTAGCTAGTAAGTGTTACGTAAATATGTATTAAATCTTAAAAAATACATTTGTGGTCTCTCTGCCCACCCCCACCCCACCCCAATGTTAGCTAATATTAGGATCAGTTGTGGATACTTCATGCTTTTTTTTCTGCCCCATAAATCATGTATTGTTGTTGGCAATTGCTTATTTTATAAAAAATATGTTCATATTACATGCATCTCTCTGGAACATGACTTTTTTCTCACGATATTTAGATTCTGGAATCTTCTCCACCAAGTTAATTGGTGTCAACAAATGACTACATAATAATTCCATGGCAGAGATGTAAATGCTTTTATACAACCATTGCCCTATTCATGGTCATTTTCTTTGTTTGCTGGAAATTTCTGAGCATTAAAGCATTATGATGGAAAAGCAGGGGAGACCAACCTGATTAATTAAGCTTCCAAACTTGAGTAAGCTTTGGGGGCTGAGCTATGGATTCGATGTGTATGTCAAGAGGTTCATTTTGGGTTAAGTAACGATCTGAAATCACCCAACAGTTAGATAATTGACCCAATTTAATTTTCCTATAGAAGGACAACCGCTGGTCTGTCTCTTATCTATCACAATGTCAGCACACATATTACAAAATGGTCGGCTAAGTATGAAGCTTTATTACTAATTAAAAGCCCGTCCCTGCCATGTTGCCACCTCTTCTGCCTCGCTAGCCCACCTGCCCACCGTACCCAGGATTCACCCCTTCAGGAACGGTTAATGTGAGCCCAAATCAATAGCTCAATTAACAATCAGGATTGAGGCTTCCAGGTAACAGAGATCAGGATCAATAACTTATGTTCAGTGAAATTAAAGGAAGTTGTTAAGTCAAGTGTTTAAAAGCTGCACGCACGGACTGTGGGGATATCCATCAAAACCCTTCGGGTTCTTTCTCTGGAGATCCTGGGAAGTACATCTTTCTTTGGCCCATCTTCCACATGGATGCGCGCCTAATGAAGCAGATACGTCCTCACCGATTCTTTTCTGAAATAAATCCCCTGGCCCAGATGGCCTGGAGCACCTGAGCTGACTTGAGTGTGAGACTCTTCTTTCATCAGAGATGATACAGCAGAGCCAGAGATTCAGAAGTATCTCTCAAGGTCCCCTTCAGCATCTTTTGGAAGGGTAGAAGGAATGAAGTTTACCTTCCTCTTTGATTTTGTTCAATCTGCTCAGCATCCTAAACATTTGATCATTCAACCAATGTTTAATAAGCACTTACTCTGTTCCTCTAAGCTTGACTTTTTAATTTAAATTTAATTTTTAATATTTGTTTTTAATTGATTGGTGATTGCTTTACAATATTTGTTTGATTTCTGCTACACACCAACGTGAATTAGCCATAGGGACACATAGTTTAAGAAATTATATGTTTATTTTTGGCTGCCCTGGGCCTTGTTGCTGTGTGAGGGCTACTCTCGAGTTGCAGTGCATAGGCTTCTCTTATTGCCGAGCACGGGCTCGAGGGCTTGAAGTCTTCAGTAACTGCAGCACGCTGCTCAGTCGTTGAGGTTCCCAGGCTCTAGAACACAGGCTCAACAGTTATGGCACACAGAGCTCAGCTGCCCCAAGGAATATGGGACCTTCCCAGATCAGAGGTCAAACCCGTGTCATCTGCATTGGCAGGCCGACTCTTCACCCCACCAGGGAAGTCCTAAGCTTGACTTTTTAATCTTTCATGAGTTGAGCCCTATGTATTGTTCACATATCATTACTTGGATGAGTGAGGGTAGGGGCTAGACTGAAATAATAAACAGCCCCAGACATGTGATGGAACCACACACCAGAAGTCCAGGCCTGGTCTGCTCTGAAACAGTCCTCAGTGAGTATTCAAGTTGAAAGGCACCTCTTCTATAAGTGGAGGCTGAAGCTGTTTCTACATTGTCCTTGTAGCTCCTCTGTTTTTTAGGACTTAATGACTGTCTCCATTCAGCTGATGGAAGGGACGAGACGGTGAGAAGTTACACACCACCTCTTAAAAGCCTGAGCTCAGAAGGGCCTTCAATATACTGGTTTCTAAGCCTCTGAGAGGGCTTCCCAGATGGCACTAGTGGTAAAGAACCCACCTGCCAATGCAGGAGACACGAGACACATGGGTTTGATCCCTGTGTTGGGAAGATCCCCTGGAAGAGGGCAGGGCAACCCACTCCAGTATTCTTGCCTGGAGAATCCTGTGGACAGAGGAACCTGGTGGGCTATAGTCCATAGCATTGCAAAGAGTTGGACATGATCGAAGCTACTTAGCATGCAAGCCTCTGAGAAGTTAAGGGAAGAGTTGCAGGTTACACAGAACTATGCTTTGAACTCAGGCAGGAGAAATTCTCTGAGTGGGTGATTTTGGTAGAGATCTCCTAAAAGTGAAACGTGGAAGTGTTATTCACTGAGTCATGTCTGACTCTTTGTGACCCCATGGACTATACACTCCATGGAATTCTCCAGGCAAGAATACTGGAGTGGGAGCCATTCCCTTCTCCAGGGGATCTTCCCCACCCAGGGATTGGACCTTGGTCTCCTACACTGCAGGCAGGTTCTTTACCACCTGAGTCACCAGGGACTTAAAGCTTTTCCTCTACCTATTAGCCAAGGCCTGCAGTTTCTTATCCAGGGACTACAGTGATTCAGGTCCCAAACTAAAATCAGAGTGTCAAACCACTGTTCCTGGAGAGAAGACAGTAATGCCAACCAAGGTAGCAGCGACTGAAAAATTCAACAGTGATTAGAAAACCTCAAATGAATCCAGCTTTTTCTTCATCCATTAAAAAAAGTTTAAAAACACATAAGCTACCTGTGTTCATTATATGTAACTTGGCCAGAGAAAAATACACAGCAAGTACAATGAAAAACATTTATAAACAATAGGCAACAACTGGTAATACTTAAGTGTATTTTCCTTATTAGTAGTATTACTGTTAGTAACAAAATCAGGAGATGTCTTTGATGCAAAATTTTGGCTTAAACACATACCATAAACATTTCTGCCACCATTAAAAGCCCACTGCAAACATTAGTTCCAGCAGTTGCATAATAGCCTCTTACACAGGTAACATCTGTGCAGGTAATTCATTTGACCAACCTTCAACTGAATATTTATGTTGTTTTCAGTTTTTCACTGCTAAAATAATGCTGGTATTAACTGGTTTTATGTTCATATATCTTTTCACTACAAATGTGACAAATTGCTGTACATAAAGTTTTGAAAAAGAAACAAAAAATATCAACCATCCACCACCATCATAACTACTTCTAATATTTTTCCGTATTTTCTTCTACTTTTTCTCCCACACATAATTTAGGTTCACCTTTTCCTGACTATGAAAGTAATGTAGGGACTACCCTGGTGGTCCAGTGGCTAAGACTCCATGCTCCCAATGCAAGGGGCCCGGGTTCAATCCCTGGTCAGGGAACTAGACCCCACATGTTGCAACTAAGATGGAACATCCCATGAGCCTTATCTAAGACCTGCCACAGCCAAATAAATAAATAATGAAATAAATATTTTAAAAATTACAAATATATAATGACTTTCTAAGAATTTGAAAACATAGCAACTGAAAGGCAGGGACAAAAGTCATCCATAAGTCACCAGCTACAAGCAATCATTGTTAATTCCTTGACTATTTTTCTCACATTATTATTATTGTTGTTGTTATAATTAGTTTTAATTATTTATTGTTTTACATGACTAAATTGTGCTAAACCTACCAATTCTTCCCCCCACCTTAGTTTGCTTAATACCATATCATGAACATGTCTCCTTGTGATTAAAAGTTTTAAAAGATATTTTAGAAAAGCATTAAATATTACAACATAATCTTTTAGTGACTGCACACCATCTCTTCATATAGGTCTGTCACAATGAATTTAACATTCTCATTGGGAGTGACAACTTTAGCTATCATGTTTTGCTGTAAGAAGCATCTTTACATTCACAGTAAAAAAAATGGAGCCAATTATACAGAGTGAAGTAAGCCAGAAAGAAAAACACCAATACAGTATAGTAACACATATATATGGAATTTAGAAACATGGTAATGATAACCCTGTATGCAAGACAGCAAAAGAGACACAGATGAATAGAATGGACTTTTGGACTCTGAGGGAGAGGGAGAGGGTGGGATGATTTGGGAGAATGGCACTGAAACATGTATACTATCATGTAAGAAACGAATCGCCAGTCTACGTTCAATACAGGATACAGGATGCTTGGGGCTGGTGCATGGGGATGATCCAGAGAGTTGATATGAGGTGGGAGGTGAGAGGGGGTTCAGGATTGGGAACTCATGTACACCCGTGGTGGATTCATGTCAATGTATGGCAAAACCAATACAGTATTGTAAAGTAAAATAAAGTAAAAATAAAGATTAAAAATAAAAAAATAAATAAACTATAATGCAATGTGTATACCTATATCTAATTTTAGAGATAACACCAAATTAAACTTGGTAGAAAACTGCCATTTATAAAACTTCTGAAGTTTTGTAAAATTACTTCCATTCACCTATTTAAATAATGGACAATNCATGTACACCCGTGGTGGATTCATGTCAATGTATGGCAAAACCAATACAGTATTGTAAAGTAAAATAAAGTAAAAATAAAGATTAAAAATAAATAAATAAAATTGCTTGTAAAAATTAAAAAATAAATAAATACAAAGAGGTAAAAAAAGATTGCTGGGAGAAATATCAATAACCTCAGATATGCAAGTGACACCACCCTTATGACAGAAAGCAAAGAAGAATTAAAGAGCCTCTTGATGAAAGTGAAAGAGGAGAGTGAAAAAGCTGGCTTAAAACTCAACATTCAAAAAACGAAGATCATGGCATCTGGTCCCATCACTTCATGGCAAATAGATGGTGAAACAAAGGAAACAATGACAGACTTTTATTTTGAGGTACTCCAAAATCACTGCAGATGGTAACTGTAGCCATGTAATTAAAAGACGCTTGCTCCTTGGAAGAAAAGCTATGACAAGTCTAGACAGTGTATTAAAAACCAGAGACATTACTTTGCCAACAAAGGTCTATATGGTCAAAGCTATTGTTTTTCCAGTAGTCATGGATGGATGTGAGAGTTGGACCATAAAGAAGGCTGAGCACTAAAGAATTGATGTTTTTGAACTATGGTATTAAGACTCTGGAGAGTCCCTTGGACTGCAAGAAGATCAAACCAGTCAATCCTACAGGAAATCAGCCCTGAGTATTCATTGGAAGGACTGATGCTGAAGCTGAAACTCCGATACTTTGGCCACCTGATGTGAAGAGCCAACTCATTAGAAAAGACCCTGATGGTGGGAAAGATTAAAGGCAGAAGAAAGGGATGATAGAGAATGAGATGGTTGGATTACATCACCAATTCAATAGACATGAGTTTGAGCAAGCTCTGGGAGATGGTGAAGGACAGGGAAGCCTGCCATGCTACAGTCCATGGGGCACAAAGAGTTGGACATGACTGAGCAACTGAACGACAACAACAATAAATTTGGGAAAGAGCAAGTACAATGGATTTGAAATGAATGGGGCTGAATTGTGGTTGACAATTATTGTGATTGATATTTGAGCATTTCCAGTGCACCAAGAGGGGCTTCCCTGTTGGCTCAAATGGTAAAGAATCTGCCTGCAATGCAGGAGACCCAGGTTCAATTCCTGGGTCACGAAGGTCCCCTGGAGAAGGAAATGGCAACTCACTTCAAGATTCTTGCCTGGAGAATTCCATGGACAGAGGAGCCTGGTGGGCTACAAACAATGGGGTCACAAAGAGTTGGACATAACTCAGTAACTAACACACACAATATACCAAGAACAAGGCTTTAAATGAATCTCACAATCCAAAAAGGTTGTGTTCTTGTTACTTCACATTTCACAGGTGAGGAAACTGAAACTCTTGAAAATTCAGCACCTTCAGTGCTATGTCAGTGAGTGCCAGTGTCAGTGAGTACTGGCATTTGAACCTGGGTCTGTCTGATTTTTAAAACTCCCAGTGCACTGAGACAACCCAGAGGGATGGGATGGGGAGGGAGGTGCGATGGGGGTTTGGGATGGGGGGACACATGTACACCCGTGGGTGATTCATGTCAATGTATGGAGAAAACCACCACAATATTGTAAAGTAATTAGCCTCCAATTAAAATACAGAAATTAACAACAACAACAAAAAACTCCCTCTTAAGTTATTATTACACTTCTTGCTGTCATGAACTGAAAAGATAAGAGAGGTAAAAGTGACTAATTTTAAAGCAGACAGTGGTATGAAAGACTGTTGACTAAGCCTCTTGAAGTCCCAAATGAAGATCATGAAAGGACCAAACTGCAGAAAAGAGGAGGGTATGGGAAGAGGAGCCTTGAGTGAGGAAGAGCCAGCAAGAGGGGCTCAATGGCATACATTTATCTACCATCTAAAGCATTACAGACGAACTCTTCCTTTATTACTAAGCAAATTGTTTTTACCTGAAAACTTTAACTCCCTAACAAACACTGCAGCATCACAATGCCACATAGTAAAGAGCAGTTCATTCCAAACATGCTTGTAGATAACCATAGAGAGAGTACTGGTTGTATATTTGGTATGTGGTCAATTGGTAAATGAAGTGGAAAACTATCTGCTGCCCTAACAACTACTCCATCAAGTTACCTTCTCTGAATGAGTTCCTTGTACAGCATTCTCTGTTAACCTACCCGTTAGAGTAAGAGCGAATGTCTCAGAAGGATGGACCTGGACTCAGGTCTCATTGACTTTGGACCCTAGACAAGCTTCATAAGAGCTCTAGGCATCCTCTCTAACATATGCCAAGGAGATCTATCCTAGGGTTATAGAGAGGACTAACTGAGATGATACATATGAAACACTTAGTATGAATACAATGCTTACCCCATAGTAAGTGCTCAAACATATTAAGTACAAGTGTGCAGTCATGTCCAAGTCTTTGCAACTCCAAGGACTATAGCCCACCAGCCTCCTCTGTTCATGGGATTCTCCAGCAAGAATACTGGAGCCATTTCTTCCTCCAGGGGGTCTTCCTAACCCAGTAATTGAACCACATCTCCTGCGTAGAAGGCGGATTCTTTACAGAGGAGCCACTGAGGAAGCCTGCTCTAACATATTAGCTGTTGTTATTAAAGATGTTATAAGATAGGTAAAGCACTTTATAAGCCCTTCAAGGCAGTCAGAGGCATCCTTTCTCTTCGCTACTGAAATTACCAATGACATTCTTCTGTTGAGGATATAAAAATCTATGATTGAGCACCTCTGAATTAGACAAGCACACTTCTGCTTTGGGCGCTACCACTTCTTCATGTGGAACAGAGTTCTAGTTAAGCACAATACACTGGAATTCCAGCAGTGAAATCTTATAGCTGCAGTGGTCTGGGGTCAGGGGTGAGGGTGCACTGCTAATCTGAACATTTCCTCTTGAGCTTTTTGTTTCCCTCTGGCTTCTTGTGAAACTGCTTGCTGGGCTCAAATGCGGTCAGGGCTTGCAGTGCAGTTGAATGATGCTCCTATCGCACAGTCGTACAAGGTTTTGTTTGGGTGCTGTTCGATCAAAATGATGTAGGGGTGGAGTGGGGGAGGGAGTGCAATCTACTGCACTGTTCGTCATTACCCAGATAAGCTGGAGAAGCCTCCCAATTAAACTTCATGTGTAATAAAGCCAATCAGTACATGAAAACAAGAATTTCTCATTTACTGAAATTACATTTGGCTTGTAATTGCTGTCTGGGAATGTTGAGCCAGGTAGAAAACATTAAGAAAATTGTCCTCCTCCCCACAAATTTAAGCTTGGTGATCACTGAAAAAAAAGACCAAGGACTTCATTTGATAGCCTAAGCTGTTTTTGTTCTGTTTTAAATGTAAGAATAGAAATATACATTATTTCCTCTGCTGTGAAATAATAAACTAAAGTATACTTGCAACTTTAAACCTGAAATAAATGTATGGGGCATATAAATGTTTTCCTAAGTCCTTATGACTTAAAAATCTAAACAACAGAAATTAATTTGAAAACATTTTCCTTACATGTATGTTTCATCTTATCAGAGAAAGAAAACAAAGAAAACAAAGCATTTATGTAAATAAGAGATGGATACATCACCATAAAAAATTAATAAGCCCAGTCAAATGATACCATTTTTTAAAATCTTGCTGCATATATATTACTGTATTATCTATGCTGGATGATCAATATAATATTAAGGGTGAGAAAAATTAAGGCTCATTAATTTTGTGACTAATAGGCCCTCAAATATTTATTGAAATGACTTTAAATTAATTGAATTGAATTATATTGACTTGAATCAGGACAATTATAAGTCACTGCCACTATACTGAAATCTCCAATCTAACTAAAGAATTGAAATATAAATGCATGAAATTTTGAATAGTACAACTATGAATAACAAAACATGACTATATATAATTTTAAAATAATGACTGTTCTCCAGAACAGTAGTTGTTTATCTCTGTCCACCTTCTCTCCAACCAAACATGCGCCATCAACCTCATGGAAAATTCAGTGAATGTGGGGATGGACCCTGAGGTTTCAGAACTATCTTTTTGGTAGTGAACTAAAGGCCAAAGAAGATTATGATGAATATGAGCAACAGTTATCTCAGAACAGTCAGTTCAAGGGCTAGTGCAAAGGATGAATTGCACACTATTGAAGCAGAGGCAGTGAATTATGAAAGTAGTCCACTTCAAGTAGCACTGGCAACTTTGAAAATGTCTACTCAGTCAGCAGTTTCCTGTGAGAGCTTTGAAATCACACCACCTGGGGTCTTACAGTTGAAGTGTGGTTTAGGGTTTGTGCATATTACTGCACACACTTAGTAGCTGTAAAGGGAGCTACAGACTCAAAAGATGAAGAGAAGGAGGATATGAAACTCTTAAGTATATCTGGAAAACCTTCCTTCCCTCAGAAGTGATATCAAGTGAACAGAAAAAAGTAAAACTTGCTGCTGCTGAAGATGACTAGGATGTTGATTTTAGTAATAGGAAAGCTAAAGAAAAAAAGCTCCAGTAAAGAAATCCATATAAGATACTCCAGCCAAAAATGCACAAAAAACAAACCAGAATGGAAAAAACCTCGAAAACTTCAACACCAAGATCAAAGATCAAGAATTCTTAAAAAAAAAAAAAAAAGGAAAGAACTCCTAAAACACTGAAAGAATCTAGTTCTGTAGAAGACATTAAAGCAAAAATACAAGCAAGTATAGAAAAAGACTGTTTGTTTCCCAGAGTAGAAGCCAGCTCCATCAGCTATGTGAAGGATTATTTCCAGATGACTGGCCAGGAGTCTACTCAAGATCTCTGGCAGTGGAAGTGGAGGAAGTCTCTTTTAAAAAAATAAGTTTAAATGGTTTATTAAAATTTTCCATCTAATTTCATTTCTGTAACAATTGACATCTGGCAGTCCTTTTCATAATGAAGAAAAGAACTGTCCCTACCATGTCTGATAAATGTTGCCCAGGTTCCACTGCCAAGAGTGTATTGTCCAAAATGCCTAGTTTAGTTTTTAAAGAAGGAACTCCACCCTTTTCTTGGTTTTAAGTACACATGAAATGTTATCATAGGGCATAGGTATAGTGGTAGTAAGACAAATGGAAATGGTGAGGAGACAAATATACACATGAAATAAGATGTTAAATAAAAAATCAATCAATGTAATCACTAAATCATGTCCAACTCTTTGAGACCTCATGGACTAGAGCCTGCCAAGCTTCTCTGTCCATGGGATTTCCCAGACAGGAATACTGGGGTGGGTTGCCATTTCATTCTCCAGGGGATCTTCCGACCCAGGAGTCAAATCTGATTTTCCTGTGGCTTTTGCATTCATAGGCAGATTCTTTCCAACTGAGACACCTTCAGTTCAGTTCAGTTCAGTCACTCAGTCGTGTCCAATTCTTTGCAACCCCATGCACTGCAGCACATCAGGCCTCCCTGTCCATCGCCAACTCCCAGAATTTACTCAAACTCATGTTCATTGAGTCATCCAGCCATTTCATCCTCTTTTGTCCCCTTCTCCTCCTGCCTTCAGTCTTTCCCAGCATCAGAGACTTTTCCAAGGAGTCAGTTCTTCACATCAGGTGGCCAAAGTATTGAGAGTTTCACCTTCAGCATCAGTCCTTCCAATGAATATTCAAGACTGATTTCCTTTAGGATGGACTGGTTGAATCTCCTTGCAGTCCAAGGGACTCTCAAGAGCCTTCTCCAACACCACAGTTCAAAAGCACCAGTCTTTAGCACTCAGCTTTTTTTATAGTCTAACTCTCACATCCATACACGACTGTTGGAAAAGCCATAGCTTTGACTAGATGGACCTTTGTTGGCAAAGTAATGTCTCTGCTTTTTAATATGCTGTCTAGGTTGGTCACCTTCAGTTCAGTTCAGTTCAGCCGCTCAGTCATGCCTGACTCTGTGACTCTATGAATCGCAGCATGCCAGGCCTCCTTGTCCATCACCAACTCCCAGAGTTCACTCAGACTCATGTCCATCGAGTCCGTGATGCCATCCAGCCATCTCATCCTCTTTTGTCCCCTTCTCCTCTTGCCCTCAATCCTTCCCAGCATCAGAGTCTTTTCCAATGAGTCAACTCTTCGCATGAGTAGCCAAAGTACTGGAGTTTCAGCTTTAGCATCATTCCTTCCAAAGAAATCCCAGGCTGATCTCCTTCAGAATGGACTGGTTGGATCTCCTTGCAGTCACCTTGCTGCTGCTGCTGCTAAGTCGCTTCAGTCATGTCCGACTCTGTGTGACCCCATAGACGGCAGCCCACCAGGCTACCCGATCCCTGGGATTCTCCAGGCAAGAACACTGGAGTGGGTTGCCATTTCCTTCTCCAGTGCATGAAAGTGAAAAGTGAAAGTGAAGTCGCTCAGTTGTGTTCGACCCTTAGCGACCCCATGGACTGCAGCCTACCAGGCTCCTCTGTCCATGGGATTTTCCAGGCAAGAGTACTGGAGTGGGGTGCCATCGCCTTCTCCCACGGTCACCTTAGATAAATATAAATAATGATAGACACACAGAAAGTTGCAAAAATGGCACACAGAATCCCACTGATTTTTTACACAGCTTCCATGGTACCACCTTATATGACTGTAGTATAATATCAAAACCAGGGAACTAACATTGGTACCATACTGATAACTAGACTACAGTCTTCATTTGACGTTCACTTTTTGCCTGCTACTCAGTTGTGTGTGTACGTGTGTGTGTGTGCTTATAAGCACATGTAGTTCTATGAAATTTAAACCTCCGGAATAGAATTGTGTAACCACTACCAAGTCAGGACACAGAACTATTCCCTCACTACAAAGCGACTCTTTCCATACACCCCATTGTAACCACATCCACCTTCTACCACAGTCACTAATCTATTCTCCATTTTTATTGCTTTGCCATTCCGAGAATGTTATGTAAGTGGAATCATATAGTATGTAACCTTCAGAGACTGTCTTTTTCCATTAAGCATAATGCCCTTGAAATCCATATAAGTTGATCCATTATGTCAATAGTTTTTTTTTTTTTTTTTAATGGTTGAGTAGTACCACTCCAGTACTCTGCCTGGCAAATCCCATGGATGGAGGAGCCTGGTAGGTTGCAGTCGATGGGGTCGCTGAGGGTCAGACACAATTGAGCGACTTCACTTTCACTGTTCACTTTCATGCACTGAAGAAGGAAAGGCAACCCACTCCAGTGTTCTTGCCTGGAGAATCCCAGGGACAGGGGAGCCTGGTGGGCTGCCGTCTATGGGGTCGCATAGAGTCGGACACGACTGAAGTGACTTAGCAGTAGCAGTATTCCATGATATGGACATACCAGTGACTGTTTAACCATTCACCCATTAAAGGACATTTGGGTTGTTCCCAATTTATGGCTACTACAATTAAAGCTGCTATGAACATTCATGTATACATACTTTTATCAATCTAAGTTTCCATATAGCAGTTGCACTGTTAGCTTTGAAGAAACTTCTATACATTTCCACTCGCATGTATGAGAGATTCGGCTGCTCCACATGCTCTCCAGTATTTAGTTTTACTACTGTTTTTCATTTTAACCATCCTAGTATGGTGTAGTGATATCTCATTGTGGGTTTTTTTTTTTGTATCAATAATTTGTTTTTCCTAAATGTTGCTGTTGTTCAGTTGCTAAGTCATGTCCAACTCCTTTGTGACCCATGGACTATAGCCCACCAGGCTCCTCTGTCCATGGATTTTCCCAGGCAAGAATATTAGGGTGGGTTGCCATTTCCTTCTCCAGGGGATATTCCTGACCCAGGGATCAAACCCAGGTCTCCTGCATTGCAGGCAGAATCTTTGCCGCTGAGCCACTAGGCTCAATACGCAACAATTTAAGAGATGTCACATGAGAGTTCATTGATGGCCAAATTGTATGAACTATTTTTCTCTTCCATTTTGGTGGGGTTTTGGTATTGACTTTATGTTAGAATCACCTGGGAAGCTTTAAAACTATCTCCAAGTCCAGACTTTACATACATGCCTGCTAAGTCACTTCGGTCATGTTCAACTCTGTGCAATGCTATGGACTGTTCAGTTATGTCCAATTCTTTGTGACTCTATGAACTGTAGCCCGCAAGACTCCTCTGTCCATGGGATTCTCCAGGCAAGAATACTGGAGTGTGGGTTGCCATGTCCTCCTCCAGGGGATCTTGCCAACCCAAGGATCGAATCCATGTCTCTTTGTCTCCTGCATTGGCAGGCAGGTTTTTTACCACCAGCGCCATCTGGGAAGCCCAAGTCCAGACTATACCTCAGACCAATTAAATTTGAATCTCTCAGGGCAAACCCAGGTATCGTTACTTATTTGTTAAAATTATCTAGATAATTATAATATGCAACCAAGGTTGAGAACTAATGTTAAATCTAATTTCTACACAGACACCAGAAATATAATCATAATTAAAGCTCTTTGCTGACTCTCTCATAAGCTATGTGCAGATAAAACTCAAGCTCACTGACCAGCCTCTCCAAATCTTGTTCCCTGCATTATCTTCAGCCCTAATAACCTCCACTTTCTCTCCACATTTTATGCTCTGGTAGTAACAAATTCGGAGAAGGTAATAGCACCCCACTCCAGTACTCTTGCCTGGAAAATCCCACGGATGGAGGAGTCTGGTGGGCTACAGTCCATGGGGTCTCTAAGAGTTGGACACAACTAAACAACTTCACTTTCACTTTTCATTTTCATGCACTGGAGAAGGAAATGGCAACCCACTCCAGTGTTCTTGCCTGGAGAATCCCAGGGACGAGGGAGCCTGGTGGGCTGCCATCTATGGGGTCGCACAGAGTTGGACATGAAGTGACTTAACAGCAGCAGAAGCAGCAGTAACAAATTATTTGTAGCTTGCCATGCAGTTAGAACCTGAGAATTTACTTTTTTTTTTTAAGTTATAAATGATCCTGAGGCACAATAATATTTGAAAGGCACTATACTTCCACTAATTGCAAAGTGATTTGTTTTTTATTACTGTATTCTTCATCTATTCATTCATCCAAAAAGTATTAATTGAGGACCTTATATGTAGAAGGCACTGAAGAGAATAACTTAAGGTTCAGTGATGGAAAGTCCTGGCAGATAATTAAAAATGTAACAAGTACCAGGGTGGGTAAGCACAGAGGTTTAAGGAAATTACAAGTGTGGCACCCCACCCAGGGATAGTAGATATAGTTTGAGACTTGAAGGTAGAGTAGAATTTGCCAGGCAAGAGGGACAGAGGAAAGAATATAGAGAAAAAAGCATGTTTAAAAGTCAACAGTAGAATAACATGCCTTGTTCAGAAAATTTTAAGATCTTTTGTATGGCTGGAGGAAGAAGGAAAAGGAATAAACATAAACATCTAAATGCTCAAATATTTTAATCATATTATTTTAACGTCTCTAATAAATTAATATCAACAAATTAGAATCAGTGGCTATGAAAGGGTGAAGTCATTTTTCTTAAACAGTAATTGCTAATTGCAGCCTGAAGGGCTTTTGAAGATTCACTTGGAAATAAACTTCACCTCAGTAAACTCTATTAACAGCATTTTTTTTTTAAGCTTCTAACCTCGCCCAAGAGTCGTTGACCTCAACTTCAGGGTCAAGAGATTTGCTTCAGGCACTTATTTCAGACCCTAGATTTTATGGGAACTAAGTACTCTTTCTTAATCCAAGCGTTCATCTCTGCTGAAGGAAATTGCTCTGTTCTCTAAATGACAGTAACACTTCACTTTTCAAATCCATGTCAGCTGTGTTGCTGAACAACTACAGCATATGTCATTCTGCTGCCTGAGTCGGTGACTCAGAGAAGCTGCCCTTCCAGCAGTGTGTGTGTGTTTGGGGAGGCTGGAGGGGATTAAAATATAAGATCCCAATTGAAGCACTTTAAATTGCTAAAATCGCTGTAGTACTCCATTGGAACGAAAAAGTGATGAATTCTTCAACTGAACTGTTGAAAAAGTTATCAAGAGAACTGAAAAGGAAAAGGAAGTAAGTAAAATTTCATTTTCAAAGGTTAACTTTAGAAAATAAAAAAGCAAGTCTCATCTCACTGGGGATCTTTGCCATTCCAGAATGGGTTTAAGTTCACTTAGGGATATTTTAGTTTTATTTATGTTTTGGCAAAATTTATGAGCTGCAGATCATTTCCTGAAAACAAGACACTCATACTGTCACTGCCAACACTGGAATAAGTTTAATTTTATCAAGCAAAATTATTCAGGCTCACAATTTTTAAAAAGAAAAAATTTATCCTGGATGCTACAGAGGACTTTTCTTCTTCTGGAATTCTGAAAAGAATAAAGCCATAGTGTCTACTTATGGGAGCAATTCTGCATCAGAAGACTCTGACCTGGGTATCTCCACTGACCAACTATGAATGAGGACTTGCCACTGCCA
Source organism: Aepyceros melampus (assembly GCA_006408695.1). Taxonomy (NCBI): domain Eukaryota; kingdom Metazoa; phylum Chordata; class Mammalia; order Artiodactyla; family Bovidae; genus Aepyceros; species Aepyceros melampus. Next base: position 302,579 of record SJXQ01008361.1, on the reverse strand, counting down.
TCACAACAAAGCCTTAATTAAGAACCTTTCTGAACATGAGGCCATGTAGACAGACTAGCTATGGAGCAGATCTTCTGATAAATTTGAGGGTATTTCAAGAGCCCACAGAGCAAATGAAATCAGGGCTATCTTAGAAAATCTAAGCCATGTCAGCACTGTTCCTATCCTCAATCAATTTACCATATTAACCCTGTTGACATGGATGAAGACCAAACCAAAGAAATAAGAACATATGGTAAACGTGGTTAAGAATACATATTCTCAACCAATTATGTTTTTTTCAGTTAGCAGTTACCAAATCCTTTGAAGGCTCAAAATGCTATAATGGAAGGGCATATCAAAAAGCCCCACTAGCCAGCTTCTCAAGCTCCTCATCTTTGCCACTTTATGTAATAAAACTAAAAACAACACACTCTCTTAACCAGAACTGAGGCTAAGGAGGTGTGTGTGTGTGTGTGTGTGTGTGTGTGTGTGTGTGTTGAGACAAGTCAGAGCTTGAATACAACACTAAAGAGATTCTACCCATGTCATTATTAAATACCTTAAGCCAATATTATTGCATTTGTGACTGCCCTCTTCAAAAGGTAACTCTGAGTGTGACAGGCCACCCCTTAGAATATCAACAGCCCTTGATACTTCCCTAAGGACAGCCTGAAATTAGCAGGGTCTTTCTCTCCTGCCTTGAATCCATGTTCACCCAACTTTGGCCCTTTGGTTAATGGAGCACTCAATATGAAAATAAATGAAACCCTCCTTCAAATTACTGCCAGTGTTATGGCGATTGGTCTTCCCCAAACTCCTACACTGTATCTCTTTCCCACCCATCCCCTGGGTGGGAAATTAAATAGGACAGGCAGAAGAACAGCAAATTCAAACTAACTTTTTCCTCCTTTCCTCCCCACCCCCCACTCCTTCCTTGAGTCTTTGTCCTCTGCCCTAAAAGTGTCTTGTTTTTTTCCCCTCTTGTCATCTGGCAGCCAAGAATATTGAATGCAGCTTAAAGAAATAACATCATATTATGGAAACATTCTTTTATTAAGACAGCTGACTACATATGTTAGTGCATGTACTCATTCTTTAGATTGCTATGCCATTTTAGGACAGAGAGAGGATTTGGATGCAGTCTTCATGCTATTTTTTAAAATTTCATGTGCTGTGGAAAAAAAAAGTAAAGCTTACCATTTTTCATTTTTGCAAGATTATGAAGATTAAGGAGTATTTTTTCCATCCCAAGATTTAACACGACTTTGAAAATTGTCCATTAACTCCCAATGAGATCTTGATATTGTAAAGCCTGAACAATCTTTAAAAAGCAAAATATAGCTAATTAACAAGGAAACAAAGATTCCTTTGAAAGAATGGCATGGTACATTTCCAGAGTCTGGCCCAGAAAAGATGAGAAAGGTGATCCTCAAACATTGGCAAGTTCAAGCCTTTAGGCACCACTGTCTTTCTGCAAATGTGCACTTTCCAGCTCACATATGAGACCCTGGCATGTTTATAAGCTGGCTGTTCCTTTCTTGCCCTTTCCTCTCCTGTCTCTTTTATAACACTTTCTCTTCTCTTCTATAGGAACTAAGCTGTAGGATGGTAAAAGGAAATGATTTCATTAGGGTGGAAAAGTAAAATGATAGAGCTTTAGTCCCAAATCTTGGAAGTCAAATGTGCTGTGTAAGAAAAACAGCTGCCTGCCAAGCCACCAGCTGAGTCTCCTTAAGTGGCAGAGCCTTGCTAAAGCAGATGCCCAAGGGAGGGAGCAGCATAGGGTGGGGACAGGGAAGAGACAGAACCAAGACTTGCACCTTGGTTCCATGTTCACAGTTCTCTCTATCCTACCGTCCTTTCCCTCTCTATTTGAGCAGGAGCAGTGCTCTCCAGAGATCTAGAGTGCTCGCTGGCAGTCATAACTTCTCTCTCACAAACTGCAGGGAAAGTGAAAAGATTACTAATCTTCTCTGCCTTGGATTGCACAAAATGTCTATTTCTTAGATCATTGCATAATGTGCTCACTCTGAAAACTAATCTAGAAATAGTTTTGAAAAGTAAGATGCTTTTAAAGACTTGGATTTAAGATTCCATCCCAAACCAGAAAAGCACAGTTAATCTTCAGGGGGAAAAATATTGCAAGACATGTGCTTACTCTCACTGACTCTTGCTCATCCTGTCGAGCTTTATCTCCAGCACGCTTCAGAGAGGAGGAGATGCAGAATGTATTAAAATAGTCTGGGTTTTCAGTTCACGATCACACCCAAAATGGATGCTGGTGGGTTTCTCTATGTGCAGTGGGGGAAACTGGCTCCTCAATCCAGCCTCTGGGGGGCTCAGATTTGGGAACAGCTGTGAACTTCTTGAAATACCTATTTTATTAGTGTCTTTATTAATTCTTTTGGATGGAAATCTTGGAAATCTCACATTTATTTCTGTCCTCATAATGAGAGGATATTCAAATTATTTAATTGTTTGATGACTGCGGGTCTTTTTTTTTTTTTTTTTAATTAAAGCCCACCATCTGACCCATCTCTTTCCCTCTGTCATCTCACTTCCTTTCTAACTCTTTCTCAAGGGGAAGGCCTTGTCAAACTGATCTAGAAAACTGTAAGACATTGGCTGGGTGACAATTCACTAGGAAGTAGGGTCAATCTTCATCAGTAGACCCCAGCTCACTTGCATTTCTTATGGTCCTTCTAGAGAACAAATGTAACTGTTCTTTTCAACATCCTTTGTCCATGAAACTATTAAGAGGGTGCCTTAAAAGCTCTTGGCTGGGCACTACAAATACTACCCTATTCGATTTTATCACTAAGTCTTCATGATAATCCATGAGGTATGTACTAATATTATTTCCATTTTACAGATGGGAAGAATGAGTCTCAAAGAATGTCAGTAAGTACAAGTAGAGAGATAGCATCTAAAAGAGGCAGTCTCTTCAGCCCTAGCTCTTGACCTCTGAACTATGGGGCATTTCATCTTAAATTCTACTGCTGGACACTCTACATGGGTCCTGATATCCTGCTAAGGGTGCTCATGCCCAGTGCTCCCAAAATGGGGAGTGACCGGGGTGGGGAGGGGTCCTTCCACAGGCCATGGACAGCTATATTCTAAGCAAAGTCAGGAAGAAAGCCATGATCACCCACTCATTCCTATATGGGTCCTTGTTTTTTAACTTCATGAAAACCATCCTTCAGTCCTTCCATAACCATTCTCTCTAAGGGCAAGGCGTATATCTGTAGACCACAGTTTTATCCCCCAGCCTCCCATCAGTGGGTGATTGGACTCTTTTGTGTTTTCCTTGTCATGAACAGCACTGCTGTGAACATTCTCAAGATCATGCCCTGTTGCACGTGTCGGTTTCTCCTAGGAGTTCAGGGAGATGCGGAATAGCTGGGCCACATGTATGAGATGAACTTTACACTTACTGTACAGTTCCCTGGCAAGTGTAACTCCTAGTTTAGGTTCAAATGGGGACCCCATTCCACAGGAAAGTAGTTCCTCTAAAGATGTGAGTCAGGAGCCCTGCAGACTCTAGATTGTGGAAAATAGCATAGTGACGAGCCTTAGGCCACAGATAGCTAAGGACTTTACTTAGGGTGGTTTAGAAGGGCTCTGAGCTAACATTAGAACCACGTTAGGAAGGTCCGTGTTTTCATGATGCCTTTTTATGATCGAGTTGGAGTTTAGCAAACTATGTGTAGTTACTTTCATACTGTGTGGGCTCGGTCATTCTCAATAAATTCTTTTACTGGTTTGTTGCAAATATTCAAATTAAGGAGCTTCTCCAAGTATTGTTATTGCTACTTCTTGACCTGAGGGAGTGATATAAGTGCACTAACAAATATAGCAAGATCCTAGTATCCGAAGGGAGCAATCAGATAAGTCAGATATTGTTTGCAGATACTGCCTTACTGGCTTATGTGGGTATGCTACATTAAACCACCATGTAGAGATACTTCTTTATGCCAGTTATATAGAACTGTTTTCATTTTCAAGAAAGAATCCAAATTCTGTATTTTTTAATCTCTGGTTTTAATTTTTTTTAAGTTTTCTCTTTTTCTTCCGGCCAAATTATTAGACATCATTTCACTTTCTTTTATAATTATGCTCGCTTTTCCCCTTATGAAATAGTTTTATAATCCACTGTGGGCTTAGAAACCACTAGCCAAACATGTTATCACTGTGGGTAATATAAGAGTAAACGAGGTCCGAGAGAGTCTCGAGAGGCTTTCTTCCAAGTAAAATGAATCTCATGGACTTAACGTCTAAGGGTTAAAGACCTTTTTTGCTCACTTTCTTGTTCTCAGATGTGTTTTCAGTGGGAGAAGAAATTAAATGCCAAAATTCAAACTATTTATGATAATTGAGCAAAGGATTCAGGTCACAGTTCAGATTCTATTTCAATCCTGAAGTTTGCCGACTAAGGTCCATCTAGTCAAGGCTATGGTTTTTCCAGTGGTCATGTATGGATGTGAGAGTTGGACTGTGAAGAAGGCTGAGCGCCAAAGAATTGATGCTTTTGAACTGTGGTGTTGGAGAAGACTCTTGGGAGTCCCTTGGACTGCAAGGAGATCCAACCAGTCCATTCTGAAGGAGATCAACCCTGGGATTTCTTAGAGAGTCTCGAGAGGCTTTCTTCCAAGTAAAATGAATCTCATGGACTTAACGTCTAAGGGTTAAAGACCTTTTTTGCTCACTTTCTTGTTCTCAGATGTGTTTTCAGTGGGAGAAGAAATTAAATGCCAAAATTCAAACTATTTATGATAATTGAGCAAAGGATTCAGGTCACAGTTCAGATTCTATTTCAATCCTGAAGTTTGCCGACTAAGGTCCATCTAGTCAAGGCTATGGTTTTTCCAGTGGTCATGTATGGATGTGAGAGTTGGACTGTGAAGAAGGCTGAGCGCCAAAGAATTGATGCTTTTGAACTGTGGTGTTGGAGAAGACTCTTGGGAGTCCCTTGGACTGCAAGGAGATCCAACCAGTCCATTCTGAAGGAGATCAACCCTGGGATTTCTTTGGGAGGAATGATGCTAAAACTGAAGCTCCAGTACTTTGGCCACCTCATGTGAAGAGTTGACTCATTGGAAAAGACCCTGATGCTGGGAGGGATTGGGGGCAGGAGGAGAAGGGGACGACCGAGGATGAGATGGCTGCATGGCATCACGGACTCAATGGACGTGAGTCTGAGTGAACTCCGGGAGTTGGTGATGGACAGGGAGGCCTGGCGTGCTGCAATTCATGGAATCGCAAAGAGTCGGACATGAATGAGCGACTGAACTGAACTGAAGTAAGAAACTTAATCATCCCAACCTCTCTCAGTTTATGGAACTAGAAAATGAAAATGGCCACCTCTCCTAAGGTAGAGAAAGGCTTGATTATCATCATGTACCTCTTTCTTCAGCTGGAGAGCCTTGCCACAACATAAGCATTATCCTAGTGAATTGAAATTACTTAGAGAATGTTGATCCCTGGTTAGAAACCTCTAGGAAAGTCCCAAGTTTCTAAGCCTTTCATTAGGCAAAGAGCCAAGTAGCTGAGCTTTCCTAACAGATATTCCAACTGGTACAGAAACATCATACCAGGCCTGAAGGCAACTATTTTACATAGTTGAAGAGAAAAAAATCCAGAATATTGGGTATCTAGAAATCAAAGTTTGTCTTAAACCATTATAATAAAGTAGTGTTGTACTGAAGTGGATCAAGTGAAAGAAAAAGTCAAGGAGAATGCTACATTTATCCTTCTAATTATCTTTGACTAAAATTTGCCAAAGCAGATAGCAGCAAGCTCAGTGTGGTATATTGCAAACATGATCACAAACTTGTCACTTTTGGCCAGTAGGGCATTAGCAAACTGGACCCAAGCAGAAGCGGAACTGATTCTTGCACACTGAGCATGCCTTCTTATTGTTCTGATAACCTGCTCTACCATGTAGAGAAGCCTAGACTAGCCTGCTAGAGAACACAAGAACATTTAAAGGCAAAGCAAGTTCCCCAGCTGACAGCCACCCAACCCCCTCAAAGTAGAGGCACCCATAGCTGACTTCAGACACATGAGTCTGAAATTCAAAAACAAATGCAAAGAACCATCCAGATGAGCCTAGCCTAAATTGCTAAGCCCCAAATCATACACCGAATAAATGGTGATTATTTTAAGCACTAAAGTTTTGAGGTGGCTTGTTACTCCATAATAAACTGTTGCTACATTGAATGTCTATTTTTCCTTCTTTCTTGCTGTCAGACTTCAAATCAGTCAAGTGATTTAGGGGATGGTGACCTAATCCCTTCCTCTAAGAATGAGTCTTGATTGATCTAGACCATTGATCTACTATCTTGCCATTTATGGTTTACTGTCTATGCCATTGATATCTACAAGTTGCAAATGATCTATTGCCATTGACTGGGGAATAATGAAATCTGAGGGGGCAATCTGTTAGGAGGCTGGATCTTTCTCTGCTTCTAGATACTGTCATGTATGGCTATGAGACCCGGAATTGCTATGGCCCAAGAATAATCAAGATACAGAGAAAACCAAGAGACTCACAGTAGCACAGAGCTGAAGCTCTTACATCCTGTGCCTATGGCCACAGCCCCTGATTCTGGGCCTCTAGTGATGGGAGAATCTGAATTTCTCTATCGTCTATGCCAATTTGTGTAGGTTTTCAGTTTCTTGCCTTCCTTGAATACTCACTCCCTGTACAGAGGAACATGCCAGCTAACAGCTAGAAATGCCACTTGAAATAAATATTTTACAGCTATTGCATAAAAATGTTTATCTTTTAAAAAGAGAAACATAACAAACAAAATATTTATTTTTCTTGTTTCCACACACTTTGATTTTATTACATTCTGGAAATATTCTTTGATGTAAAAAGAAACAAAATTATGCTGGTGTAGCAGTGAATACAGTTTTGGGAACATAATTTCAGAGCTACATATAGGCTTGGTAGTTATAACCAAAGTCAGTTCTAAGACCTAAAGAAAAATGTATTTATTCATCTGTTATCAAATAAACTGATAAATTTGGCCTTTATAAAGTGCCAACTATAATAATCTTGGAGCATAGTTTTTCTACTTGTGGATGGAAATAGTAGCTTTAAATAGAAATTAGTAAATACCACGTAAAAGACAGCCCTTTATAAACCCAAGCAAGATCAAATGAGAGACAGAGTAAGGTGTCTGCTGTTGCTGCTGCTAAGTTGCTTCAGTTGTGTCCAACTCTGTGCAGCCCCATAGATGGCAGCCTACCTAGCTCCTCTGTCCCTGAGATTCTCCAGGCAAGAACACTGGAGTGGGTTGCCATTTCCTTCTTCAACGCATGAAAGTGAAAAGTGAAAGTGAAGTCGCTCAGTCACGTCCAAATCTTTGCGACCCCATGGACTATAGCCTACCAGGCTCCTCTGTCCATGAGATTTTCCAGGAGTTGCCATTTCCTTCTGGACTGGGTTACCATTTCCTTCTCCATAAGATGTCTGCCGACCACTTAAAAGAATTTTGAGCTAAGGAACACTGAGTAAGTATGAAATTGTTTTTATCCATTTTTAAAAGCCTGTGCATATGTGATTACCTACACGTTGATATGGAACTTAAGTGCAACAAACTGCCAAATGTTTATTTCTGGAATCAAAAATAATGTTAAGCAAGAGTCCACATCCACTCTGCATATAGCTTACTCCTGAATTAATTCAGTGAAATGACACATCAGATGCCTTTTATAGAGGATGATTTTTCTCTCTGCATGCATTTGCCAAAACGCATTCCTTTACTTCCAGAGATTCCTCAATAGGTTTCTCTTGAAGTGCTCCTTGGTCTAATTAGTGGAGAAATGCATGGGACCCAATACAAGGCTCTGAGAAGTATTGCTGTTTATTTTTTTTAACTTTGTTTATCCTGTTATCTTTAAGATGATACTTTGTGAAATGCTTTAATATAATCTATTGACTTGGCAATATTAATAGGCAATGAGGTCAAAAAGGATACAGCAGTAAAAATTGTATAGATATGTTGAGGCTGGATGATTGGGAAAACAGTGGTTATTTTAATATGAAAGGAAGCATGAAGAAGGTTGCAGGTGTGGGGAAATGATGAGTTCCATTCTAAGCATACTGAGTTTGATGTGAAGACCCCTTTTGGGCTATAATTGTTCATTAGCTGGAAATTTAGGACTAGAGCTTACTAGACTAGGTTTCCCTGGCAGCTCAGATGGTAAAAAATCTGCCTACAATGCAGAAGACCTTGGTTCAATTCCCTGGGTCAAGAAGACTCCCCTGGAGAAGGGAATGGCAACCCACTCTAGTATTCTCGTCATGCGAATTCCACGGACAGACCATGGGGCTGCAACTGGAAACGACTGAGGAACTAACACACACAAAGCTTACTAGAATGATCCTGACCAGAGATTAAGGTTTCATAGTCACATACAGAAGTAACAATTAAAGCCAGGGCAACAGATTAAATTTGGGAAGGAGCTTATGAAAAAAGAAGAAAGCGTGCCAAAAGCAAAACATCTCACTGTATTTAGGGAGCCTGATCAGAGAGTCTATATCATTTCTGCCCTTTATTGTGGCCATCTTTACATGAAATGTTCCCTTTGTATCTCTAATTTTCTTGAAAAGGTCTCTAGTCTTCCCCATTCTTTTGTGTTCCTCTATTTCTTTTCACTGATCATGGAGGAAGGCTTTCTTATCTCTTCTTGCTATTTTTTGGAACTCTGCATTCAAAGGAGTATATCTTTCCTTTTCTCCTTTGTCTTTAGCTTATCTTCTTTTCTCAGCTATTTGTAAGACCTTCTCAGACAACCATTTTACCTTTTTGCATTTTTTTTCTTGGGGATTGTCTTGATCACTGCCTCCTATACAATGTCATGAACCTCCATCCATAGTTCTTCAGACACTCTATCAGATCTAATCCCTTGAATCTATTTGTCACTTCCACTGTATAATCATAAAGGATTTGATTTAGGTCATACCAGAATGGTCTAGTGGTTTTCCTACTTTCTTCAATTTAAGTCTGAATTTGGAAATAAGGAGTTCATGATCTGAGCCACAGTCACCTGCTGGTCTTATTTCTGCTGACTGTATAGAGCTTCTCCATCTATGGCTACAAAGAATATAATCATTCTGATTTTGGTATTGACCATTTGGTGATGTCCATGTGTAGAGTCTTCTCTTGTGTTGTTGGCAGGGGGTGTTGCCTATAACCAGTATGTTCTCTTGGCAAAACTCTGTTAGCCTTTGCCTTGCTTCATTTTGTACTTCAAGGCCAAATTTATCTGTTACTCCAAGTATTCCTTGACTTCCTACTTTTGAATTCCAGTCAAGAATGGGGATAGCAGACCACCAGACCTGCCTCCTGAGACATCTGTATGCAGATCAAGAAGCAACAGTTAGAACTGGACATGGAACAACAGACTGGTACCAAATTGGGAAAGGAGTATATCGAGGCTATATATTGTCACCCTGCTTATTTAATTTATATGCAGAGTACATCACACAAAATACTGGGCTGGATGAAGCACAAACTGGAATCAAGGTTTCCAGGAGAAATATTAGTAACCTCAGATATGCAGATGATACCACCCTTATGGCAGAAACCAAAGAAGAACTAAAGAGTCTCTTGATGAAAGTAAAAGAGGACAGTGAAAAAGCTGGCTTAAAACTCAACATTTAGAAAACTAAGATCATAACATCCGACCCCATCAATTCATGGCCAATAGATGGGGAAACAATAAAAACAGTGAGAGATTTTATTTTCTTGGGCTCCAAAATCACTGCAGATGGTGACTGCAGCCATGAAATTAAAACATGCTTGCTTCTTGGAAGAAAAGCTATGACCAACCTAGACATTATATTAAAAAGCAGAGACATTACTTCACCAACAAAGGTCAGTCTAATCAAAGCTGTTGTTTTTCCAGTAGTCATGGGTGGATGTGAGAGTTGGACCATAAGGAAGGCTGAGCACTGAAGAATTGATGTTTTTGAACTGTGGTGTTGGAGAAGACTCTTGAGAGTCATTGGACTGCAAGGAAATCAAACCAGTCCCTCCTAAAGGAAATCATCCCTGAATATTCATTGGAAGGACTGATGCTGAAGCTGAAACTCGAATACTTTTGCCACCTGATGTGAAGAGCCAACTCATTAGAAAAGACTCTGATGGTAGGAAAGATTGAAGGCAGGAGAAGAGGACGACAGAGGATGAGATGGTTGGATAGCATCACCAACTCAATGGACGTGAGTTTGAGTAAACTCTGGGAGTTGGTGATGGATAGGGAGGCCTGGCGTGCTGCCATTCATGGAGTTGCAAAGAGTTGGATATGACTGAGTGACTTAACTGAACTGAACTGATAAGAACCCAAGCTTTATGGAAAAGGCTAAGAATTGAAGGAGTGGAGAGGAACGAATGGCCAATGAGCACTGTCTTAGTATGTCATTGATGAAAGGAATGAGAAAGATAGGTTGGTGATTTAAGCAAGAGAATAGAGGGAAAACTCACATTTTTAAAATGTAGGATGGCCTAAGCTTTTCTGTAGGCAAAGGAAGTGATTCCCGCTGTAAGCTAAAAGGGAAATAGTTGATAAAGTTACATTTCAAAGAAGTAGGGGACTGAGGTCAGGAGCCTAGTTGCAATTGATGTAAGACAAATTGATAAAGCCTTTTTAGAGAGCAATGTGACAATATCTATCAAAATTTGAAAGTGTGAGTACCCTTTGATCTAGCAGTTTCACTAATATAATTCTTTCCCACAGAAAAACTATAGCAGGTGTGGAGGATATTTATCATAATATTAATTGTAATAACAAGAAATAGAGAACCTAAATGTCTTTCAATAAAGAAACATCTGAATAAATCATTGTCACCTTGCTTATTTAACTTATATGCAGAGTACATCATGAGAAATGCTGGACTGGAAGAAACACAAGCTAGAATTAAGATTGCCGGGAGAAATATCAACAACCTCAGATATGCAGATGACACCACCCTTACGGCAGAAAGTGAAGAGGAGCTAAAAAGCCTCTTGATGAAAGTGAGAGAGGAAGTGAAAAAGCTGGCTTAAAGTTCAACATTCAGAAAATGAAGATCATGGCATCTGGCCCCATCACTTCATGGGAAATAGATGGGGAAACACTGGAAATAGTGTCAGACGTTATTTTCTGGGGCTCCAAAATCACTGCAGATGGTGACTGCAGCCATGAAATTAAAAGACGCTTACTCCTTGGAAGGAAAGTTATGGCCAACCTAGATAACATATTCAAAAGCAGAGACATTACTTTGCCGACAAAGGTCTGTCTAGTCAAGGCTATGGTTTCTCCGGTAGTCACGTATGGATGTGAGAGTTGGACGGTGAAGAAAGCTGAGCACCGAAGAATTGATGCTTTTGAACTGTGGTGTTGGAGAAGACTCTTGAGAGTTCCTTGGACTGCAAGGAGATCCAACCAGTCCATTCTGAAGGAGATCAGCCCTGGGATTTCTTTGGAAGGAATGATGTTAAAGCTGAAACTCCAGTACTTTGGCCACCTCATGCAAAGAGTTGACTCATTGGAAAAGACTCTGATGCTGGGAGGGACTGGGGGCAGGAGGAGCAGGGGACGACAGAGGATGAGATGGCTGGATGGCATCACTAACTCGATGGACGTGAATCTGAGTGAACTCCGGGATTGGGTGATGGACCGGGAGGCCTGGCGTGCTGCGATTCATTCGGCAGAAAGTGAAGAGGAGCTAAAAAGCCTCTTGATGAAAGTGAGAGAGGAGAGTGAAAAAGCTGGCTTAAAGTTCAACATTCAGAAAATGAAGATCATGGCATCTGGCCCCATCACTTCATGGGAAATAGATGGGGAAACACTGGAAATAGTGTCAGACGTTATTTTCTGGGGCTCCAAAATCACTGCAGATGGTGACTGCAGCCATGAAATTAAAAGACGCTTACTCCTTGGAAGGAAAGTTATGGCCAACCTAGATAACATATTCAAAAGCAGAGACATTACTTTGCCGACAAAGGTCTGTCTAGTCAAGGCTATGGTTTCTCCGGTAGTCACGTATGGATGTGAGAGTTGGACGGTGAAGAAAGCTGAGCACCGAAGAATTGATGCTTTTGAACTGTGGTGTTGGAGAAGACTCTTGAGAGTTCCTTGGACTGCAAGGAGATCCAACCAGTCCATTCTGAAGGAGATCAGCCCTGGGATTTCTTTGGAAGGAATGATGTTAAAGCTGAAACTCCAGTACTTTGGCCACCTCATGCAAAGAGTTGACTCATTGGAAAAGACTCTGATGCTGGGAGGGACTGGGGGCAGGAGGAGCAGGGGACGACAGAGGATGAGATGGCTGGATGGCATCACTAACTCGATGGACGTGAATCTGAGTGAACTCCGGGATTGGGTGATGGACCGGGAGGCCTGGCGTGCTGCGATTCATGGGGTCACAAAGAGTCGGACACAACTGAGCGACTGAAATGAACTGAATAGCAAGAAATGGAGAACCTAAATGTCTTTCAATAAAGAAACATCTAAATAAATCATGGCAGACCTCTTCTACAGGATAACACACAGGCCTTAGAAACAATTAGATATATACATACACATGGAATGAAGCTGAAAAGGAATGAAGTTCAGTATCCTTCCACTGCACTGTGGACTGGATTGCAGAGCTCTCCTGGAGCAAGTACCATGTCTGTTTGTTCAGCTTGTATACCCATACCCTAGCACAGAGCTTGATCCAGAGAAGGTGCTCAATAAATACTTGCTAAATGGAATGTTGATTTTAGAAACATGCTGCAGAATAACATGTAAAATGCAAAAATATACATGTTTATAATATATGTGCATAGGTTGGCATGTGTGTAGGACAAAGTTCTGGAAGACTATTCAGCAACTGAGTTATCTTGGGAAGTAGGGTTTGATGGGAAGTAGAGCAAGAGAAGTAAGTTCATATACTTATTTTATTGTGACTTTTATGTAAGTATTTAAATTGTTATTTATTGATTAATATTCATTTGGCTATGCTGTGTCTTAGCTGAGGCATACAGCATCTTCATTCTTTGTTGCAGTATGTGGGATCTTTAGTTTCAGCATGCAAGCTCTTAGTTGCAGCATGTGGGATCTAGTTCCTCAATCAAGGATTGTCCCTGGGCCCCCTGCTTTGGGAGTAAGGAGTCTTAGCCACTGGACCACCAGGAAAGTCCCCACACTATTATTTTAATCACTTCTGTATTTTCAAATTCTTAAATTCAAACATGGATTTCTTTCATAATTTCACTATGCCAATAAAAGATACAAAAATCACTGGGGAAAAGGAAAGAAGAGTGCAATAGAATGGACTAACCTTGAACAGGGTCAACCTCCCTCCCTGAAAGAAGGCAGTGAGCAAAGCCAATGTTACAGAAAGGAGGAGAAACTGAGGAGCCCAATCATGTTTATCAATCAAGTAGGAGCCAGTGTCATCCCTAAGAGTGAGGGTGGTGGTGACTGGCATGTGAGAAAGATCGTGAAGGTTAGGAACATGGACTCTGTTTTAGAGCTGCGGAGGCATTGGAGATGATTCAGTCTAACCACCCATTTTCACAAAGACTTGTCAAAGAACACACGTTTTTGTGAGCAACAATGCCAATTCGGTACAACAGCCTCTAGAGATATGAAAAAAAAAAAAAACAAACTCAAAACTGATGAATACATGGATTGCCAGGCATTTGTGAGGACTCTGAAAAAGTTAAGAGGAAGGAATTGTAATGTAGAGTCTATGTTATACATGGCATCCTGTGTCAAGGCCAGGCAGAGAAGCTGGAGCAGAGGCAAGAAGTAGTGAACAACAGGCAAGCTGGTAAGGGGAGATGGTGATGAGTTCCGGCAGATTAAAAAAAAAAAAGTTTCAAACAATAAATACATAAAGAAATGGAATGAGGAGCTGCACTTGTGAGCTAATGAGAAAAATTTCCTAAGCTCAGGAAAACAGTGTCAAAATGGGAGACAGTTGCAACAGTGACTGACAGATTGGAGTTTAGATCGACTGGCTCAGATGAGGGATAGGTCACTGGTTGTTCCACTTTCATCTGAAGAATCATGTCTATGCTAGCATCATGTGAATAGATAAGTGGACGGAGGTGCTGCTTCAGTTGTAAAGGCAATATTCACTTGCCTAATAAAATATGAAAGCATGCCAGTGAATGAAAAGTCTGTTGGTAAATACTGACCTACCATTTCGAACAAGTTTAACAAGCAGTTCAGCCCTTCGGGAAGACAGTGACTGATTAAGGCTAAACATAATAGCAGTTATGTCTGACTGTGACTTAACAGAGGGGTGACTTAAGGACAAGAGAAACATTCTTAAATTCTTTTCCTTTTGTGGTCAGCGGTGGCCTTATTTTTTGTCTGATCTACAGGTCTGAATCTGGCAGAGTTAAAAATGATAACTCATCTTTCTCTTTCCTTTACTGCATTTGATTTATTCCATGAATTGTCCACAGGCTTTTCTGAGGTACCTATCTTCAGGCAGAAATGACCAGATCCTGGGTTTCATTATTCTACTGGGGATGGTCACAGAATAGTGCTTTCAATCTTGCTTTCTAAACCATCCATTCGCTCCTGGCTACCGCCAGAATTGTCATGGTGTCTAGGGATGGGTCCTTTTCTAGAAAATGAGAGCTATAAAGCTGAGTGGAACCCCAGGCTTGTCCTGTCTCTTTTTATTTTACAGAGGGAAAAAGTGAAGGCCGGGGAACTTGAGATGAACTCAAGGCTGTGACTGAGAGGAGCGGCCCTGGTTTGGAAACATCAGGTCTCCAGCGCCCAGGCCCAGGGCCTCTTTTTCCCACTGTGCTCTTTCCTAGGCCCTTTAGGGATCTGCTTGTCAGCATTCATCATAACACCAGGTTAAAATTCATACTAGACCTTTCCCAGAGGTGATCCCACTGAATTAAGCACAGAAATGTCACGGCTCATCTTCAGTAGCTAGCTGGAAAATGAAAATGTTAGTCACCCAGTCAGGTCTGACTCTTTGCAACCCCATGGACTGTAGCCTGCCAGGATCCTCTGTCCATGGGACTTCAAAGACAAGAGTACTGGAGTAGGTAGCCATTCCCTTCTCCAGGGGATATTTCTGACCCAGGGATCAAACCTGGGTCTCCCCGTATTGCAAGCAGATTCTTTACCATCTGAGCCACGATGGAAGCGCCCAGATAGCTGGAAGAACTGCTTGTTTCAAGGTCTTTAGTATACAATCATTTTCGCCCAGATTTCTTCCCTTAGAATACAAGCCTGGGCCATGATAAACCTACTCCTTAAATTGTGCTCAGATAGCCCAGTTCACAAAGAAAGAGAATAAGACTTCATTTTTGTTCAGCTGTTTAATGATGAAATATGTCTCCTTGCATACATACATTCCTTCTCTCCAATCCCATGGGAAGGGATCACGCCAGGCAGAGAACTTGTAAAGCAGCCTTTGTGTCTTGGTCTGCTACTGCCTGATGTTTTCCCTTCTTTCAGTTTCAAGTTGGATAATGGTGCTGACTCCACAGAGTTGTCAGGAAAAGTTACTTGGGATAGTGTAAGTGTCAGCATTCTGCTTACTCAAAATGAAGAGAAATGAAGTCCTATGTAAAATGTCATAATTCTAAAACATTTTAGTAATTATAGAGTCTGAATTTGAGTGCCTGAGAATACTAGACAGGAAACCGTCCCTTAAATTATGGTCTGTGTGCTGTGTTGTGCTAAGTTGCATCAGTTGTATCCAACTCTTTGTGACCCTGTGGACTGCAGCCCGCCAGGCGCCTCTGCCCATCGGATTCTCTAGGCAAGAGTACTGGAGTGGGTTGCTTAGTCCCCTAGAAAATCCTGTTTACTTCTAGGAACTTATTCATATGGATTTTTACTATATCTGAGTCAACAAATGAAAATTCAAATAGAGAACTGAGTCCGCTAAAGGCATGATTCATAATAAAATCACGTTGGACTGAAAAGTCAAGTAATTAAGAATGAAGTAGCTGAAGCCATGAATTATCTGGATGGTGCCAAGGAGTAAGATGGGACCTACAGTGAAGAGCTAGATGTTATCTTAGATTGATAGTGTGGCCACAGCCATGTGATGACTGAGTAGCAGGCTCCACAAAAAAATGTCAACAAATATTAGGTACCATATTGATAACAAAGCATCTATAATTAAGCTACAGCTTCTGAAAAAGTGAAAAATAGTTACTGAGTCACTATAGATAACAGATAATTCTATTAACTTTATCATCACTCACCTATCTCTCTGTTTTCTAGTTTTCTCCAGAACACATTATTCATATAACCATAGTAACAATACTAAATTAGTACTAATAATAGTGGCTAGAATTTATTGAGTGATCACTATTGCCAGGCATCATTCTGGGCAATTTATACACATTATCTTATTTTTACCCTCACAAAACCTCTATGAAATAGGTACACTCCCCATTTTACAGATGTGGCAGCTGAGGCTTCGAGAATGAAATAACTTCCCAAGATCACACAGCTGGCAAGTAGGAAAATTGAAGAAAATAGACAGTCTGAATCTACAGACTGGGTTTTTAACAAACACATCTAAATCCTCTTCCAATAAATGTGTCCAAACTGACAAACTTATGGAAAACCAATATACACCTTGTTTGCTTTCCTATTGTCTCCTTCTAGAAGAATAACATGGCTGCTCTGCTAGTGATCTATTTCTCACTAATACACTCATTAGAGTCTCTTTCAAAAATCACATTTCTTAAATTCCTACTTTTTAAAATCAGAATCTTTTTCTTTGAATCAGAAGCCTTGGGAGTTGATTTAATAGGAAAGATTATCTTTTTATTAAAGGAAATATGTACTTGTGTTTGTGTGTGCTCACTCAGTCGTGCCTGACTCTTTGCAATCCCATGGACTATAGCCTATCAGGCTCCTCGGTCCATGGAATTTTCCAGGCAAGAATACGGGAGTGTGTTGCCATTTCCCACTCCAGGGGGGTCTTCCTGACCAGGGATAGAACCTGAGTCTCTTGTGTCTCCTGCATTGGCAGGAGAATTCTTCAGCACTGCACCACCTGGGAAGCCCCAATATGTACTAAACTTTAGGTAAATATAATTAAAGACAGTGTAGGACTTTTGAGAAAACAAATGAAGACCAAAAAAAAAAAGGAGAAGAAAAGAAAGCAAGAATGAGAGAGAGGAAGGGAAAAAACTATTAGTGGTTATTTGGAAGTAGTTGAAATAGTCAAAGTAAACCCAGGGTCAGTAATTAATCAACTTTACTTAAGTATGAAGTATATGATGGATAGAAGCTATCTTAAGGAATTACTGTCAAGCTGGCTGAATTACTTTCCCTGGCAGAGGAGAACGTGTTGTTGCCTGGCAAGCTCATGACGGTGTGTGTTGGCAAGTATCAAACATTGTTTTCTTTCCCAGCCTATCCATTCCCTTCAAAGGTGAAGTGTCGGGGAAAGGGTGCAGGGGGCTGACTTGAAATTCAGCTTAGTTTTAAGGAAAAATTGGTTTTACAAATTGAGATGGCTGTGATGCAAATGGATACCCAGAGATGGGGAGTTACGTTTGGGAGACACAGTGACAGTTCATAAACATTATTCTTTGTGTCACCTGAAGCCTAGACTGTTATTGCAACAATCTCCCAACTTGTCCCCCAGGCTCCAGTCTCTCCACTTCAGCGCTCTCTCCACATGGTTAACTTGCCTGTGAGCCTCTCTCTCCCCTAGTAGTAAATTAAGTCTCAGGTCCATACTTATCCATTCCATACTATCTGCCATTATCCACCCAAATGAACTTCTCACAATGACTCAGCCAGTCTGCCTTTGCCCTTGCCCTTGCATGAGAGTGCATGTGTCTTCACTTTTCTATTCCTAAGTCTATACTGTTCCATTTGCATGACATTCACTTCCCCATGTCCTTCCCCCACCAGTTTTCCCACGCCTAATTCCTATATTTTTGTGGAAATCCGGCACAAATCTATAATGCCTTCTCTTAACGGAGCTCAAAGGGTTCCCTCCTGCTTAAAGCAATGGATCTGCACCCACCTTGACCACCTACTGTTACCTACATGCTACAAATCTCCCTTACTAGACTATAAGGTTGTCCCTAGTATTTCCACAGTATGATCCACGATGGCTTGTAGATCCCAAGTAAAAACACAGTTTGTGCATGATGTATTATGAATTTATAATGTTTTAAAAGCAAGTCTTTAAAACAGGAAGGAATACAGTGTAAGAATTTTATACAAGAGGCACTTCAAAAAAAGAAAAACTTGTCCAAAACTGAACTTTTCATCATCTCTGTTACCAACCTACACCTTCAATTTTCCTCTCCATGTTAGTAATGGCAAATTAATCATTTAAGTCTGCTCAGGCCAAAAGTATGGACCTCAGCCTTGAGTCTTTTCTTACTCTCATTTCTCATATCCAGCAAATTTCATTAGTTCTACATTCAAATAAATCCAGAATCTCATGACTCTTCACATCTAATGCTAATACTGTGTACCAAGCCACCATCATCTCTCACCTGTACTATTGCAAAAGCCTCTGAATAGTCTCCCAGCTCCTTCCCTCATCTCTTTCATCAAATCACATCACTTGTGTACAGAACTCCCAGATACTTCCCATCTCACTCAAGGCAGAAGCCAGGGTCTTTACAATGATCTCAAAGGTCCTGCATAATCTACCCCACATGCCCTCCTGCCTTTCTGACTTTATCTCCAACTACTGTTTACCTCAGTCACTTTATTCTAGCCTCTTCCTCAACATTTCCTCAACATTTTCCTCAACAGCCTGCATTTTCCATACTCTGCAGCCTTCAATCTCTATCCCACAGCATTTTATTCTTATCCATAGCACTTACTACTTGACATAATGGATTCCATACATATATGTATTTCTCTTGCTTGTTTATTCTCTTTCTCCTAACCTTGCTTCAGTAAAAATATAAACTTCATGAAGGCAGAAATTTTGATCTGATTCTCATTTACTCTATTCCAGAGCCTATAAAAGTGCCGTTTTGGAAGTAGACATTCAAAATATGTGTTGAATAAATAGGTGATGAATAAATCTCATTTAGAGTGTTAAATTTTCAAAGGCTGTAGGTTCACCTAACGGATATAGTGGACAGTGTCTTGAGAATCTTTCTTCTAAATGTCAGAATCTGCACATTTGAACTTTTAGAACCAGATCAGTTTCTCATTCGTTAAGAGGAGCAAAAACTGTACTTCAGTTCCAGACTATAAAACACTGTGGAAATATACGGCATTGTTATGGTTATGTGCTCCCAATTTGAAATTTGTTTTCTGAAGTCTGTTGATTTCCCAGGTGAGCATGTCCTGCACGTGTTTTCTGGAGAATAATGCAAGGGACGCAGAGCAAGACTATAGAACATCTGAGTTAGCATCTTACAGCCTAGTCTGCAGCTGCTCACACAAAGCAGGTCAGAACACATTTTAGCCTCTGCCCTGCTTGTACAGCAAACCTCCTCTTAAAGAGTCTTCTCTTCCCTTTGTGGTGCTGGGGGTGGGGTATGTGCAAGGACACATAAAGCCCTTTTCTCAGAACTTCTCTTTTGAATGCTGCCCAATTCTCCTTAATTGTATAATTTCATTGTCAAGTCTCGGGTGCTCCTGTTTTCTATTAATCTCATCCCTGAGTTAATGGATGCTGATGCCTTCCTACTCAGTTGATTACATTACCACAGAGCATCCGTCACTTCCCTTTAGCCTGATGAAGTAATTATTCCAGCAGACCTAAAGGAAGGCCACAGCAGAGGCGATCGATAGTCCTCATTAAGACCATTCTCTCTCATCTATTGTTTTCATCTCTTTCTCCATCAGGCTTGGATCAGGACATCCTCATTGCTATTATCATTCTCAAATGCTCTCTGAGCCCCTTCTTCATGGGTACAGTCCCTGCCCTTGAGGCTGATGGAGCCACTGTGAAAAGAAAGGACTTCCCAGCCTCCTACTGGTCCCTCAGCACAGCACTTATCCACACTAGCCAATCTTCCTAAAATGCCGATCTGAACACTGTGAGCTATACACAGTAACACTGGATTAAGTGATATGACATGGAGAAAAAATATATACAGTTTGATTCATTTATATAAGAAAAAAGTAGATGGAATCTTTAAAATGGACATATATTAAAATATATTTTACATACACAAAAATATATATAATGGAATACACAAAATATAAGGATGATGGAATTCATCAATATAAATGCAACAGAAGCCTGAAGGCATACACATTTTCAGTATTGTCAGTCATTGCCCCAGAGTGGTATGATTCCTGGTTGCCCCTCACTTCCTTTTTGCTGGATATCTGTAATTTCCTATTCTACTGTAATTATACTATATTTTACTATACTTAATATATTTGGTTTTTGAAGCTGAAACTCCAGTACTTTGGCCACCTGATGCAAAGAGCTGACTCATTTGAAAAGACCCTGATGCTGGGAAAGATTGAAGGCAGGAGGAGATGGGGATGACAGAAGATGAGATGGTTGGATGGCACAACCCACTCAATGGACATGGGTCTGGGTAGACTCTGGCAGTTGGTGATGGACAGGGAGGCCTGGCATGCTGTGGTTCATGGGGTTGCAAAGAGTCAGACACAACTGAGCGACTGAGCTGAACTGAATATATTTGGTACTTTAAAAATTCTTTAAATGCCAACATGAGCAAGTCATTTCCGGGCTTAAATTTCTTTACTTTGAGAAAATGGATCACAATTTTATGACGGGATTGGTCAGAGAAGCAAGTATGAGCTCTCCTCTAATATGAGATTTCCAGCTGACCTTCAAGCAGCAGGAAGTTAAGGTTGAAGAGGGGCTCTTCCGCGCACTCTCCTCTCCAGTCACGTATCTCCTCTTCGAATGATTCCAGTGGGAGTTCAGGCCACCTGAGGAGGAGCAACAGCAAGAGTGCTGGGAGAGGATGGAGCTTTTATGAGTGGTTCTTTCCCATAGAGAAAATGCCACACTGTACCCTTCAGAACTGGCTAAGAGGGTAGGCCTCATGTTCTCACCACAATCTAAAAAAAAAAAAAGAAAAAAAAAACCACCATTTTTTTTTTGTTCAAAGTTGTTCTTCCTCCCAAAAATTTTCTCAAGCTATTGAGCAGGACATCAGTGTAACTGAGAACAGCTCCCTAGTCTTTAGATCTGCATTTGGGAAGGATCCTTCTATTGCACCAAGAAGCGAGTAGGAGGCTGGGAAGCCCTTTCTCCTTACAGGGCTCCCTCTCACATCCCTGCTGCTGCTGCTGCTGCTAAGTCGCTTCAGTCATGTCCGACTCTGTGCGACCCCATAGACGGAAGCCCACTAGGCTCCTCTGTCACTGGGATTCTCCAGGCAAGAACACTGGAGTGGGTTGCCATTTCCTTCTCCAATGCATGAAATTGAACAGTGAAAGTGAAGCCGCTCAGTCGTGTCCGACTCTTAGCAACCCCATGGACTGCAGCCTACCAGGCTCCTCCATCCATGGGATCTCACATTCCCTGAAGGTCATGCATAACTATGCATTGTGAAGATGGGGACTCAAAGAGCCTTTGGATATCCCATGGTCTTCTCACCCTCCTGTGGCATTGGGGCTTTGTTCTCCCCTTGGACCACCATTCTTCCCCTCCCCTCCACAGTTAAGATGTACTGTTTCTCCCTTCGGCAGCCGTTGCCCACCCTCCCTAGCCAAGTCCCAGTAAAGGTCCTGTTCTATATAGACACTTTGATGTTGTTGTTTAGTCACTCAGTTGTGTCCAACTCTTTTGCGACCCCATGGACTGCAGCCCTCCAGGCTCCTCTGTCCATGGGATTCCCCAAGCAAGAATACTGGAGAGGGTTGTTATTTCCTTCTCTAGGGTATCTTTCCAACCCAGGGATCAAACCTGTGTCTCCTACCTGGCAGGTGGATTCTTTACTACTGAGCCACTAGGGAAGCCCATATAGATACTTAATTATCAGGATATCTGGACTTCTGCTTTCTATTCCTGTTATCACTTTTTATTCCTTACAAGGGTCTACATGTGGTCTGTCCCACCAGACTCTGAATTCCTTGGGAGACAGGACCATGTCTTTATTATTTTACCCTTAGCATCTCAATGCCACATAGAAGTGTTCGATAAATCCTGATTAAATAAATAAGCAAGTTAATGAATACACTAAATAGATAATGGATGGAGAGGATGCAGGCGGCACATGCTAAAGCCAGATGGGGCTGTGACAACTGTCAGAGTCAGGAGACTAAGCACAGAGACCACGTATTACCCACATCCTGAACAAACTGATGGGTAAAGAACCACTTTTAGAAGCCCCAGCCTCTCCCAGAACTCTTGCTGTTTCTTCTCCTCAGGTGGCCTAAATTTCCACCAGAGTTGCTCACAGAAGAGACTCATGGCCAGAGAGGAAAAGAGGAACAGGAAAAGAGACTCTCCCGCCCTGCCTCCTTCCTTACCTTCCTGCCACTTGACTATCCATTAGAGACCACATGGCAGGGAGAGTTCATACTTGCTTCTCTAACCAATCTCATCACAAAATTGTCACTAGTACACAGTCCCCACAACAATCCTCTGTCTAATTATGTCCAAGATTAGCACTTAAAAACCCAGAATAGCATCTGACGTGACTTTCTATTTGCAGAAGGGCACATGGGATGCATTAACAACACCCTCGCTAGATCCTTGGACGCTATGGGCGGCCCAACAACCAAGTGCTGAAGGGAGTGAGCAGCCCTGATATTCATCTGTTGATAACTGTAGTAGGGGACTCAGAAGAGAATTCCAGAACCCTCTGTTGATAAAGCCTCCAAACCACCAGATCTGCTGCTGCCAGAACTAAAAATAGCTTGGTCTGGTTGGGGAAGGATTGTCCAGGAATCAGAAGGCATGGGACCCTCATCCTGCACTAACCAGCCTAATGTCCTTGCCATTTAACACCATCTAGTGAAAGTGTTAGTCGCTCAGTTGGGTCTGACTCTTTTCGACCCCATGAACTGTAGCCTGCCAGGCTCCTCTGTCCGTGGAATTCCCCAGGCAAGAATACTGGAGTAGGTAGCCATTCCCTTCTCCAGGGGATCTCCCCGCCCAGGGAGTGAACCCAGGTCTCCTGCGTTGCAGGCAGATTCTTACCATCTGAGCCACCAGGGAAGCCCCATTTAACCTCTGAGCCCATCGCAATGTTGTGCTCTCTTCTGTGCACTGGGAATGAGAGCAGCACCCCTTCCACCACAGGGCAGGTGGGAGTCCCAGAAGAGAGAGTGGACATGCCGTATTGCTGAGTGCCTGGAGACGGGGACAGGGAGAGTTGTGATAAGAGAGCAGTCACACTGGAGACACTTTCCAGGTGTATGTAGTGTTAGCAGAAATAAAATTCTCCCTCACTCAGGCCTTTGACAGTCTTGAGGTGGGCCCTTGGTGATGATTACCTTTGTTCTAGTGCCTTCCAATTTACCATAAAATAGTTGGCCAGTCTCCCTCCTCTCCTGCCTGCTCTGTCACTCTAAGATCCATGACTGCCTCATTCATGGTTATACAGGGAAGTCCCAAGCAGCAGCCAGAAATGTGAACAGCTATTTTCAGCAAATGGAAGGTTACTCAAGTCACAGGATAAATAAACATAGTTATTTTTTTCCTCTTTGGAAATAAAGATTCTATTCTTTTTTAAGACTTTAAAATACAATGTAGTTAAATACTAAATACTGAGCACTAACTATATGCCAGGCTGTGTTAATGCTTTAGTCACATTATTTCATTTATTAGTCAGTGAAAGTGGCATCATGATCCCATTTTACAGATGAGGAAACTGACATTCAGAAAGACCAAGTTCTGTCAAGCTCCCAGAACCACTGTAAACAAACCTAGGATTTGAAGCCTATTTTCTTTATACAAAACCCATGTTCCTGTGTATTACTTGCTTTGTCTCAAAAATAATAGTAGTATCTGTAGAAAGAAGATGAGGGAGAAGAGTTAGAATACACATTTAATAAAAAATTAAAAGCTCATATGTCTTGAATAAGTGTATTTCTACCACCACTGCTCAGGCATCTCAGAGAATCTGAACACTACCTGGCAAGCAGGAAAAAGAGACTCTGAATAAAATTAAAAGTGTGCAGTTAATTGACATTAAACGAAGGACAGGAAATAATCCTCAGGAAACAAATGTGAACAGCTTCTGTTTACTAATGAGGTCTATGTCTGAAGTCAGAATATTATATGTACATAAATAATAGTAACAATAATAATAATTATTATTATTGAAAGGTTTTTTTAATTAATTTTTTTTAGTTTGTTTTGCTTTACAATACTGTATTTGTTTTGCTATACATTGACATGAATCAGCCATGAGTATACATGAACTCCCAATTGAAAGTTTTTTTAAAAGTGAGAGTGGGACAGGATATTTGAACATCATGTTTTTCCTCTTTAGAGTCTGGTCATCTTGTCTTTCAATATATGTTTCTTGAAGAACCAGCCAAACCAAATATATATTCTTAAGTTCTTTTACTTAATTTAGCAAATTAACCAGCTTATATGGAAGATGATCGTAAATTAGCTTAATGGTTCATTACAATACTATTTTTATATCTTAAAATGAAAACATTACAGATACTTTGGGATACATGAAAGCTTTTGCTTCTTCCAGCTTTGGTACTTTTGCACTATACCATTTTGTTGTTGAAAAATCAATGACCTTGGCATCAGATTTACCTGTTCTATTAGTACTTTAACCACATACCTATCACCAAATGTATATAACAATACTTATCTCATTATAGTGAAGATGGAAATAAATTAGATAATGCAAACTTTGTGATACCTAGAAAGTACTCCAAAAAAATGGGCATGTCATCTCTTCTGTCTCTGAATTTGTGGCTTTTATTTTGCAAGTTTCAGTGTGGTATAAATGTGAAAGATAGTTTTGGAATCAGTGAGAACTGAGTCCAGCTTTCTATCAGCTGTGTGACGGGCAAGTGTCCTAGTCTTTCAGAACCTCCCTTTTTAATTCTATAAAAAAGAAATAATAGTCCTATTTTGCAAAAACGCTGTGAGGCTTACAAATAACACATGCAAAGTATCTGGCATATGATAGGTGCAAAATAAATGGCTGCTTTGTACATTCTTAGATAAAATGATTTTTGTCCTATAAATAGAGCTAACAGTTAGGTTTATGAAATGTTTTATTGCACAACTGTGAGTGATTTCAAATACCTCAGAACTTACTTAAGTGTCATTGTATGAGCATCTCATCTAATCCTTTTGAAGACATGTTTGGGTCTCACGGGAATGTTTAAAGCTCCTTATAAAGCCCATGAATGCAAAGGTATCTCAGCTATAGTGGCCACTGACCCATCCACATGGGTACCCCAGCATAATTGTAGCTCAACTTCACCCAAAGTCTTGGAAAGGTTACATGACAGACAGATGTAGTAGGCATGAGATTACAGGCGAAGAGGAAGAGGTCGGGCTGTAGGCAGTATATTTGACAGGCTCATACACTGCAAGCCTTGTTTCAGGCCCCTTACAAAGCACCGCTTTAGGAGGAAAACAAGATGTTCTTTGTAAATAAAAGTTCATGCATTTGAGTAATGAAGTCATTTTCCAGCGCTGGAGTGAAAGATATTCTTTTCCCAAGCCCTCTGGGTGAGGACTGTCAGGAGGAAGAGGGTGGCCAGCCAGTCTCCAGGGAAGGTATGAACACAAAGACCGCAGCAGCCTATCTCTAGAAAAGGAGAAAGCTGCCCAAGGAAGTGGGTGCCCTCTCCCCTGCCATCTGGGAGCATCCACCTTTGGCTCCAGCCCNTCTCTTTGGAAATAAAGATTCTATTCTTTTTTAAGACTTTAAAATACAATGTAGTTAAATACTACATACTGAGCACTAACTATATGCCAGGCTGTGTTAATGCTTTAGTCACATTATTTCATTTATTAGTCAGTGAAAGTGGCATCATGATCCCATTTTACAGATGAGGAAACTGACATTCAGAAAGACCAAGTTCTGTCAAGCTCCCAGAACCACTGTAAACAAACCTAGGATTTGAAGCCTATTTTCTTTATACAAAACCCATGTTCCTGTGTATTACTTGCTTTGTCTCAAAAATAATAGTAGTATCTGTAGAAAGAAGATGAGGGAGAAGAGTTAGAATACACATTTAATAAAAAATTAAAAGCTCATATGTCTTGAATAAGTGTATTTCTACCACCACTGCTCAGGCATCTCAGAGAATCTGAACACTACCTGGCAAGCAGGAAAAAGAGACTCTGAATAAAATTAAAAGTGTGCAGTTAATTGACATTAAACGAAGGACAGGAAATAATCCTTCAGGAAACAAATGTGAACAGCTTCTGTTTACTAATGAGGTCTATGTCTGAAGTCAGAATATTATATGTACATAAATAATAGTAACAATAATAATAATTATTATTATTGAAAGGTTTTTTTAATTAATTTTTTTTAGTTTGTTTTGCTTTACAATACTGTATTTGTTTTGCTATACATTGACATGAATCAGCCATGAGTATACATGAACTCCCAATTGAAAGTTTTTTTAAAAGTGAGAGTGGGACAGGATATTTGAACATCATGTTTTTCCTCTTTAGAGTCTGGTCATCTTGTCTTTCAATATATGTTTCTTGAAGAACCAGCCAAACCAAATATATATTCTTAAGTTCTTTTACTTAATTTAGCAAATTAACCAGCTTATATGGAAGAAGATGATCGTAAATTAGCTTAATGGTTCATTACAATACTATTTTTATATCTTAAAATGAAAACATTACAGATACTTTGGGATACATGAAAGCTTTTGCTTCTTCCAGCTTTGGTACTTTTGCACTATACCATTTTGTTGTTGAAAAATCAATGACCTTGGCATCAGATTTACCTGTTCTATTAGTACTTTAACCACATACCTATCACCAAATGTATATAACAATACTTATCTCATTATAGTGAAGATGGAAATAAATTAGATAATGCAAACTTTGTGATACCTAGAAAGTACTCCAAAAAAATGGGCATGTCATCTCTTCTGTCTCTGAATTTGTGGCTTTTATTTTGCAAGTTTCAGTGTGGTATAAATGTGAAAGATAGTTTTGGAATCAGTGAGAACTGAGTCCAGCTTTCTATCAGCTGTGTGACGGGCAAGTGTCCTAGTCTTTCAGAACCTCCCTTTTTAATTCTATAAAAAAGAAATAATAGTCCTATTTTGCAAAAACGCTGTGAGGCTTACAAATAACACATGCAAAGTATCTGGCATATGATAGGTGCAAAATAAATGGCTGCTTTGTACATTCTTAGATAAAATGATTTTTGTCCTATAAATAGAGCTAACAGTTAGGTTTATTGAAATGTTTTATTGCACAACTGTGAGTGATTTCAAATACCTCAGAACTTACTTAAGTGTCATTGTATGAGCATCTCATCTAATCCTTTTGAAGACATGTTTGGGTCTCACGGGAATGTTTAAAGCTCCTTATAAAGCCCATGAATGCAAAGGTATCTCAGCTATAGTGGCCACTGACCCATCCACATGGGTACCCCAGCATAATTGTAGCTCAACTTCACCCAAAGTCTTGGAAAGGTTACATGACAGACAGATGTAGTAGGCATGAGATTACAGGCGAAGAGGAAGAGGTCGGGCTGTAGGCAGTATATTTGACAGGCTCATACACTGCAAGCCTTGTTTCAGGCCCCTTACAAAGCACCGCTTTAGGAGGAAAACAAGATGTTCTTTGTAAATAAAAGTTCATGCATTTGAGTAATGAAGTCATTTTCCAGCGCTGGAGTGAAAGATATTCTTTTCCCAAGCCTCTGGGTGAGGACTGTCAGGAGGAAGAGGGTGGCCAGCCAGTCTCCAGGGAAGGTATGAACACAAAGACCGCAGCAGCCTATCTCTAGAAAAGGAGAAAGCTGCCCAAGGAAGTGGGTGCCCTCTCCCCTGCCATCTGGGAGCATCCACCTTTGGCTCCAGCCCGAATCCCTTTCCCACCCACTTTCCTGCAAACCAGCGGGGCCACATAAAAGATCTGCATAAATATAGACAAGACATCCGGCACCTTAGCTAAATAAATAAGAGAAGTGAGGAAGCGATTACAAAAGCTGAATATTCATCTGGGCACTTGGAGGGGCTCCAAACTGAGAGGGGAGGGGAGAACGCCAGGAAAGGCCCAGCCAGAGTGCCTGAAAGACCAGCTTGGAGGGGGAGGTCCTGGAAGAGAAGGTAAAAAGGGAGTGGTAAGAATGGGTGTGGGAAGGAAGCCAGGCAGTTCAACCCTTAGTCCCCAACCGACCGCCGAGGACAGGAGGTGGCCTGCGCTCCCGGGGCTCGTCCCAAATCCATCCGCCGCTTGATGCTGAGCTCTAGCTTCATACATCTGTACATTCTTTAGCCAGTGTCTCTGGGGAGAGAGAGAGAAAGTGAGAGAGGGAAACAGAGGGGAGAGAGAAAGAAGAGAGAGGGAGGCAGGGAGGGAGGCCGGCTCTAGCTTACTCTCTCACTCTCCCTTTTTCTACTAAGTTGCTCCCGGGGCTGCCCTGAGTTCCCACATCTGGATACCGCAGACGCAGAGAAGGTACCATAAGCGAGGCACCACCGCATCACAGCGGGGACTGGCAAGGACTAAGAGTGGCCGAGCCCCTGGACGAGCCCTGTCGGATGTCAGCGGAGAGATGGCTTTGAGCTCAGCCTGGTGCGCAGTCCTGCCCCTGTGGCTCCTCTGCGGCGCCGCCTGCTCCCGCGCCGCGTCTGGGGACGGCAGCGCCTTCCCTTTTGACATTGAAGGGAGCTCAGCGTTCGGCCGACTAGACCCGCCTGAGACCAGCGAGCCCCGCTGGCTCCCGGAAGCCTGCCGCCTGCTGCCAAGGTACAGTGCCCCTGCCGTTGTCACCCTCCTGGGGCACCTGCGCCCCGTGCTGCGTGTGCCACACTCGCTGTTCCCCTCCCCCGCCTTCCCTTTTCCACCCGCCTTGAGAGTTTCACCTGGACTAGGTCAGTTCAGAAACTTGAAATAAAGAGTTTTACTTTGTACTTTAGATTTGGACTTTGTGAGTTGAGAGCGGAGACTTTGGAACACGTCCTTGTTCGAGCTGGCAAAAGGGCATGTGTCCTGAATACTCAGTAGGCTAGACTCTCACCTAGGGCCACAGCGGCACTTCTGTGACTTTCTGCCATTTGTATGTTCCAGTAGAGTCATTTCTGTCAAGTCACACCACATAATGTATGTGCCCTGTCACTGGCTTCCTGCTCCTCCTCTCCGTGATATTAGGACAGTGGGAAAAACAGTGTGCAGCCAATCTTTTGGTCACGAATTAACCAGAAGGTCCTCTGCAACAGGGGAGGGTAAGGGGTGGGTGACGGCACTAAAGAAGCTGTTAGGAAACTGCAGAGCAAATACCTTAAATAGACAGGGGCCACTATATTCAAGAAACAAGAGGTCATGATGAAAGTCAAGCCCCAACCAAATATAAAAACGATGAATATATGCTATTGATGATCATCAAAGAGCTGTTGTTTGAATTCCTTGCAATAGCATTTACACTGAAAACATAACCAAAGTGTAGAAATTGGGTAAAGGTAGATGGATCCAGAGTAAGTGATTTAAGAGCCCCTTGAGCCAAGACAGACAATAGCATGTCCAGTGTGTGGGGGATGCTAAGTAGGAGGAAAATGAAGTCACCTAAGTTCATGGGAAAAGAAAGAGCAGTTGACCTAAGAAGACACACACACACACACCCTATAGCTATGGTTACAGCAACTGTAGAACCAAAGCTATTATGTGGATTGATACCATTTCTAATAGCACTGAAGTCTGGATTATTAGTCCTACTAATTGTTAGTATAACTGTAGCTTTATAATTACTACTGATAAGATATGCTGCATGAAGATGGTCCTTCTCCAGGAGTGAGCTCTACCCACGCCCTAAAATGAGAGGAGGATGGGTAGGGCCAGAGCATACCAACCCCTATTGTGGTGTGAAATGTAATCCCCATGAGAAAGAGAGGCATGCCTTCTAGTCAACTTGGTACTCAGATGCAGAGAAGCCAGATCAGGAGATGCTCCACACAGTGGGAAGGCTTCACTTCTCTACAGGCTTGGAATCAACCCCTCAGGAAGCATTATCTCCACCTGTTGCTTTGAGTGTGGAAAGTTCCAGGATGAAATGCTTGACTTATGAGTAGGAATGCCAGATAGAATACAGGACACCCAATTAAATTTTAATTTCAGAAAAACAACAAATAGATTTTTAGTTATGTCTCAAATATTTCATGAGATGTATTTATGCTAAAAAGATTTTTCACTGTTGATCTGAAATTTAGTTTATCTGGGCATTCTGTATTTTTACCTGCTAATTCTAAAAAGACAGGCGCACATAACTTTTTGTAATTCTCCTCTCACAAAAAGTAAGAAAATCATTATTTTATTTTTAGGGAAACTTAAATTTATTGCTGAAAACCCAAACAATTTCTTATGCCCTCACATACCCAGTGAAATAATATGAAGTCAGCACATCAGAGTTTTAGATTGCAGGCTTTGCAGTCTGATGGCCCCAAGCTCAAATTTTAGCTTCTGTGCTCCTTACCTTGGGCAAACTACAGATGCCCAACTTGCAGATAAAGAAACTGAAGCTTAGAGAAGTTACTGATGTCTACATCATACTTCATATACCAACTGTGATGAAATTAGATAAAATACATAGAGGGCTTAACACAGTGACTGACAGTGTAAATGCTTTATACATCCTAAGTGTTGTCTTTATTATTATTATGAGGAATACATGGATTATCAGACTGAAAGAGACCCTTATTTGGGAATATTTCTCAGAAGTTTATTTTTATGCTGCTATTTTACTTAATATTGCTTGTCTGTATCTTTTCGTCAAAAAGAATGTCCTGTAGTGAGTTAAATTTGTAATTCTGTCAGAGACTAATAGGTTCAGAATGCCCACTGAGGTTTTTGGTTTAGGGAAACAGAAAGAAGCTATTAGTCATTCAAAGTATATGATGTAGCAAGAGTGGGATTGGGATAATTATGTTCCCACTGCATAGTTTCACATAATGCCTCCAGTCAGCCTGTGGTCCCACAGTGATCCCAATGCCCCACCAGTTGGGTTTCCCATGCTCTTTATAGCCAGGAAGGAGACCTGAAATCAAATACATTCTGGAGATTTAATAATATGGTACAGCCACTCTGATGAATTGGTTCAGGAGGCTGTATTTTCATCTATAGAAAGAGAACATGGGTTCATACAGAACATTATTTGTGGGAGGTTCGAGAAGTGGATGGAAGGATATTCTAAAAACACATTCATTTTATTTGAATTGGATATATATGTGTGTGTGTGTGTGTGTGTATGTGTGTGTGTATATATATATATATATATATATATATATATATATGTTTCTTCCTCAATTTGCCCTCAAAGGGAAGGAAGAAAAATACTAAGGCAAGCATGGAGCAGTGGGAGGTGCTAGGCTGGTGGTCCTTCTAAGGCTCCCCCATGCTCCTCCATAGCAGGACTGACATCCTTTCCAGCCCTGAGCCCTCCACCCTCAGCACAGAGGAAGGCACAGTGGTACAGAGTGTGAGCTGGAGAACAGATGCACCAAATGTGCAGTGAGGAAAAGGATAGGATGCGCCGACTGACCAAGAAGGAAGGCCCCTCCCTACCTTCTAAAATAAGCTCAAGCTTCCCCTAGGACGCAGAGAATGTGAAAAGAGGAGCACCCATGGGTAACTCTGTGCTAGTCGGCAGGATTTCCTCACTATCTAGGTGAGGAAAACACTAGCTTTGTTTTTTTATATAAGCAGATAATTTACTGAGTCCATTTTTCCTGAGTGTATGGTGATAACAATGATTTCCAGGAGGTAGGGGTGGGGGAAGGGGAAACTAGGTAGTTCATAAAGTAGATTTAGTATCCTAATATTCCACATTTAAAAAAAACAAAGTCTTAATGTTATTATACAAGTGAATAATAGGCACAATTGAAACTAGGCACAAATCTTCGTGGCCAATATGGAGACGCGGAAGAACGGGCAGGAATGCAGGGACAGAGAGAGTAACATCCCCAGAGGAGGGTGTCAAAGTGTCCTTGGACAGCATGACATTCTTGTCTATCAGAAAGCAGCAGGAGTTAAACAAGGTCACAAACACGAGGTTAGAGGTTGATTAAAAGAAACCATTAGTTGGGCATATTTCTCAGGACTTTATGGTGCTGTTTTACTTAATATCACCATTTGTTTGTCTACATTCTTTGTGGCTGGAAAGAAGCCACCCAGAGACTCAGAAGGAGAATGGGGACTCCGCTGGAGGGGCAAGTGTGGAGTGGTGGAGGGCCACAGCGCTGTTACTGCCTTTGGTAGGTTATTGAGAAAATAGAGGAAATAATTGACAATATTGAGCAAACTTCTCTGAGAGGGGAAAACAGGAGTTTATCTCCTAATAACCTGCCTGGGTTTTGCTACTGCTGCTCTTAGCTTCCCTCCAAGAAAATTAGTGCCCCATGAACCGCATGTACAAGTATACCTTGCGTGAGACAAACCTGCTTGCTAAAATACAAGCACTATGAAGGAGACTCATTCTGATGTACTTTTCTTCTAGACTCCCTTCATGGTCTATTTGTGATCCCATACTCCAACACATAGTTAGGTGCCTGGCCACTAAAGGACTGCAGTATGTTTTTTAAAAGACAGCTTAGATCTCTTTCACTATCTGCTTTCCTTTTCCTTATCTTGCTCCCAGACTTTGAAAGAGGCACTGTAGAATCACACTGAGACTTCCAGTCACTGGCCTGGGCCATCATTCTGTACCGCTCTTCAACAGTGTGGTTGGTAATTTGACACCCTCACATCCACCCTGGCACGCAGTCATTATTTCATTCACTTACGTGTGTATGCTCTGTCGGTCTGACTCTGTCTGACCTCTGTGACCCCATGGGCTGTAGCCAACCAGGCTCATGGAATTTCCCAGGCAAGAATACTGGAATGGGTTGCTGTTTCCTACTCCAGAGGATCATCCCAACCCAGGGATCAAACTTGTGTCTTTTGCATCTCCTGCATTTGGCAGGCAGATTCACTATCACTGTGCCACCTGGGAAGCCTGTTTCATTCAATATCTCCAAAGAGGAGGTCTTGAGTTCTGCCATGTAAACAGCAATAAAGCAAGGGCCAGTTCTTGCCTGGAGAATCCCAGGGATGGAGGAGCCTGGTGGGCTGCCGACTATGGGGTCGCACAGAGTCAGACACGACTAAAGTGACTTAGCAGCAGCAGCAGCAGCAGGAGGGACACAAAAAAATGCAGTCGCATTCCAACTCTCAAGGAGTAAGCAATCAAAGATAGAAAGATATATACATAGCCACTATATAAAGCAGAATGAATTCATGTTCTGTAATGACTATCACTAATGCCATGGGGGTAATATGGAAAAAGTACTACTCCTGGAGTAGGAGAGCAGAGCACAGCCACTCATCAAATACTGAAGAAGGCTCGTAGGAAACATTATTTTAGAAGAACTGGAATATAGTAACAACAACAACAATAATAATGGTAATACCATGGCCTATAGATCACATTCATTGAGTATTTCCCATGTGTTGGACACTGGTCTAAGCACTCGCCATGAGTTATTTCCTTTAACCCTCATAACAGTTCAATAGACTGGCATAGTTATCATCTCATTTTACAAACATGGAAACTGAGGCACAGAGCATTTGCCCAGGCATCCTACCTGGTAAGTGGCACAGCTAGGAAGGAGTTTATGAAAGTAATTCAACTTTGCAAGAGAATCTAGGAAAATGTGGCTAGGTAAATAGAACTATATGTGGAAATAATTTTTGTCAAAGTTTGGGAATAAAATGAAGATATATAAAATACCATTCAAAGACCATTTATGCAGGGCTTTCCTGGTGGCTCCCAGATGGTAAAGAAGCTGCTTGCAATACAGGGACCTGGGTTCAATCCTTGGGTGGAAAAGATCCCTTGGAGAAGGAAATGGCAACCCACCCCAGTATTCTTGCCTGGAGAATTCCATGGACAGAGGAGCCTGGCAGGCTACAGTCCATGAGGTCGCAGAGTCAGACATGACTGAGCAACTGACACCTGACCTGCTAGATGAGTAGCATAAATTACATGGCTTATATTACAGAATTTATTATAAGATTGCTGAAAAATAGAGAATTCCATTTGCTGTGATTCTAGAGTTCTAATTTAACCAGAAGAAAAAATTTTAATTTTGGTAAAATATACACAAAATTTACTATTTTAACTATTTTTAAATGACATTGGGTACATTCACCATTCATCATCATCCATTGCCATCCATCATCATCACCACCATCCATCTCAAAGCTTTTTCGTCTTCCCAACTGAAACTCAACACTGTATACATTAAACAATAATTCCCATTAGCCTTTTCCCCAGGCCTCAGCAGCCACCATTCTACTCTAGGTATCTCATATAAGTGGAATCTACTTGTCTTTTCTTATCTGCCTTACTGCACTCACTATAACGTGTTCAAGGTTCATCCATTTTGTGGCATGTGTCCAAATTTCATTCCTTTTTAAGGCTGAATGATATTCTATTCTATGTATATATTGCATTTTGTTTATCCACTTAGCTGTTGGTGGACATTGAGTTGTTTCTCAATGGCTGCTATGAAAAGTTCTGCTATGAACATTGGTCTACAATGATCCATTTGAGTTTCTTCTTTCAGTTCTTTTGGGTATATACCTAGAAACAGAATTGCTGATCCTATGGAACAGAGAAAGTTTTGAAGCTCAGATTTTTATACAGGCCAAGCAAAAAATGACTGGGCGGTGAAAGGAACACATTCTATGAGTGATGGGGCCCAAGAAACAGCAGAGGAAGCGTGCCTCTTCTGGGGGCACCCGCCTCTGTGTTTAAGGAGAAGATAGAATCTGGATTCTTCAGTGCTGACTGAGTTTTTTTAATACCCTGAGGGAAGCAATCTGATGGTCCAGTTCAGCCTGAAGACTATTTATTGGCGGTCCTCTGCTTTACATTTGAAATTCACCTTTCATCAAAGGCGTGATGTGCACATCTGGCCAGACAGATGTGGTAGGAATCTAGCTCCCCTGCTTTCTAGCTGTTTGACTTTTAGGCATATTAGCTCAGAGACTTGGTTTGTTTGGTTTAAAATGAGTACAAATGTATTTGCCTTATTTGTGAAATTTAAGCGAGATTATGTATATAAGCTGCCTAACTCAAAGTTTGCTCTCATTCTCTCTTCTCTCCTTCCTGCCTCACTCTCTTTCTTCCACTATCTGTTTTTAGCTACCTGCAAATTTATGTTTGTAGTATTTGCTTATTTTCATCTAAATTTTTATTTATTCTGTATATTTGATTACTCTCAACTTTTGCTTACAAATTTGTTGATTATTCAACATTGGAGAAGGAAACTAGCTTAATTATTATAATCATTGTATCCCTAATGGTTCTTTAAACATAACCTTTCCCCAGGAATCTGAGTAGTTAAGAGAAATGAATGAGTTTTTCAAAATCTCAAAAAAGTTAAACAAAAAGAAAAAACGCAGTAAATTTGATATGACAAGGACTATAACTTTTTTCCCCCATTCATAATTAAATTCTCAAATCTGACTTGTTATAATTTCCTTAAACATATAATGCCAAAATACTCCTCTCCTTTAGGAATGGAGCTTTTCCTTGCTCAAAGTAACCATATAATGATGGCCAGACATAATTCTGAGACATTTAATTGATTAGAAACCATTAAAATCAGATCATTAGCACATGCTCTGAGTTCCAAAACTTAGCATTTCCAAACAATTACTTACGTGTTTTCTAAAGCAGGTAATCTGCTACTTGACTGAGATATAGTCATCACATAGAAGAATATTTAAGTATCTACTCCAGCATTTGCCAAAGAGCAGCATTCTTTTTTCAGCTGTTTTTCTTTTTGCTCCTAGTGTGGTACAGTTAAATTCTGGGAAATGGTTTACTAAAGGGAATTTAACCACAGATGTTTGTAATTCCAACTTAAGTTTCCCATCAAAGTCTTAATGAAATTCAGCTGCCAGCAGTTCAGCTCTGAATCTGAGTCTTTTTATCCTGAGAAACTTGAGGAAAACAGCATTCCGAAGATGAATGGTAGTGGGAAAATGTCCATATTAAAGCCCAAATCCTGTACATAAAGGAAAAAAAAAATACACGAAGAAAAAATTCTTTAAAAAAAAAAACAAGAGAGGAGTAGTCAGCTGTACTTTGAGTAACATGCAATATGGCCCTCTTTACACTTCCAGGAATTTCTTAGTTTGTGTGTTGTGTTTTGTTGGAAGCTAGAGATTCTAGTGTTTACCTAAATGGGGTCAAGTATCAATGTTTATGACTCCATGGGAACCAATGAGTTGGAGAAATCCCATAACATTAAAAGCTGCATTAGCCCAAGTCTCTCGGAGACTAGAGCAGTGATCCGTGCTGCATTCTACAGCTAACAGGACTCTCGAGCACAGTGCTGACTCTATATATTAATATTTATTTTGAAATTATGTCCTCCATTACATGAAGTGGCATGGCTGCTTTAAAGGAAATCGGGATGTCTAGAGATCAAAGATGTCTTCACTTAAATTCACCGTGGACGTGACTGTTACATGCTATACTGTTGTCTATTTACAAAGTGAACTATAGCATGGCACCCTGCACTGAGCAGCTCTAAAAAGCTAAATGTGGGGCCAAAGGAATGCATTTTATAGACACCAGCAGAAGGCAAGACAAATGTCTAGCAAAGCCTTGTATTGTGGGATGCCAGGGCTGTAGAACCATTTAGAATCACAAGAGCCAGAACAGAATCAGTGTTTAAAATCATGGCTGGCTTCTTCCTCCATAGCAGAATTGTTCTACAGTGCCTTTCAAGGTTCACAGTCCTAGTATGTGTGCTACCCTTTGATAAACAGTGCTATAATTTGACAAGCTAAGTGTGGCCTAAGTGTAACGTCTCTTCCTGTCGGTATGCTATTAGTCCTGGGAACAGCAGGCGGTCCTGTCGTCTGTGATTCTGTCAATCCTAGGTCACAGGTGAGGTGCTAAGTGCCTGTTATTTGGAGGCTGAACTGAGTCTGAATGCCTGGAGACCGTGTTTCTTTGTGGTGCATGAATGATTGCCTCATTCTGTACTGTTCCCTTGGAATTATTGTCTGTTGTGATTAATGCCAGCAGACACCTTGAAATGCAACTTAAACCAGAGACAAGCCTTGAAGCCTCTACTGCAGCACAGAATTCAGCATAGAGGAGACCTGTTTGAATGCCAGCCAGTGGGTGGTTATCACTGGATGTGTAACTCTATTGGACCTTGCAGTGGGAACCATAAAATCAAAGGGATCACAGGATATTAGATCTGGAAGGGGAGTTTAGGGGTTCAAACCCTCTCATTTTATAGGTAAGGAAGTTGAGTCTTAGAGGGGTTGAGGTGTTTCACTCAAGGACGCAAAGCTCACAAACAGCAGTGCCAGGAACCATGTCTTCTGACTTCCAGCCTTATTTTCTTTCAAATTGTTCCAAGGGACTTAATCATCCTTAGTTTTAGCACTGGGGATCATTAAGTGTTTTATATATGTGTGCTGTGCTTAGTCGCTCAGTCATGTCTAACTCTTCGCAACCCCATGGACTATAGCCCGCCAAGTTCCTCTATGGGGATTTTCCAGTCAAGAATACTGGAGTGGGTTGCCATGCCCTCCTCCAAGGGATCTTCCCAACCCAGGGATCAAACCCAGGTCTCCCGCATTGCAGGTGGATTCTTTACCACTGAGCCCTGGTGGTAAAGAGCCTGCCTGCCAATGCGGGAGACACAGGCTTGATCCCTGGGTCAGGAGGCCCCTGGAGAAGGAAATGGCAATCCACACCAATATTCTTGTCTGGGAAATCCTATGAACAGAGGAGCCTGGAGGGCTATAGTCCATGGGGTCACAAAAGAGTCAGACATGATTTAGTGACTAAACAACAACAATAATATATATATATATATATACACACACACACACACATAGATAGATAGATAGAAGATAGATATAGATATCTTTAAGAAAAAAAAACTATTTACTTCTAATATACTATTCCAGGAAGAGGAAATGGAAACCCACTCCAGTATTTTTGCCTGAAGAATCCCATGGACAGAAGAGCCTAGTGGGCTACAGTCCATAGGGTTGCAAAGAGTGAGACATGACTAAGCAGACATGAATGCAATATACTATCACTTCACTCTTTACTGTTTCTAGTTAACCTACAGTTGAATTATCAATAGGAAAGTCTCCCAGAATTGAGTAGAGTGGGAAAAAGCACTGAACTGTGAGTCTGGAACTAACTATTCTGGTTCTTGGTCATGCCACTAACAATCATATCACCCTTATCAGTTAGAGGAACCTGAACAAGACCCTTCACCTCCCGGGATGACTTGAAAAGAATAAAACAAAGTCAAGGTTAATGCAACCAACAAAGTTCTATAATTGTCTAATAAATAGATCAAATTATAAACTGTTAAAGAGAAGCCAGCTTAAGGAACAGAATCACTCAGAGTCCAGCTTCTGTCCTAGTTAGAACCCAAAGATGTAGTATCCAAGTCTGAAGGAAACATGGGGTCCTTATCTGGTGAAGAGGGTGGATGGCAGTGGTTTAACAGAGTCCTTGCTCCTGCTTCCTCAGAACCCCAGGGGCAGGGCTGAGGATGGAATCCAGAACAGAGCACTGGCCCAGCCATGGACATGAGCCTTTCCAAGGTGACTCACCCAGGAGGTTCCCAGCCAGTATCCAGGAGAGAGACCTAAGTGTAGCCAATGAACATTTACAGTCTCCCACATCGGGGTTCCTGGATACTGCTGCCTGCCCCTCCAGACCCTTCAGGGTGACTCTAAGCATTAAGCTCCACATGGAAAAACAGGAAGTATGACAATAGACAAGATGAGGGACATGGGGACTCATGTCCATGTGTCTTCTAACACTTAAGTGACCTGTGACAGAGGGTCCAGAGAGGAGACTGTCTTTTCACTCTGCAAAAGGAAGGAAGAGCCAGTGAGAGATTACTGACTATCATAAACATCAACTGAAATCACTGTATTATAATAGACAGAGTATCATTGCCACCAACTGAGCCTTTATGATAAGGTGAAGAGGAAGCCTAATTTGATAGCCTTTTCTAGCCTGGGCAGAAATCAGAACTCAACATTTGGAAGCAGATATTTTTTGAAAGGACCTTTCTGGAAGCCAGAATTGTCAGTATATCAGAATGGCCCAGGAGCATGAATGACTATGGGGAGAAGGAGTCGATGTCATGGAGACACCAAACGTGGCCCGAGGATAGCTGCGCCAGCCACACATGGGCCAGTGTTGGGCATGCAGACTCCCAGGCCCCACTCAAGAATCAGAATCTGCATTTTCTACCAGATGCCCAGGTTGTTCACAGGCACATTAAAGGATGAGAACCGCTAGTCTCAAAAATGCAGCTGGGCTTAGACTTTAATGGACTTCAGGAAATTGAGAATCCAGAAAAGGAAGTGTTTTTGACATAATTACAAAGAGGCCTAAAATATGAAACTAAATCATGGCTGCAAAAGGCTAGTGAGAAAGCTTACAGGTTCACCCCAGCACTAGTGCCTGACCTGGAAAGGTGCACTTTAGAATAAAATTCAAGCTTCAGAGAAAACTGCTGCTTCGAGGCATCTGGAGGAGCTGAGACGGTAACATCACTTCCTGAAAGCCTGGTGAGCACATAGTAGGTGTTCAGGATGGGGATGTCAAGAAAGGCATGAAATGATAGGGAAGGTTTCTACTCTCTCTTACTCCCAGCACACGTGGCCTAGGAATAGGACCACTGGAGACTCTGTGTCCTTCAGAGGAAGGGAGTGGAGATGAGGAGAATTTACTCATGGAATCTTCTTGAAAACAGGATGTTGCCAGACTCAAAATAGTGGGATTATAAGGTTTCTTTTGCTAATAAGGGAGGCTTTCCATAGGGAGGATGATGTGACTTTGGGGAGGGAGGAGTATGGTCTCTGATATAAACTAGAAAGATACTGACAAGAGATTTGGAAGAGCTAGTTCCCCAAAATGAAATTGCCAAGGCTAGTCCTCAAGCTAGTACTTTTCTAAAGGGGGCTGAGATTTGCAGGAAAGTGCTCTTGAGACAGAGTGTCTGTCTCTTCCTGCATCAGTGGAGTGGTCCCCATCCTCCTGGATGATTCCAGGTCTCCCTGAGGCAGCTTCAGCCCTGAGAGGGCCCCTTGTTATTTTATAACAACGTTACAGGACAGCTGTCATTCTTTTAATGCCTAAGCACCTGCTTAGCACTTGCTGTGTCCTAGGCATTGTTTGAGACACTCTATTATTAGTTTTGATCATAACATAATGAGGAAGTTAGTACTATTAGCACTAGTCTACAGATGAGGAAACTGAGTCATATAGAAGTTGAATAAAAAATTGAGTAACTCACTAAAGGTCACAACTCAGGGAATCTGACTCCAAGCTTTTAATCTCTGTTTTGTAAATATCCTCTAACATCTGTTTCTAAATCTCAGAGTGTCTTACAGTTGCTCAGCTAGCAAGGGTCCCCGGTATCATCCAGGAATGCCAGAGTGGTCTTAGTAGCTGATGAGTTTATTTAAAGAACATTAAATTAGTCGTATGTTTATACTTTGACTTGTTTTTCAAGTTCCAGAGTAAACTCACTCTATCATCTCAATAACAATGGGAGGTTCTTCTTTGGGCAGAAGAGCCTTAAAGACTGACATAATGTCTGAATGTGTATGTATTTATTTATCTCCACCTAAGCGAAACATTAGTCGCTTCAGTGGAATCCTGAGTTTACGTTAGGAACCTATAACTTGAAAGAACTTGACAGAAAGCTAAAGAAAGAACTTGAACTGTAGTAAAGGCAGAGTCTCGGGGGCAATATTAGACGAAGTATGTCCACTATAAGAAAACTGAGTGAAGGCTTAGAAACTGTTTATCTTTAAATTTTTTTCTCTATAAATGACAGTATGGAAAGAAAGGGAGCTTAGAAACTGCAAGTTTCAAGTCAGACCTAAAAGACATATAGGCTGTTAACTTCTTTCCCAGAAATTTTCAAGCACTATAATTAATAAAATAACATGTCTGAAATAAGTGAGTTACTCACTCGGCTCAAAGTGGCTAAGAGCTGAGAGGAACCAGGCAAGGCATCAGTGATTCCGTCTGGAATAAACCCAGGTAGCCTCTGCCCACCTGAACTAGGACAGCTCTGCGAGCAGTCACTTGTGGCGTCTGTTGTTAACCTTGGAGAAAGGAAGGTGTTAGAGCAGTGCTTCCCCAGATTGTCAGGCCCAAGAATCTCTACTGCTTCTCCTGTCCCTCTAGTCTCTGGTTTGGAACTGTTTTGCTTACTGTAGTGGTTTGCTTGGGCTGCCGTGATGTTACAGCACAGACTGGGAGATTTAAACAATAGAGAGTTATTTTCTCACCTTTCTGGAGCCTAGCAGTCTGGAATCAAGTTGTCAGGACTGGTTTCTGGTGAGAGCTCTCTTCCTGAGTTGTAAATGATCATCCTCTCTCTGAGTCCTCACATGGCCTTTATTCTGTGCACATGCAGAGAGAGAGAAAGAGAGAGATCATCCTCTTTCATAAAAACACCAGTTCTATCAGATTAAGGACTTACCCTTATGATCTCACTCAACCTTTATTGCCTCTTTATATGCACTACATCCAAATACACTGATATCATGCACAGAACTTTAACATATGAATTGGATGGGGGTAGGGCAGGGAGCGGTACACATAATTGAGTCAATAACACCTACCAAGGGAAGTATGTTATGCAGTATCT
The DNA here is from genome assembly GCA_006408695.1 of Aepyceros melampus. Classification (NCBI taxonomy): domain Eukaryota; kingdom Metazoa; phylum Chordata; class Mammalia; order Artiodactyla; family Bovidae; genus Aepyceros; species Aepyceros melampus. The sequence goes on along the minus strand of SJXQ01008361.1, from coordinate 260,801 downwards.
CAGTTTTTAATGAGGCAAAGTAATTTATAACAGCAAAAGAGAGCTTCTGATAAAATAATGTTATCACTCTGTATTAACTTCAGCCAAAAGCAAAACAAACACAAAACTTTAGCATTTCAGTTCAGTTGTATGTTTCTATGAGCATGTTACAATTAATTTTATTACATATTGAAGAACAGTATATTCAGTCCTATATTGCCACTTTGTATTCCTTAGGTGTCCAGAGACACTTGATTGATCAGCATCAATGTTTTTGATTTATTATTTTCAAAGGGTACCTACTACCTCAGCAAGTTGCTTGTATGCTACAAGGATGCATAGAACACAATCAAAGAGATAAAACAAGTAACTAATAGTGTACAACAACTAAATTGGTATGTTATCAAAACTCTTATAGGAGGGTTTAGAAGGAATATTCACTTCCAGTGGGAAGTTCATAGGTCCATGGAATAGGTGACATTTAAGTTGAGTCTTAAAAACTGAGGAAAATTCAGGCTGAGGGGATCAGATAAATAAAGATCAAAGACACAAGGTTCTTCTGAAAAGGGAGATAGTCCAAATTGGTGGGACTGGACAACAAGGAGTCATTGAAGATTTCAAAGCATAAAGAAGCTCAATGAGAATTCATCAACATTGATCTGGAAAGGGGCTATTGGATGGATAAGGCAGTGGGCAACAGGGAGCCCGGAACCAGAGTAACTTATATCATGTATTGGTAATTGTCCACGAGAAAGTAAGAAGGGTCTGGATTTAGATGGTGGCCATGGTCTGCAACAGAGAAAACAGATGCTGGGAACATTGCAGAGATTTTATTAGATGACTTGCCATGTTTTGGAGAGCAAGGACGACAGAGGAGTCAGAGGTGCTACTGTAGAATTGTACTGTATTATTGCAACACAATTGTAGAACTGTAAATACATCATAGGAAAAAATCTCTTTTGAGACCTTTTAACACAAAACCTACTAAATCAGTAGCTTTCAAACTGAGGCTTCATGGAAATGCCCTGCCTCAGGTACAACTTGGGGTGTGGGAGTGTGAGCAGCAAGAGACAGGGGCTCTGCTTCCTTTAACCAGTGTATCTTTTTAATCAGTTTCATAGGTGAATTCTGTATGAAATTTCCCTCATGTAGGAAGAGAAAAAGGAAATTCTTTGCTCCACAATGTGTGAGAATCATCATACTGGGGGCTTCCAAGCTGATATTCTAAATCATGACGGATCTCCAAAACATTGCCCAAAATCTCATTCAGATCAGTGCTTCAGCCTAGGCAGTATCTCAGTGTGACACACACCTGCCTCAGAGTCACTGTGTGCTGCTGATGCACAGAGCTTCCGGTGCTCTAAGCACCTCTGCTGCAGCTCCAAACACAAGCTAGAAATCTCTAAACAATTGGTGCTCTCCTGAGAGATATTTGTATGCATCCTGTTCCTGTCAGAAGATATTTCTGGCCCTTTCCTAGGAAATTAGGAAATTCCACTTTTGTCTCAGTTATTACCTGGGAATGCTGAGCAAAACAGCAAATGAGTTTTGGAAAGTTTTGGAGGGTGGTATTTGGCAGAGCAGATGATGGTATCTTTCAGTCCTCATAGGAACAGTCAGACGTTTGCATGGTTCTTACTTTTCTAAACCAATTATTTTATCATTATTAACATCATCTTAACTTAAAATCTAACCACCCTTTCTCACCTGCACTCTGACCTAAAAAGATAACTCTAGGTCTTACTTTTCCCCTCCCTCAACTCAGGATTACAACCATCTGGAGTCCTTCATTTCCAAAGGCCAAAATGCTTCCACTATGAATGCTATGTCTACTAAAAGGGAGAAAATAAATACTTTAAACTTTATCTTTTTTTATTTGAATAAAAAAGTGACACCTTAAACTTTTCACAGTGTCATTAAGGCGAGCTGCTGGATATTTTATTTTGCATTACGACAAATATTCAGAATACTGAGACAGAACTGATCTTCTGATAAATTAGGAAAGCTCCCTATATATCTCAACCAAAGTTTAAAGAGCACGGCTTTCAAAAAGCTGCTGACATTGGACAACTGTTATTTACAAATGAAAAATAATGGAATTTCCAATGACTAACTTAATCAAAAAACAATGTTAATACTTAAAAGCTTCTGTGATTTACAAGATATATTCATATATATTTCCACCTTTATTCCTTGCAAACCAGGCAGGCTAGCTGTTATCAGTCTAATTTATATAAATATGTTAATGTTAGGCTTCCCTGGTGGCTCAGACAAAAAAGAATCTGCCTGCAATGCCAGAGATTGCGGTTCCATCCCTGGGTCAGGAAGATCCCCTGAAGAAGGGAATGGCTACCCACTCCAGTTTCTTGCCTGGGAAATCCCATGGACAGAAGCTGCAGCTCATGGGTTACAAAGAGTTGGACATGACTGAGCTACTAACACATTCACTTTCCAAAATGTGGACATGTTACATAATTTGCTCAAAGTTTCATAGCATGGAACAAATATGAAACAGCAGGAAGGTTTACAGAATTCTAAATCATTAGGATGCGAAGAGCCTAGAAAGCGTCGTGCCACAAATATCTTTGAAAGAGGAGGAAACTGGAGCTTGAAGCTAAGTCACTTCCTCAAGGTCCCACAGCAGGTTTCCAGAACTGGAACCAACCCAAGTTTCCTGACTTTTAGAGCAGTCCTTTTGTCCTACTGAATCACAGCATGGGCACCACAACCAGGCCAAATGATAGGGGTGAGGAACATCTAGTGATCTGTGTGTTGGGATATTAAACAAGTTGGATCAGACAAGAGCGTATCCATGTTCACTTTCTTGTTGTGACATATCACCACTGATGCCTTATTCCCAAATAATTTAACTACTAAGATATTAGAAATTCTCTTGGCTTTTGATCAGTATATTTATTCAAATTTTGAATTTAATTTATAACCACACTATTTGTAGCTTCTTTCATTTCAAGAATTTTTTCTTAGGCCCCATATGGCTACTGATCTCTTCAATTATGCTTTCAGCGCCTATATTTAAAAAGAAAGCTTTCAAGTGCAGTAAGATTTCAGAATTTCCGGCTAGAGTTTTTCTGATGGTCATATAAAAATAAACAACACATCCTGGATCTCAAAAGGAGGAAAGAAAAAAGATCTACTTCAAAAATGAACAATGACCCTTTTGTTTTAAAACAATTGAAGAACTAAGTTTAAAAATTCCCAGACCACATTATGTCTGCTTTTCCTGCTGCACACAGTCATCATTCAGGTTTCCACAGGACTTTAAGAAATTTCCCTATCATGATGCAAAACAATTACAAGTTGAGAAATTAATGAAGAAAATTAAATGTGCGCTGGCACCAAAGTGGTCTCTTCTGGCAGCTGTACCCACTGTGACTGCCCCAAACTGCTTTGTAACAGTTCTGAGCTTCAGCATCTCCATTTTTACCTGTGGAGCTTTTTCACTGCTGATCTCAAAGCCAAGTCACCCTACTCTTCTAACAGAAAGTTTCTCAAGGACAATCTTACCAATTCCCAACAGAACTATAGTTAGTAAAATCCAGGGAATGCCCCTGGAATCCAACCTGCTAGGCTCCTCTGTCCACGGGATTTCCCAGGCAAGAATACTAGAGTGGGTAGCCTTTTCCTTCTCCGGTGGATCTTCCCAACCCAGGGATTAAACCTGCATCTCCTGCATTGGCAGGCAGATTCTTTACCACTGAACCACCAGAGAAGTACCCCCCGCCTCCACACACAAAATCCAGGGATTTCCCCAGAAATAGCACTGCTTAGATGTGCCCTGAGTCTAATAGGGAATGAGAAATAAGAAAGACTTCCGGGGGTTAGGGCAGACCCCATGTAGTCAGCAAAATAAGAAGGTCTCTGGGAGGCAGAACAGCTCTAACCTGCTCTGAACTCAACGGTTCACTTTCAAAATAGTGGGCACCATCATCCCTTGTTATCCTCCCAATCTTTGTGGTGGGGAAGATCCTCAGTATGGTGAAAGTAATACTGTATTTAAGAAAATATAAATATATTTCTAAGATCGAGTAATTATCTTTATGGAGGAAAGATAATACTCTTTGTAAGGTGCTTAAAATCTCTGGGCTTTATTAAAGGGCTGGGCTTTTCCTACTCTCAAAGACTATCTGTGATTATTTTGGCAGGTGAAGCACATTTTCCCTGTGACCTGTGTTTTTGGACCTGCAATATATCAAAATGTTGAGTGGAAATAAGCGTTTTGTTGTTTCCTTTCTGCAGAACATCTTTTTGTCTGCTTTCCCATTCAGTTGTTTTGAGAGCTAACAAGTGTTGTACCCTTGTTTTGATTTTAAGACATTGTTTCTTCATCTCTGATTATCTAAACTGTTTTGATTTTCCTTTGATTACAGTCTCTCTTTTTAAAATCTGTAACATAAATTCATCTAGAAAATGTGCTCTCTCCTCAAAGTCATGAGTCAGCATGGATTTCTTGGAACTTAGCTCACATCATCTAAGAAATTTACAAACTTTTTAAAAGGAGATAAAACTGAAATAGCAGTCAAAGCTTTAAATGAGGATAGAGTTTTGCTCTGTTTCAACCGTTCAGTGACTGGGCTATTGACAGTAGAATTAAAAAAACCAAGTGCACAAGGTTCTTGCTTTAATTATTAATAGATTCTCAATCAATTAAATCAATCTTGTAGCTACTGAGAGGGCCATACAACCAAGTATTTCTATTATCATGCTTTGGCTCATCTCACTTTTGTGTAAAATGCATTAGATAGCAGAATGAAAGAGGATAATATGAAAATATTCTCTTCTTATAGTTGAATGGCATTATCCCTATGCACAAATTTTGACTTGGAAATTATTGTCAGTTCCAAACTCCTAACTTCTAGCTACATAACAGTTCTTTATGGAATCCCAGTGACCACAAGGAATTAATGAGGCTTCTGGGCATACCTAACACTTAGTTCGGGGTTTAGGGCATGCCTCCAGTGTTATCTATGAAAACAGAAGGTGGTGTAGACAGAAAGTGGTAACTCTGTGTGAGTATACTGTGAGCCAGAAGTTGCTGAAGATGTCACATGAGTTTAATCGCTAATATTAAACTTTATTAATTAATATTAAATATTAATTAAATTTAATATTAAATATTAAAGATCCCAGAAAGTTAAAAAAAAAAAAGTCATTCCATCTGGTGCCTTTTATTGAAGGTTACTGGGGGCTGGGAGGAAGGGAGCAGGGAGGATGTCTACTTGAAGCAATAAAACAATGAGAGGAATATGAGTGCTAGCCTCTCTGCCTTATGGAAAGTGATTAAAAACTGTCCTGTGTTTTCCAGCCTTTCAGCTTCAGTGTTCTCTTTCAAGAAAACCCTGCACAGATGCTACCTCCCCTGAAGAATCATTCTTGATCCACTACCCACCTCCAGGTTAAAAGTAAATTTCCTTCCTCTTCACTCTCTCAGCATTTCTCTGTACTTCTACTATATTATGACTCTTAGCACTTTCTACTATATGTTATATAGTAAGTTACATATATACCTTAAATGCCCCAACTAACCTCCTGGAGGCCAGAAGTATCCATAATTCATCTTCTGGTTCCCCAAATCACCTGACCAAGTGCCTTCAGGATAATAGTTGCTCAAAAAAATAGTTCATGCTTTCCTCAATTGTTGAAAATCTGCTTTGTGCCACACACTAAACCAGGCCCTGGGTAAACAGTGCTACATCAAAGAGAGACGCAGAGCGAATAAATGACCATACCAAACACTGAAAGCCAAAATGGTGCTGAGTGTTCTATTTGTGGCACATGTGCATTCTGACATAATCCTGTCATATACTTCTGATGAACGAATCAGCACTGTGAACCATGGCGTCCCTAGGCTGTTCATTCCAGGAGCTCTGTGCCACGGGCAAGAATGCCTTTTAAGCTAAAAGCTTTGTCTTTCCCACTGTATATGGAAAAATTGACTATGCACTTTCATGGAGAAGGTCTAGCTAAGAAATGTTTATATTGGAACAAGCCCCATCTCTAAATCTGGGCTTGTTGTTGAATGGTATTTTGTTTCCTTGGATCAGGGAAGGGGTCTGGAAACATCTGTAACTAAATGATCGCTTTAAAATCAGTACAGTTTTCCCCGCCTTATGTGACAGATAACAAAATTACTTTAAATCAAACACTCTCAGCCTTCCTCATCCATTTCCTTTCATAAATGTGTATTATTTTGCAGTCATTAAAACAGCAGTGCAGAGAACAGATCTATGGCACTTGAGGAATTGTCATCTCCACTGTCATTTTCTTTTCACTTTGTGTACTTTACCTTCACTTTTATAAGCATGCTTTAACAGAATAACTATCTGGATCAAAACAGTAATTTGGGGACAAAATTTAAAAGCTACAAACAGATGATACCAGATTATAAAATGATTCTGAAACTACCCTTCAGAACTTTTACTAAAAATAAAATTGCAGGTTATTTATGGTATTTATCAATGTAAAATGGAATGAAATAAAGATTTAAATTAAGTAGTATTTTACCAAAATCACAAAATAAAATTTTAGAGGAGGGAAGTTAGAGAGAAAAATTGTGGGAAATAATCCCAAATAAGATGAAAAGAGTGGAAATTCTGTATCAACTTTGAATATCATTCATGTGCTAAAAATAATAGAACTTATGAACAGTTCATGATATTGTAGTTAACATTTTGTGAGTATAGATTTACAACTTGTTGAAAAAGTTTTTCTGTTGTTGTTTTGTTTTAATTAGCTCCCCAAACTGAGGAGCTAAATGTTCAGGATGGTAACTCATTTGCCTTGCCTTCTGTAAGTGGTTAGTGTTTGATATATTTATTTATGAGCTGTTTGAAAACAGCCCTGTCATCAGAGTCTCTGAATAGACCACCACTCTGAAATACTTCATTTATGGCCTAAAAGATTCCATCTCCTGAGCCTTCTAAGTGCTTGACACATAGAGACGTAAAATGTTAGCTTAATGAATTCTACTGCGCCCCTTCTTCAAATAAGAACACTTGGGGTTACATCACATTGTCATTTGCCTCATAACATTTCTCTTGTAAAATACATCAAAGGCAGCATGTAGGTTCAACTTATAATCCTAAGCTTTGAGCCACTCACAAACCCTCTGTGTGGGATCTAGCCTCCTTCAGTGTTGAAGGACGAAGGTGTTGGATTCATGGCCCAGTCAAAATGGGAGTGATGGTATTTTATTAGTACAATTTACAGGTCATAGTTTTCCTGCTAGGTGGGGCCAGATGTGTGTCAAGCTGTCATACATTCTGCCTAACCAGACATCTGCTTCTGACTCATAAAGGGAAACACCTGCATATGTTACATGAAAGGGGCATCCTTTCCCAAGGCCCATTTGTCAGTTCTCTCAAATGAAGCAAGGGAGGTGTCAGGGATGCAGCTGGATGTCACATAACCAGCTTCTAACAAGAGTTGACTTCTTTAGTGAGTAATTACATTATTGCTTCACAGTCTATTTCTATCTGCACTAAATAGAAACTGTTAAAAATTGAAACACACCAGCTATAAATTATTATATTTCAATTACAAATAATTGCCATATGCCACATCTAGTAATGCAGAGGGCTGATGGCTGATGGACAATGTTTCCTATCTGGACCGAGCCACACACTCAGCGCAAACCTGAGCAAGGTTTACAGTGTTCTCCTCTCTCACCTGCCCAACTGCTCCGTCCCGTTTCACCCCACTCCCTCACCCTCATGCCTGGGGACCAGTATTCAGACCCTTTGATGATTGATAGCACTCAGTTCTGAAATTCAGGAGAAGGTACTAATGGAATAACTTTAACGAGATTCTTCATAAATCTAATAACCGTGAGCAAAGTTGATTCTTATCCCAGATTTGCCTGGGAAAGGCAGAGATAGACAGTGTGGGCCTGTTTGCAGCCCCAGACGAGGTGTGAGCTTCAGCACAATTTTCTTTTTTTTTTTTTTTTCATTTTCCTTTGGCCATATCATGTGGCATGTGGGATCTTAGTTCTCCAACCAGTGACCTGGGCACTGGAAGGCAGAGTCTTAACCACTGGACTGCCAGGGAAGTCCCACAACCCTGCACAATTCTTAACATCACTTTTCTCATCATCATCAGAAAGAAGTGTGGTTTAGTGGAAGGTACACTAAAGGGGGCATTAACTTGCTCTATGTAGCTGCCTTAGTCCCTTTCTTTTCTAGGTTGCAATTTTCCAAACTTTAAATGAGAGGTTAGATGAGGGAACCACTAACATCCTTGGCAGCTCTGGAATCCTGTGATTCTGTAATGCCAAGATACATTCACTACATATTCATCAAGCACCTGCCATGCAAGACAGTGAGGATACAGCAACAAACCAGAAAAATCCAGATTCTGTTCTCAAGGAGTTAAGTCTTCTGAGGAAGAAAGCCAGTGAACCAGGTGTCACTGCTGAGCTGTGTCCCATAAAGAAAGACTTAGGGCTTAATGGAGAGCTATCGTTAAAACAGACAACCTGGCACAGACAGGCACATCCAAAAGGAAGGGAGAAAACTAATAGCTATTGAATCCCTTCCATTGGGCTTTAAATGCACAACATTAGTTGATCCTCACAACCACTCTGGGAGATAAAATGGTGATCATTCCCTTTTTTTTTTTTTCTGGAAAAAAAAAAAAAACCACCCTGAGACCTCATGTTAAATAAGCCAGGCAAGGTTAGTAAAACTGAAATTGGAATCAGATTTCATGCTTTCCACTGCTCCAGTTTGTCTCCAGGGGATTTAACTACAGTGAATTATAGCTTCTCTAAGGAACAGATTGTAGTACACCATATCAATACATATAGAAGATAAAATGGTGAGGTCTAGAATCTGGGGGTATCCTCAATGCAAACATGTTTGGAGGAGAGATTCACTCAACAAATATTTACTGAGCTGAATCACTGCCAGATGCATGGTTGACAAATGGGGACTTGAACATGGATATACATGTGTGCACGTCTTAAAATGCCAAAGAGTAGATTTTCAACATATTCTGGCAACTTGGGGTGCAAATTCTGAAGAAAAATTACCTACAGATATATGTTACAGGGGGAGTGGAGAATCTGTTAGCTGTTGAAAGAATAAGAAAAAAGAGACAAAGAGAACACATTTGAAAAGAAAATTGCCCTCTCTATGAAATGCTTTGAATTTAACAACTAACTGACTGCAATTCATTGAGAAATCTATCCAAATTGATACTTGAAAGGGATCCTTCCTTTGAATACAATCTCTTATCTATTTGAATTCCTTGAAAATATGCTTTATCAATTGAACAGGGGAAATCTGTCACTTCTCCCAGATTGTTATAAATTATGAAAGAAGGGTCCAAATATGTGAAGTGCAATCCATCTTTAGATCGTGCAGTTTCAGTCTCCAGATGGATAGAAGTCAATTTTCTAGTTCTTTTCAGTCTATAACTGGCTATTCCAAAAATATGCTTTGTTAGAGACACTCATATCCATATACTTTCCTGACTGTGGTCCCTAATAGAACCACTTAAAATCTGTTGTCACCTCAAATTAATATTTAGGATGATTACTGCTTAAAAAGACCTTTCCACTTCAATAAAGAATAGTTATTTTCCAAGAATTGATGAAATGTATATGAAATGTAAAACTGGGTTCAGGATATTGGAGGAGATCATGGGTGTGGTTATGGTTTTGCAGAGGTAAGTCCCAATTAGAATAAATAGGCACCCTTAAAGTCCTCCATATTGCACAGGTAGCCTAGGACACATAGCTTTACTGACAGAATAAATTAATAAGTGTAAGTAAAATTATCATTTAAACATTTTCGGTTCAGTCGCTCAGTCGTGTCCGACTCTTTGCGACCCCATGAATCGCAGCACGCCAAGCCTCCCTGTCCATCACCAACTCCCGGAGTTCATTTAGACTCACGTCCATCGAGTCAGTGATACCATCCAGCCATCTTATCCTCTGTCGTCCCCTTCTCCTCCTGCCTCCAATCCCTCCCAGCATCAGAATCTAAAAGTTGGTGTATGTTTTAACTTAGACAGACATACAGACATGTAAAAGGCTTCCAAATAAGATGAGGTAGCTATTAGCTGTATGGTAGAAAACAAAGGAAGAACAAATTAAGTAAGGAATGTTCTTCTGCTTATTTTTTTAACTGTGTGTGATAATGGTACATAAGATGAATAACAAGGAAGTTAATATACACAGGCAGCTGAATCTATTGTCATGACCACATTAGTCACTTCCTACAGATGATATTTTAGAGACCTCACCAGGTCTAGACATGGAAATCCAATAGCCAGCCAATCTAAGTGGGACCTTTCATTTTTCTTCCTGCCTTTTGTTCTTTCTCTTTCTTTCTTTCTTTTTCATGCGTATTTGTATCCCCTACATGTATCTTAAGAAATAAAATATTGCCCATATATCTTCAATCTCACTCCTCTCCTTTACTCTTAAATTGCCTGATTTGGTAGGTTTCAATTTATTTCTTATACTTTTCTTTATATGCACGCATGCCTACACGTTATACAACAGAAAATTATTTTCATGTTTTAAAATACAATATAAATATTATACTGTTTCTATTCTACAGCTTGCCTTTTTCTTTAATATTTTTTAAAAACTCATTCATGACTGGAGGTTTTGATTTCTGAGATTTGTCAAACTGCTCTTCAGAGTTTTTACATGACTTTTCCCTCTCTTTGTTCTTTCTTTACAAGTTCAAATCCACTTTTTCAACTAACATATTTTTGTATCTACTGGCTATTTGTTAATTACTCTAATATTAATAGATAATAAGGATACAAAGATAAATAAGACACTATCCCTGTTGTCAAGGAGCTCATGGTGATTTCAGGGGGGCAGGGGTGGAGCATAAATTAAAACTTGCAATCAGGACTGCAATGGCAGTTCAGTGGTTAAGACTTTGTCTTCCATTGCTGGGGGTACAAGTTTGACCCCCGGTCAAGGAGCTAGGGACGGGGGAGCCTGGTAGGCTGCCGTCTATGGGGTCGCACAGAGTCGGACACAACTGAAGGGACTTAGCAGCAGCAGCAGCAGCAAGGAGCTAATATTCCACATGCCTCATGGCCAAAAAACAGAAGCAATGTTGTAACAAATTCAATAAAGACTTAAAATAATCTTGTACTAGCGTGTTCCATGTGCTCTAATGAGGTGTGTACAGAGTGCCACGTGAACACAGAGGAGGAGCAACCGAGACTGAGACTGAGGAAAGGATTCACAGGTGATGGGGATAAAAAGGCACCCCAAGACTCTGTTGCACAGTACATGCAAAGTCAAGGTGGTCAAGAGAATAGTATGTTGTGGGGTGGAGGAAATACGTAGTTAAATAAGAGCAGAGGGAGCTGAGGTGGAACATGAAGAGATGGTTAGAAATTGTATTGTGAAATAGGAGCCTCGTATGTCATGCTAAGGAATTTTACTTACTCATGTATGCAGTGAATAAAGAGCCATTGGGAGGTCTGAGGCAGAAAAGTAGTATGGTGAAGTTATTAAAAATTACCTCTGGTAATAAAGAATGGGCCAGAAGGCAGAAAAACTGATGACTAGAGAAGAGAGTGAAGGTAATTATGATAATCCACAAGAGAAATGCCAAGATTCTGAGCTAAACATTGGTATTAGGAACAAGGAGGAAGAGTTATTTTGCTAAATATTTCAAAGGAAGAGTCCAAACTCTATGAAATAATAGTATACAAAGGGTGACAGGAGGTGGGATCAGTCTTACCCAGGTGGCGGCAATACGCGGCACATTTTGTACAGAGAATTTTAAAACAGTAATAAAACTTACTAAACCACAATCTGCTTTTTATTAGCACTATGTGCCAGCAATTCTAAATAATGCCCATGACAAAATTCTCTTCCCTAAAAAATTTTCTGTTGTCTAAGTTCTAACCAGTCGCTGTGGTAACTGTTAAGCAATATAATAAACAATATAATATAACAAACACGTAAGCTTCAAATTAGCACATTCCAGTTAACTTAACCTTGATAAACATTGTATCCTACACAGAAATTAATTTGGAGAACATCCAGTCCTACTGTCCAAACAGATAGAGATATTCATTTAGAGAGTAAATTTATAACAATTCAGAACTGTGTAAAGTAGTTTCTAACTTGAGACTCTAAACGCTGTGATACTTCATTTACCTCCATTTAAACCATATATTTGAAATAAACAAAGGTAGCATAGTGCTTGTAAAAAAGAAATAAAATGTGAGTACTTAAACTTTGTCATTCTATATGCAAACCATTCCCTGATTCTTGCAGAGTTCACTCTTTTGGAAACATTTCCAAAAACTACATTAATGCAAAATACATTCATGTGATTTAAAAGCATTAATTCATTACTTTTTCCTTTTATGTTCCATAATATTTATCATTAATCGAGATATAAGAAGAAAAATAGATTAGGGAGAGAATATAATAAGGCCACTGTGGGATACATTTAACTCCATGTGCTTATAGAACTGGAAAAGGACTTGTCTAACAAGCATTTGGAAACAAAAGCATGGCATAGAAGAGTGAGATCGGGGTTATGTAGTGAGTTTTGGGGGCCACCAGAATATAGATGAGGCTGAAATTGTGGGAGAGGTTGACCTTACCAAACAAAAGTATGTAGATAGAAAAGAAGGATACAAAGGTTATCTTGGGAAACACCAACCAAGTAGGAGCAGCAGAGGAAGAGAAACAACCTACCTTCCTTCCCCTCAAATGCTCCCTGACCCCAAATACTGAAAAAAGGCAGGCAGGAGCAAAACTCAAAGAGAGAGTTTTCCTGCAGAGAGAAGAGAGAATTTCAAGGCAAGGGGGTGGGGGGAGGCGGAAATCTCAAAAATATTAAGTGCCGGATAAGAACAAGTAACATTGGAAAAGCGAAGTCACAAAGACGTCACCTGACAGCTTTGTCAGGGCAGTTTCAGCAGCACAATGGAGACAGAGGCTGAGATGGGCATAGAAGGAAGCAGAGCCAGTGTGACTGAGTTCTCACTCACCAAGCTTGGCTGGGCAAGAATGGAGGAAAAGGAAGAAGGGGAAGAGCTGAGGGAAGGTGTTCTTACAATTTGAACCTGAGGGAAGATGTCAGGGCTCATCCAATACAGGACCCGGCACCTAACTGTACCCTGCTTCTCCTCATCCCTACGGGTGCAAAGAGACCGGTGGCATGTTAGGGAGGGAGGCTAGGTGTTGGAACAGAGCCTGCTGGCCACAGACGTGTGAGTCCCAGAGCATGGATAGAGGGTGAGTCTTTCCTAAGAAGAGGAACATGACATCCTCTGAGGTGGGCAGAGGAAATTAGGACAAATCACGATAAAGATGAGTTTTGAGAAAGAGAAAAGAGGTAGTATGAGATTTTGCACCCAATGACCTCCATCTTCTCATTAAAAGAGGAATGGTTATCTCCTGAGATTAAAAGGATAGAGCGGAGATTTGGCATGCATTTCTCCTTTCCTACTAATTCACCACAGTATTTCTTCTGTGATGCATAAACCCATGAGGAAGAGCATAAAGAATGACAGGTACTGCCAGTCACATTCTGCTTTGCATCCTGAGTGGTCCGGTGTGGAGGCAGCAGTGAACTACACCAGGTACCTAAGACAGAAACAGGTACATCTACTAGCAATGGAAATTGATGAAACACCTCAAACAGAGGACTTATCCAAGGAAGCACTGCTGTCTTCCCAGGGCACACTAAACAGGAGCCATTGTCAGTCTATAGACAATTAAACTTCTCAATTTCTTATAAAAAGTAATGGTACTTTAGGCAGACATTTGCAATCCTGTGGGTAATGATCAAATTGGAATATCTATAAAGAGCACTTAGCTCAGTGCCTGGAGTCTGTCAATAAACATTAGCTGTTATTATTCACAAAAAGCAGTTGAAGAGGGCAGAGATGTCTCCATCTTACAACGCTGATTCCCACTAAGCGGTTAAGGAGTCATATCAAAATTCCCTAAACCTTGTAACTCTAAAGTTATTTCTCTCTCCTTGCTCTTAAGGCTAGCCCTTGTGGTTCGCATCTCTTCCTTTCTTGGAAATGTGTCCATGGCATTTGCCCCAGTAAATTAAATAAAACTGAGTCAGTTTTCAGATATTAAAAAAAAAAAAAAATTGGCAGAGGCTATGTTGTGTAACCATAACTTGGAAGGGAAGGAGTGAAACGCACAAGCCAGCAACATGAGGCAATGTGAAGAGGACCTGGAGCAGAAAGGCAGATGTTAGCAGGAGATTTCTTTTCTTTCCTTTTTTTTTTAAGAAAAATTGAAGGGAAAAAAGGCATTGCTAAAGCCCCATTATGTTTTATAAGTGGTAATCGCTACTATAAATGAGCAACTTAAAAAGTGTTTTAAGTAACTTTTCAAGGAGGAAATTAAAGAAATTTTCATCAGCATTAATGAACATAATCATGCTCCAATCCAGCTCTTCAAAAGAAAAATTTTTACGGCTCTGGGGCTCTGAACTTTTCTTGTTTGATCCTCTTGGTTTTACAACTAAAGAGAGCTATTTATTAGCATGCATGGTAAGTATTTCATCACAGCCTGAGTCTGGTGTTATCTACAAATCCAAATAAGCATTTGATCAAGTACAGGGTTTGAGAACAGTTATTTGAGATCTTGAGTGAAGTACTAGTTCCCACGCCCAAGAGAATACCAAGAAGACCTACAAAGTGTGCTGAGGAATAGCCACAGAAATACAAAGTAAATGCCACGATAAATATCTCTCCACTCTACAAAATTAAACGAGCTGACTTAACTGTGGACAAGATAGTGGTGTTGTGTTCTTCAGAATTCCTCAAGACCTAAATCAGTGTCTCTAGTTCATTTGACTATTAAATTGAGGACTGGAGAGTTTTATAAGCTTGCCAAGGAATGGCAGATAGAGCTCCTAAGCAATAAGCACAAAGGTAGTTCTAAGAGCCAACTAGGAGAAACCAGCACCGTGGTTTGTGTTCAGCTGATACCCTAGCTTTATGATGCCAATCCTAAGAAGAAATATCTTTGAATTGGATAGACCCCTGAAGAATGTTGAAACTACTTTCCTAATCAAGCTATGGTGAAATCACTGTCAAAATCTAAAAGTTAACTTCGCCTATTGAAATGTGGGAAATTTCAATTACGCAAACAAGAGCTTAAAGAGACCCAAGGGACAATACATGGGTAATTCTCCATATTCAAGTAAAGTCAATAAAAAAGGCAATTTCTTGCTAACTGTAACCCATTGCATAATGCATTTAACTTATTTTGGCACTTCCATTACAGTTTTGTATATGAATAATCAGAACATGTTAAGTTCTATCAAAAAAAAAAGAGAGATGCAAAGTTATCAATAGCTTAATTAAAGACTGCTTTCCATGACAGATACTTTATCTTTTGTTTTTATAGATATAGAAAAAAAAAGTCTGTGAGATGCCTGCATGCATGCATGCTAAGTCACTTCAGTCGTGTCTGACTCTTTGTGATCCTATGGACAATATGCAGCCTGCCAGACTCCTCTATCCGTGGAGATTCTCCAGGCAAGAATACTGGAGTGGGTTGCCATGCCCTCCTCCAGGGGATCTTCCCAACCCAGGGATCAAACCCACATCTCTTATGTCTCCTGCATTGGCAACTGGGTTCTTTACCACTAGTGCGGATGCCACCCATGTAATAAGTTAATATGTTCTTAGAAGTCACTCTTCCCCAGCAAAGGCTAAATTGATTGATTTTTATTTTTATTTTTATTTTTATCTATGTATCTGGTTGTACTGGGTCTCAGTGGCAGCACGTGGGATCTTCAATCTTCGTTGCACATGGGGGATCTTTTAATTGCTGCATATGAGATATTTAGTTAAGGCACGCAGGATCTTTTTTAGTTGCAGCACGTGGAATCTAGTTCCCTGACCAGGGATCGAATCCAGGCCCCTTGCACTGACAGCCCAGAGCCTTAGCCACTGGACCAACAAGGAAGCCCCTAAATTGACATTTTAAAATAGATTAAACTACTGGTTGCTATTAGGTCCCTAGATACTATCTGATTTTAATTCTGCTCAAGTTTTAAACAGATGGACGTCAGCATTGTATAAGTTCCAGAGACCCTTGAGTAAAGGCACAAAGCTTTACATCTTAAATTAGCATAACATTCGATCTTAAGCTGACTAAAATTTTAAGGTGCCTCACACGTTTTAAAAAAAAAAATGGAACTCACTAAAACTAGAGCTAAAATCATTGTTACCTGGAAACAAGAGAAAAGTGGATTCATTATGCCCATACAAAAACTGAATCAGGAAGGTAACTAAATGTGGGCTGTTAAATTTTTGAGCCTTAGCCACTGGACCAACAAGGAAGCCCCTAAATTGACATTTTAAAATAGATTAAACTACTGGTTGCTATTAGGTCCCTAGATACTATCTGATTTTAATTCTGCTCAAGTTTTAAACAGATGGACGTCAGCATTGTATAAGTTCCAGAGACCCTTGAGTAAAGGCACAAAGCTTTACATCTTAAATTAGCATAACATTCGATCTTAAGCTGACTAAATTTTAAGGTGCCTCACACGTTAAAAAAAAAAAAATGGAACTCACTAAAACTAGAGCTAAAATCATTGTTACCTGGAAACAAGAGAAAAGTGGATTCATTATGCCCATACAAAAATTGAATCAGGAAGGTAACTAAATGTGGGCTGTTAAATTTTAAGAATACTAATTTAGAAGATAGCAGTGACTCTGTATGCAAGTGAATGAATTTAGAGAAAAAATTTTTTAAAGCTTTCCACATTAAGTCTTAGTAAATTAAAGCAAAAATTAATGAATCAGAATTTTAGGAGTCCAATTCAGAAAGCAAGATGAGTTGAAACATTTGTAAAGTGTTTGTAGATCCTTGGTTGAAGACACAATACAAAAATTCCAATAATAGGTCAAATCCTATTAAAAGAGGCAGAGGGCTGTGGAGTATGCTCTCGGTAATGGAATTTTATTATCATTAATTCATTATTTGTTGGAACTGGAGATGAGAGTCTGTTTCTCTCTGAGTAGGGACAGGGAGGCCTGGCGTGCTGCGATTCATGGGGTCGCAGAGTTGGACACGACTGAGCGACTGAACTGAACTGAGGGTCATCAAGTCCCTACTCAGAGATCTCAAGATACATCTCAGTCTCTCAGATGACAACTTCCGGCTCCTCCTAAGTCTGGTCAATTTTGCCATTGTTAGTTTTTTAATAGGTGACTGGAGACCTCAGATTCCTTAAAAATGCTATTAGACCATTTAAGCTGTTTAGTCAACTGGGCTTTTCAACAGTAATTTTGAAGGTCCTCAGTTCAGTTCAGTTCAGTTCCTCAGTCATGTCTGACTCTGCAACCCTATGAACCTCAGCACGCCAGGCTTCCCTGTCCATCACCAACTCCTGAAGCTTGTTCAAACTCTTGTCCTCAAGTCAGTAATGCTATCTGGTGGTCCTAGAGATTCAGTATCTATGTGAAAGCAGTGGCTTGTAGCCAATTCCAATTAATTGGCTCCTCTGTGATATTATTTGGAAAACACAGTGAGATTTTTGTGAGTTTTTAACTTGAAACAGTATTACTTTGCTTGGTACTCACTTTATTTGATAACTCCAAGAGATTTTTAGGAATTTGTCACAACCAAAGGATGCAGACTGAACTGTACCTAAAAGACTACAATTTAAGAACTTTTAAGAAAATTCAAAACATATGATGACAGTATTGTTGGTTTAAGTCTAGTGTTTTCAAAGGGATTTCTTTCAATGAGGACAAAAATGATCAGCTGTATAAATGTTATCCTCTTTGTTAAGAAATAATCTTAATTATAACTATATATAGTTAAATAATTAACATTGTGATTATGTGATGAACCTCTGGAAATAATGCCTTCTGCAGGGATATCAACATATATATATATATATATATATATACACACACACACTGTCATTTTGAGTTCTTTAAAATATAAGTGGCTGACACATGGATATACCACACTAATTTCTTCCTAAGGACCATCTAGTTCTAATTTCTATAAATATAAAATTAGTCAAGTACACATACATTGATTTTTACTCCAAGTCAGACATCACACTAATCATAACAAAGTAAGCAAATGGCAATTTTAATTCTTATTCTTCAAAGGCAGAAGTAAATGTTATTGATTAATCCAATCTCAGTGTCAGAGCAGGAGGCAAGCTGTGTATTAAGAGTGGCTTAATAGTGGAGAGCTGTAAAAGGTCTACAAGTGATTTAGTGGAAAGAATTGGTCAAAACAACGTGGCTGAAGTAACTTGCTTAGAAAGTAAATATTCTCATTCAGTGGCTTTTATATATTAATAATTGGATATATTTTTAAGCATGTGCCTTTTATTTTACCCACTCCAGTGTTCTTGCCTGGAGAATCCCAGGGATGGGGGAGCCTGGTGGGCTGCCGTCTATGGGGTCGCACAGAGTCGGACACGACTGAAGCGACTGAGCAGCAGCAGCAGCAGCCTTTTATTTTAATTTTCTGGGGCTTAAATGAGAGATTTTACATTTTTATTCATTGTAGCCTGCTTTGGATTTGCTGTTTATAATAGTAAAACATTGGAAATAACCTGAATGCCCAACAAAAAGGGTTTGATTAGCATATATTATGGTACACCAGATGGTTAACAGCTCAAACTGATAGTCAAACAATGGATCTAATTCTGGGTCCACCATTTCATATCTGTGTTATTTGATCTGGATAACAATTACTGTAAGCCAAACAGACCTGATCAGCAAAATGAATGTAACAGAAGCTACCTCATAGGGCTATGGTGGGGTAAAAAGAAAAGACCTATACAACATGACCAAAGCAGTGACTTAAGCATGGCAGGTATTTATGCTCAATTAATTTATAATGTGAATTAAATACATTTTAAAATTTTACTTATTTACAAGGGGCATCATGGTATAGTAGAAAAACAAAATTCGGGTCAGTCTGAACCTCTTACAAATCTATGTGATACTGGATACATTGCTAATCTTCTCTCACTCTGTTTGTTCACTGCTAAACTCCAAGTGCTGTGCTCTGCTGTGCTGTGTTTAGTTGCTCAGTTGTGTCAGACTCTTTGCAACCCCATAGATTGTAGCCCACCAGGCTCCTCTGTCCATGGGGAGTGGGTTGCCATGCCTTCCTGCAGGGGATCTTCCCAACCCAGGAACTGAACCAGGGTCTCCTGCATTGCAGACAGATTCTTCACTAGCTGAGCTACCTGAGTGAGTGAGTGATTGAAGTCGCTCAGTCGTGTTTGACTCTTAGCAATCCCATGGACTGTAGTCTACCAGGCTTCTCTGTCTATGGGATTTTCCAGGCAAGAGTACTGGAGTGGGTTGCCATTTCCTTCTCCAGGGGATCTTCCTGCCCCAGGAATAGAACCCAGGTCTCCTGCATTGCAGGCATATGCTTTACCCTCTGAGCCACCAGGGTACCTGGGAAGCCCAAATTGCTGTGTTTAGTTGCTCAGTTGTGTCAGACTCTTTGCAACCCCATAGATTGTAGCCCACCAGGCTCCTCTGTCCATGGGGAGTGGGTTGCCATGCCTTCCTGCAGGGGATCTTCCCAACCCAGGAACTGAACCAGGGTCTCCTGCATTGCAGACAGATTCTTCACTAGCTGAGCTACCTGAGTGAGTGAGTGATTGAAGTCGCTCAGTCGTGTTTGACTCTTAGCAATCCCATGGACTGTAGTCTACCAGGCTTCTCTGTCTATGGGATTTTCCAGGCAAGAGTACTGGAGTGGGTTGCCATTTCCTTCTCCAGGGGATCTTCCTGCCCCAGGAATCGAACCCAGGTCTCCTGCATTGCAGGCATATGCTTTACCCTCTGAGCCACCAGGGTACCTGGGAAGCCCAAAATGCAGATACTTACATCTAATTCACAGAGTTGCTGTGAAAAGTAAATACTATAACATGGATAAAGTACTCATCACAATACTTGGTACACAGACTTTCAGTAAATAGTAATTATATTATGATTATCATCATCATCATTGCAATTATCATCCTTGTTATTATCATCAATTTTTTGAAAAGTTGTGGCACCATGCCAGAAGGTACAAATCCCCCAAGTGCTCTCTAAATCACCCACCCACGTGTTATACAGTTGTCTGCTGTAGGTCAATCTTAGAAAGACAAGAGGATTCAGGGTGGCATTGAAAAATTGATTGTAAGACTTCTTCTCTTGCTTACACACACAGGTATATACACAAACACATCTTTGTTTAGTGAATTCTGGAGAATACTTTCAAGGAAAGCAGACAGGTAATATTTTCTTTGTAAGAAGACTATTTGGCTTTCAGTTCAGTTCAGTTCAATTCAGTCACTCAGTCATGTCCGTCTCTTTGCAACCCCATGAAGTGCAGCATGCCAGGTCTCCCTGTCCATCACCAACTCCCAGGGTCCACCCAAACCCATGTCCATTGAATCAGTGATGCCATCCAACCATCTCATCCTCTGTCATCCCCTTCTCCTCCTGCTCTCAATCTTTCCCAGCATCAGGGTCTTCTCAAATGAGTCAGCTCTTCGCATCAGGTGGCCAAAGTTTTGGAGTTTCAGCTTCAATATCAGTCCTACCAATGAGAACCCAGGACTGATCTCCTTTAGGATGGACTAGTTGGATCTCCTTGCAGTCCAAGGGACTCTCAAGAGTCTTCACAGGCCTCTAAACATCACAGGTCTTTGATTACTTAAAAGATTGTTAAGCAGGAACAAAACTAAAAAAAATAGCCACATTTTCATTCTTAAAGATATCACAAAGGTCAATTTTGTCAGTTTCTATAGAATTTCAAGAAGTGATTAGTAAAAATTAACAGAACTTTCTAGGGGGAAAATGATGAAATATTTTTACATGAAAGAATCAGCCTTAAACACTCTTCCTAAGGATACCCAAGCTTCTCTCGAACCACTCAACAATCTACCATTCCAAGAAATCCTCTAAAGTTCTACAATACAAGGTCTAAGGTATCAAGTGTATGGGGTCTAGTAATGGCATCAGAAGCTCCTCATATCCAAGATTTTTATTATCCAATAGTGGTGCCTTCATGTGAATTTTAAAATGGTGCCTCCCTTCTGGATAGATGAATTAGAAAATACAATCCTTCCAGGTGTACAAAAGCCAGCAACAAAGGAGCTGGCCAGGCTTCCAACTTTTGGTGCCCTCTCAGCAGGGGGCCAAATGACTGTCCCCACAACCTTGTCCCTGCCTCCCTTGTCTCCCCATCTCTCACAGTATGAGACCTGAGCCAAGACATCTTTCACATAAGGTCAGAGCCTTTGCCTAGTGGGTGGGAAAGTGGATAATGACAGAGTGAAGTCACCTCCTAAACTTAGCATAAAGTTAAGATTTCATCTAGTACACAGTCTAGGTAGTAGTTGCCTGGACTGTGATGAGAAAGACTGCAGACCCAACGCAGCCCCAGTAGACAGCAGTCAGTGGGTTAGCAGGATTAATCACTGGTTTCCAACAGCATATATGCCTCAGATGTCCTATCCTAGTTCAAACCATTCAAATCACAAGCATTCATTGAGCAATGACAGTGTACAAATCACTGTGAGTGCCTCTTTGAAATCATCTTTTCAAACTTGGTTTCACAAAGAAATTTCATGGGGTCTTTTAAAAATACATATCCTTTAAAGTTTTTCAGTAAACTTAAATTATTCTAAAATATAAAATCCTCCCCTTTTTTGTTGTTTTTTGGGTTTTTTCCTATGTTGTGATAATTTTAGTTTTTTAAAAAATGAGTCTTTTGAGGGGGTCGCCATTGCGGCTGGGAACGCCCATTTCATGCGATCCTGGCTCCCCATCGATTGGCATCCAGTGAGCGGAGTGGACGGGTGTGGACCACAGTCATTCTGAATTTGGATCCTTCCTGGGGGCACACGCATCACTCAGCCGAGATGGATTCCAGCGAGGAGGATCCTGGGAAGTTGAATGTCCTGAAACTAAACCTAATGAAGCTAATGAATGCTTCTCAGCAATCCAAAAGAGACATGTAGTAGAAGCAAAATGTGGCATTGTGAGACCAGAGAGTACAACCTTCTCTGAGGACAATAATTCTGATGGTGAAATTGAAGATGTGATTGAAACCATCCCCGAGCTGTCACCTGGAGTCCAGGGCTTCTCTCATCTTGCCTTCCCATCGCCTGAGCCTCTTCCACAACCTCTCATGTCTCTTGCGGGCCTTGGTCTCACAAAGTGGGTAAAGAGTCTAAAAAATGAGTCTTTTAATTTAGCTAGGGCCTCAGGGATATAAGAGATTAGTCACTGTCATATTTAAAATGATGCATTCATTCAGGGAAAATCTTAACTTTCTTTGTCTACTTCAGAAGAAAGAGCTGCAAGAATGCCTAAAAGACTTGAGCTACTACCAATTTAAAACACCCTTACAGAAATTTGATTCCTTGGGCCAGAGGAAGGTCTTTACTATAGTTGATGGTACAAGTGGAGCTTTTCATATACTGCTTCCAGGCATCATGTACTGCTTTTCATGTAGTGCTTCCAGACTCTGCCACCACCAGTGTGTTTCTCTGTTTCAAATACACCTCCGGTCTCTGCCCCACTCCTTGGCAGGCATAGAAACAGAGGCCAGAATGGTGGTTACAGGGGCTGGGATGGGAGACAGGCAAACAGAGAGGCTGGTCAGAGTAAAACTTCCAGTTAAAAAGCTAACAAATTCTGGTTATCTAATGTACAGTTAGTAATACTGTATTATACATTTGAGAGTTGCTAAGAGAGCAAATCTTACATGTTTTCACGACAAAAAAGAAATGGTAATTATGTGACAAGATGGAGCTGTTAGCTAATGCTATGGTGCTAATCATTTTGCAATCCATACTATCAAATCAGCATGTTGTATATCTTAAACTTATACACTGATATATGTCAGTTATATCTCAGTAAGGCTGGGGGAAAGAGTTAAACAATTTTTAAAATACAATATTTATTTTATTAAAAAATGTAGATTCTTTTGCTTCACCATCAGACCTACTGAATCAGAAACTCCCCAAATCAAATGTCCTTAACTTGCACAGTTAGAAAACTCAGAAATCACTGGTTTGGAGGCTCCTGAGATAACTAATACTAAGCCCTTCACTACTGTTATCTATTCCTCTTATAATTAAAATTTTTACCATATGTGAAATTAGGTGGTCTGAATTAAATGCTTCCTACAGCAATTTTAGCACCTTTTCCTCTCTTTTGTTCCCTAGTGGAAATTGAAAAAAGGCTTATCATCAACTATAAAGTCTCATTATAAATTGGTCCCCTCTCAGCCTTTTCACTTAGAATTTTTTCACCTTTTCTTTACAAAAAAATATGTCATTGTGCTCTATTAAACTTCTTTCAAATGGAATATATTAAATTTTAGTTTTAGGACTACAGTGTTTTTATACTGTGAATGGTATCTAATGAGTCTCTAGAGAGAAACAAGCAAGAGGAAATGGCTTTGTATAACAGTCAGGGACCTCAGCCAGATACAATGAAAAGTTTCCTGGTCAAAGGACAGTACAAACTACAATGAGTCAATGGGGGGTGTGATGGGAACCCTCTTACTTTGTAAGTTTGTGGAAACAACCCAGATTCTTATCTGTCTGGAATTCTTTAGATGTAAATCTGTCTGATAGGCAAGGACTGAACTTCCAGACCTGTGACGGCATGGCATTTCTGCCTTGCGGCGCTGAAACATTCCAAAGAAATGCAAAATACATATCTGTAAGCCAGGAACCATGGCATAAACGAGGAACAATCTCAAAGTCTCTCAACCTGACTCCTAGTGACATTTGGGGAGGGCCATTCAGCAAATGCAAGGTAGTCTACCATCACAACCCACAGCATCTCCGGGCTTAATTATCTCACCACTAGAAGGAAGGGAAACAATGTATATCTCACAGTCACGCGGATAAACAAAATAGAGGGACGGCACATACACACAACCCACGACGTGGGTAAGGATTCATTAACTTCCTAACCCCTCCGTTCAAAACTTTAGGATCTGAAAAGAGGATTTTTTTAAGGGTAAACTTTATGAGGCACATCTTTTAAGTGGTTCTGCCACAGCCAATAATTTCTGAACCCGGTAAGTCTTTACTCAACAGGGAGCGCGACATAGTTCTTCACCCTGATGCGGTTTTGTTTTGTCTTGTTTTGGAATGAAAGAAAACATTAGAAAATTTCTCCTTCATTGTTACCTAAAATCTTCTCATCCTTCCTAACAACGTTGGACAGTGTTAGAGGTGTTCCTATTGTCCTCAGAAAGCGGCAGGAGTTCGCGCGGGCAGACGAGGTCACGAGGTCGCGGTGCGCGCAGGCGCTGCACATCGCGAGAATTGGGCGCCATTTGTTCTCGCGATGTCCCGGCTGTGTCAGGAGCCCTCCTCGCAGCTTCCTAAAACCGCAAAGAGGGGGAAAAGAGGAAAGAAAGATAGGTAACAAAGACAATGAATGGTAGCTTAAATAGTTCATTTCAGACTGTGTGCTGTAAAGAAATATGTAGATCGTTTACTAACTCATCTCTTACTCCTCCCAGAAAATGTTGCCCAAAATTGCCCTTTTCAGTCATGAAGATGCTTTTGTTGTGTCTGTTTCAGAAATGTGACGCTGGATTCTTCTTTGCCTACTCGGAAGAATGTTTGCCCTGTGACTGTAATGGTAATTCCAACGAGTGCTTGGACGGCTCAGGACTCTGTGTGGTAGGTCGGGGGCACGTGTCACTTTTCATATATTTCACTGACCCTTTGCATCGCTGGTGGAGATGAAATATTCTTCCTGGACATTTGAGCTACGGAGGAGCAAACTGCTAATCATGCTTTCTCTTTACCCTTCAGCTTTTCCTGTAAAACACCTCATATAAACTGCTTATGATTGTAAGTGGCCACCAAGGTTTTTCTGTAAATGTGCCCCGGTCCCTGGTGGTAACTGCCCCACCGCTTTCGGCAGCTGGTTTCCAGCTATCAGCCACTGGGGATGGACCTGAAAAATAATACACAGAGGAGGAAACTATCCATCCAAATTCCTCTGTAATAGTATAGTTTGCCATATGTTTGGCTTCACTCCACATAAACTAGGAGAATAAAACAGTTGTTTCATAGCCTATTTTATAACTTAAGATAGGTCTATAGATCAAAATTTCCTTAAAAATATATTTGAACCAAATAGCTAATAAAAATGAAAACTTTGGCACTGTGGTCTTTGTAACTCTGTAATCAAGCCCCCAGAGACTTTTTCCCCCTTAACTGAAATGAATTTTCTAGTAGACAGTGAAACATGATAGAGATTTATGAAGGAGACTGAGAAACCTTTTAGCAAAAGTGCTTGCTACATATTTCCCATTTTCACTGAATGGATTGAAAACCTAGTAAAGATGGAGATTGAAGTATTTACCAGAAGTGACTTCAATAGAAGTCGTTGGAGGCATTTTTAAAGACTTATACTCTAAGATCATGTTTTCCTTCATGAGCTATACTACATAGCAGAAGTGGATTCTTCTAGTTCCCAGGAGGCAAAAGAAGCTTTTCAAAATGCAAGAATATTTTTGCATAAATTGGAAACTGCAAAAATACTTAAATACACCTATCTACCTCAAAATTAGCATAATTGATGGCATTAGGCAGATGGTTTTGATTATAAGTGGTCTTCATGGTGTGTACAGGAAGGTGTTATTTTACTCACGCATTCCACTAAAATGCAAATTAGAATATTTCCATTTATTTTAAACCTAACAATTCACATTTTTCTAGGGACAGAAGTAAGTGGCAAACACTAAATGTTGCTAATGCATTGTAGTGTTTGTTTAGTCCTGGTGTTTCTATTTTCCCCTTCCCCCATCTTCTTAAATAACCATTACATCCAGGATGTCCTCTGTAGCAGTGTAGGCACAAGCAGCTGCCAAATCGACCCCTTTCTAATGCTTCCTCTCCGGTTTCCTGTTATTTTAATCCCAGTGACATTTGAAAAGAGAATCCCATGAATGCACTTGAACTAATAATGTACATCTCTGATAATTTGACCAATTAAGGGCTCTTCCTTATCTGGTTTATTTAAGTGTAAGACAGTAGGGACTGGCCAGCCCATCAGCTGCCTTTAGGCAGTCAGTAAGATGGAAGACTGAAATAAAGGGGAAAAAAAAAATCCCTCCTGTTATGCCTGTGGAGAGCTATGATAAAACTACTCTTCCTTACAATGACCTTGTCAAGAAAGAAGCTATCATGGTTTTACCTTCGACCTGGACTTGAGCTTCCAAAGGGGAGGGGGGGGGGG